>CM050164.1:304380557-304468057 GCA_027410445.1 Discoglossus pictus | reverse complement strand
TGCTGCAGTCCGTGAAGGGATGGCACGTGTTGTCCCGGTTCCCCTCCTATCTCTCTTCACTGGATATGAACTTGAAACTATGGTATAATGCTTAAACCTTTACTCTTACACTTGTTTTAAGTACATCTTGCAATACTTCAGTACTTTTAAATGTGAGTGACTGTTTAAAAAGGCACAATAAAGTATAATAGGAGTTTGACATGTAGCACTGGTAAAATGTTAGCCCCAAAAATGTATGTGCGCCTAATTGTAGCTTATCATCTTTGCATCACTGTTCAAGTTCATTCTCTTTTCAGATTTTCTGATCAACTGAATTTGATATGCAATGTAATATGATTGTTCATGTGGTATCTTCACTGGTATAAGGGCCTCTTAGAAGACCACTGAGGTCAATTTCTAAATGGTAATTTAAATAAACATGATAATGGGCAAAATTATTTTAGCAAGCAAAAAAAAATGCAATGCCATTATTCTTTACTATTAGCTTCTATTTTGTTTTCTTCCCTGTTGCTGTTTTTTAACATTCTCACAGGGGGTGGGGGGTGTTCTTGTAAGCTAATGAGATTCTACTTAGTCCCACTGGGAGTACTGGCAGTTACAACTGACACATAACCATTGTGCAGATAGCCACTTCCTGTGCAAGTCTCCTCACCTCCGGAAGTTAATCTCCAGAAACCAAATGGTAGAGTCCAAAGCAAAATAATTGCATATAAAAATGAATAAATTAAAGACTGTATCTGTTTTTAGATTCTAAAAACATGTTGCCTATTTCCAGGTGTAGTTCTTTCACGGTGTATATTTTAATGATATGACTGCAGTAGTCATTTTTAAATTATGGTAGTACGTATAGCCCTGTTCTTGATGATGATTTTACTTTCATCTTTTGGTCGTGGTTATCAATTTCTGTGAAAATTGTAGTGTACTATAAATAAGTTGATGTATAACAAACTATTCATAAACAGGAGAAGCAATCTCCTATAATTTGACAATATCTACAGCAAAGAAAAGAAAAAAAATCTGTTTTCTTCAAAGACTTTGCCATAATCGATCCTTGGATGTCTGTTCTGGTCAAGATGTCATGTCTATCCATATTGTATTTTGTGTGATTTATTTTGTACCGACAGCACCCAGGGAGAGGGCATATGGTCCATTGATGTGCATGTGTACAAGACCATTAAAGCATGTTAAGTGATTAAACCACAAAAGGGATGCATCCAGGGAACCATTAAATACAAAACAAATGTATATTTTTCAAGTAGATGTTGTTAAAAAAAAATGTAAAGCCCTGACAACTCTTCTCAGATGCTTCTTGATACTGTCTTACATCTGTATTCTGCGTGTGGTTTAGCTGAATTAATCCAATCTGATGTCTCTCCTTTCAGGTCTGTGGTAGCCCAGATATTCCACTTCACCTGCTTAAATCTGTAGCTACATACAAAGGCATTGAGCCAACTGCATCCCTCATCCAGTGGTTTTGGGAGGTGATGGAGTCCTTCTCCAACACTGAACGTTCGCTGTTCCTTCGATTTGTGTGGGGCAGAACTAGGCTTCCAAGAACAATAGCGGACTTCAGAGGCAGAGACTTTGTTGTTCAGGTATTTTCTGTTGATTTAATTGCACACAGCTGCTTATTGTATTGAGATGTCAATTTATTTTATCCAATATTTAGTCATTTTCAGTTACTGAATGGGGGAAGCAGAGTTTTACACTGTAGTGCACTTTCCAGAAAAGCTTTATATAGTATTAAGCTGTCTCCTTAGCATATCACTATATTGTACTGACCTGTTAGTGTCTTTTTGTTTTATTGTATCTTGATTATCATGATTTTGTTTTCAAATTGTGCAGGTTTTGGATAAGTACAACCCTCCAGATCATTTCCTCCCAGAATCCTACACATGTTTCTTTCTCCTGAAGCTTCCTCGATACTCTTGCAAACAGGTGCTTGAGGAAAAACTAAAATATGCCATTCACTTTTGCAAGTCTATAGACACTGATGACTATGCACGGATTGCACTGACTGGGGAGCCAGCAGCGGACGACAGTAGTGATGACTCTGACAATGAAGATGCAGATTCATTTGCTTCAGACTCCACACAAGACTACCTAACTGGACACTGAGGAGAACGAGACAAAGAAATCCCAGCAAATGTATTCTCTCATGCACTGAAAAATAAGGCATTATGGGAGAAACGGGCAATCCAAAGCTAGTAGTAAACATTACAGGAATGTGAAGACTGAACATTTATAAACTGTGTTCAAAGAGTTGCGTGGGTGCCTATTTCTAATTATGCTGCACTGCACTTATGTTTTGTTTTATTAAACGTGTTGTAAATGTTTATAAAAAAAGTGCAGTGTGAAAAACAAAGTAAGGCAGCACAGCCTTTTAATTGTGAGTGCAATAGCTTTTTTTCTTATGTAGTGTTGTATTCTGTGTATTTTTTTGATGGTTACAAATAACAGCAATGTGCAGAATAGTATTTAACCATTTTCATTTCACACTGCTAGCAAACTGCTTATTAAAATGTGTTCAGCCGCATCTTACAGTATTCTCTAAAACGTTACATGTGAATAAACAAGAGGGAAGGCGTCCTCCCTGTCCTAACACTAGTCCAGTTTGTAAATTTTAGCTCCTGTATTCTGCATCTTAAATAGATTCCTGTGACAGTCTTTTCTTTTCATGGGAAGTGTATATAATTGATTAGTGCCACTATATATATGCAAATAATTTTCCCTCTGAATAAAATATGTCACAAGCAATTTGACTATTTTTTTTTGAGGGGGGTCTCATGGGGAAATCATAATTCTTGTCCATCTTTATCATTTGATCAAGTTCCATAAAGACATGTTATCACTGAAACTGAAAAGCAGTAAAGGAACCATAGGTTACACTTGACATACTGCTATATTTGCATTATGGCATCTGTTTTCAAAGTAAGGTACTGTACATGCAAACTCAAAACAGAGCACTGACACTTATTAACCAAATGGTTATTCAGTGAACATGTACAGTTGTACAGCAACATATTTATGCTAGAACAATAACCCCTACTTGTTTTCCTTACAGGAAGATGTTCTATCTCCAGTAAAGCTTGTTTGTAGGTTTTTGTTTTCTCACAAACCCTTCATAACTATGTATATTCCTAGCAACATATGGTTTGGGCTGAATAATCCTGATTTTAAAGGTGGAATATTAGAGGTACATTTAACAACTAATTAAACAACTAGAAGAAAGAATTGGTGTTGGCACCTCGTCCAGAAACGTTTTGATAGGATTAAGGAAATTTTGAGCTGTCATGTTGATCAAAGACCTGGATGAAAACGCTGACCACGTTGATGGCTTTTGATTTAAATTGCTGTAACTGCATGCAAAAACTGCATTACAGCAGCCTTGGGTAGAAACTATAATATTGAGAACGGAGCCACATCTAAATTGTTTTTTAGCAATGCAATCAATACATTGTATATGGAATTGTCTATATATTGGCAATAAATAGTGCCATTTATTAGACTTGTGCACATTTTATGATTTCTTATCAGTTTCATCCTATGTTACGAGTGAATATGTTTTATGTAACCAGACTAAATGAACTGTAAACACAAGGGTGACTTCTTTCACAGCCTCACATTTTAAAACAATGACAAACTGATTACTTATTGCTTCATCTTAGCTGGAGAGAGCTTAGTATTTCAGTAGCTCTGTTCTTATTGATTTGCAGCTTCAAAATCAAGCCAAAAAAGTCAAACCAATCTCTTGATCTAGGAACATCTTCCTAGTGTATGTTTATAAAAATCATTGGTTCTGTCTTCATAATTGAATTTCCACTAAAAATCTTTTTGTTTGAACAGTAAGATACCTGAGAAGAAAGAGTAGTGTGACATGCCACATTTGGTTAGAAACCATACCTAACCACAGTATAATTTGTATTTCTATGATTGCCTCGTTCTATAAAGGATCACAGAGAGAGCATACATGAAATTATTTGGAAGACATATAATTATTAGTACCCATGCTAAAATATGAACTAAAATGCTTTGAAAAATAAAAATATTCATGTGATTTGTCATTAGTAGATGATATGGGAAAGAAGAATCTTTACTTCTTTTACTTGTCACTTTTAAAACCTGCATGGCTACAAGTATGTTAAGGAGACCAAAGACGTATACTTTATGTATAAAATCAGTGATGACTTCTATTTTGAAGCTATATGAAGTTTGATGATGCCGAATAGGGTACATGGAAGCTTTCTCGCAGCACATCTTCATTTTTTTTAGAATATGTGCATTTAAGAAAATGTTTTTGTGTGTCTTAGGTGATGTTGTGGAGTAGATTTGCTGTGTTAACCACAAATGGTTTTAGAGAGAGGAAAATCATAATGAACTGTTGCTGTAAGACACGTATACGTGGCATCTGTGAAATCCATAGATATTGGGCTTTAGCTTGTTTAAACAAATTAATTGCATGAAAAAATGCGTAAAACAGACGTGGAAGGTTCTATGTTTTCAATATATTTTAATACACTACCCAAGTGTTTGTGTATGTATTCATCATTTTATTAACATGTACTTAAAATATGTTTTTACTCACTGAAACCTTTTAAACAGTCCCTGCAATGGTCCACACACAGTAGCTCATGCATACAATGTTTCTGTAGTACTAGACGGTGCAGTCTGCAATTGTCTAGTACTATAGAAACATTGCATGTATGAGCTACATTGGGAGGATGTTTGCAGGGACTGTTTGGTAGGTTTTAGAGAGTAAAAACTGCTTTTAATGAACGTTTTAATGACATGTTGAAAATTATAAATAAATAATTGACCACCTCCCTAGCCCATGCCAAGCTCCCCTTTGTGTGATTTAAACCATTTGTTTTACTGTCTCCCTCTCACCTTGTGCAAGGCACTTTGATCTCTTGTGGCTTAGTGGTGAACCAAGTCTTTGTATGATCAGTGAGCAGCAGCACTTCTATCCCCATTATCTAACAGGAGGCACCAGTTCCAAGGCAGTGAAGTTATACTGTAACATCACATGACCTTCCTGGTACTGCCCTACCCTGCACTGAACAGCTATGAGATCAGGTAGAATCAGAGCTGCATCTGGCCAACCCCTACTGATCAGTAAAGTACTGCAAATGAGAGAAGGGTAGAGAGAGGTGCTAAAGGGGATCCATGAGACCAGCTAAAAATGATTTGATCACCCCAAAGTGCGATAAACTGCACATGTATAGAACAAATAACATACATCTAACAGAACATAACTAATGACTTAAATAAAACGCTCAAAATTATTAAATGTTAGATGCCACCATAAAAATGTTTGGTCAGAATCCAAGGCAATCATATTGTGTACATTTATTAATTCACAGGCATAAATCCCACATTCAGTTGTAGAAAGTACAGGTGAAGTTGGCCATGTCTATTAATATAAACACCATCTGATCAAAGAGGGCGATTATGAAGTCTGTTTAAGATGGTTTGTATAAATATGCTTACTTAAATATATATATATATTTTTTTGTATAATGTGATTTATTTTGGCATGTTTGCAAGGTACAAAAGTATAGTAATTTATAAATATGGTATCGGTGAATTCAGTAGAAAAGTGGCTTTTGTGTGATGTATTTTATATTTTTACTTACAAACTACATTTTTGATGATAACATCAACTTTCAATGAAGTGATTATTTGTGTTGGAGTACATAATTGCCAGAAAAATTACATTTTACAAGTTTAATTGTGTCAAAGTAAAATATAATACAAAAAGCTTAAATTTAATTGAGATGATTGTTTTTGATAACCAATAAAAAGTGAAGAAATATGTTTTTATTACAATAATTTCCATATATAATATTTCTATTTGACATACTAGAATGTATACATCTATGGAGCAGTAGATCTTCAACAGTTAATTTTTTTATGTAATGGGGTTCCTGGATACAGAAGTGAAAATGGAGTGAGAGGAATACAGTAAGCACCATATTTAAACCTTATTTTGATAGACCATCAAATCACAAAGAAGGTGAGTATAGAAATGCAAGACCCATACATTTACGTATAGCAGAATGCCCCACATTCTGTCTGGGGAGGAATAGGAAGGGAAGTTGCCGTCTGTTTTCTAGCTGAAGGAGCAGTACAGAACTTCATGAATTTCATGCTAGACAAACTATATAAATACAAAACAACCTCTGGTCAAAGTCCCGGCCCTTGACCTCAATGTACCAATGTAAAAACAATTAGAAATGTAACTTTTATAAAAAAATAATTGAAAATGTAAAAAAAAAAAAAGCCTCTATTAGAGACCACTCAAAGACCGGAGCATATAACTACATTTAAAGGGTAATTAAGCCACAAAAAGCAATTTGTACCATTGCTGGTATACAATGTAGAGTGGAGAAGAAGAAACCCATGCCCCTAGAAGGGAAGCAAGCTTGCTAAACAGCCCTCCTATATATTAAAAATAACCTTTAGTTCTTCATATAGAACTCTTTGGAAACGGTTGGTTAAATTATATTCACAGATAGATTTTCAATGGTTTGTAATTGCTGAATAAGTAACATACTAGCACAACCAAAGTTGCAGACAAATCTTAAAACCAACAGAGCAGTGCCTAACAAAGGTATAGAGAAACAATTAGCAATTATGTAACCTGGTGGCACCGTTTCGCTTCACCAACCAAAGGTCAGTGCTTAATGTGCTGTTTCATTTATGTCTCGAACAGCAGCATTTTTTTTTCAATTTTATATTTACCTTAAGAAAAGTTCCATTTTTATTTGTTAATGCATTAGGTGTATTGTCTGCATAATGTTAACAGTACTGCAAAACCATCTACATATGAAAATAGGATTATTTCTAAGAATATCAAGCTCCATGAAGTTATTAATTGTGCCAACTGATGGTTAGTAAACTAGATATGGTCATTATTGGTTAATACATCTATGACAAAAAAAAGATAAGCTTTATCAGTTCCTAACAGACCGCCTCGTTCTAACAAACTCCTAAAAGGGTATAATCTTAGTCCATGAGGGTGTAATTTTTCAGGAGGTTTACTTTGTACCACCCCTGCCTGCTAATCTCCTCTGTGCATCTGTTGCTCTCTTTTGTTAGTGAAGCTGTGATTCAGTAGTTCCAGTAGATCTTGATATATAATATGGGTATACAACAAATACATCTGCCAATTCTTTCAGATGTAAAGAAAAAAAAAAGTGCTGCAGCGCGGAGTGTCTTGTCAGAATAGGCATCATTCTGAGTAGTGGTGTGCTAGTTAAAATTAGGTTATTCATTTGTAGCCTTTCAACATGGTTGCCTCCTGGTTAAAGGACCAGTGTAGATTTGGAAAAGCTTCATATGTTTGTGACTTTGTCTATTGAAGGGAGGAAGTAGGGGGCTGGTTAATGTATTGGCTTCTTAAAATATTTCAGTATTGGACACATTCCCCTCCCTCACACAAGCTCAGAAGAGGCCACTGTCAAGTAAACTTGGACGTCTTATTCATCCTCTTCAATGTTACCGCACCCCTCCTTGCCTTGAAAAGGAGGTAGGTGTATCATGACAGTGTCCATTATTTATAAGGGATATCAAACACTGCAAAGTATAATGATTTTGTATTCTTGACGTATTTTTGTTTGGATTTGTTTCATGTTAGAGCACCTAATTTCCCATTTAAAATCTAAAGCAAAATGTCATTTTTTTTCAGCTTTAAGTAAAATTAGTTTTTGATTTGGAATTAAGATGAAGTGAATATGTTTTATTGCATGCAGGAGAGCAGATAGTGAACTAAGAGAAGTTGGTGAGAAAAAGTACATTATCCAAAGCTTCAAGCACATAAAATGAGTAAAAAAATAAATTGCCAATCAGCCGTTTTATACTCTTTCAGAATTACAATTTGGCTTTAGAGGCAATGGCAATTTCTGAAGTACTTTGTAAGCTTGAGAACTGCACATATGATTAATACACTGATTTAAAAAATGATAGGTTAGGAGATTGAGTTTCATAATCCTGATTCAAGCGTAATTTAAAATTTCAAGTACATATGAGGGAGGTGATATTTAAATGTTGAGAGGTGCAAAGTCTACTGTATCCCTCGACATATAGTGAAATGGGAACAAGCTCCAACAAGCAGATAATGAGTGGGGTTGCCTTTCTAACAAGAGAGGAATTGGGTTTAGATCATAAATTATCAGACTGTAGAAATACTCATTTTTATGGCATATGCACATAGACTAGAAAATCAGCATACTGATTTTTATAGAGCTCAGGCTAAAATTGTTTTCCATACTGGAAAGAAACTATGATTTTGAGCTGTGACATTAACTATTAATGTAGGTGCAAAAATGTATATCTATGCAGCCCCATGCCAAGTTATTGTGCTTGCTCCTTTATCTCTCCGCATCCTAGTTAACACTGTAAAAAGTAATCTGCCTACAACAATTGATAAGAATAATACACATAAAAGACTAAACCATTACATGCACGTGATTGCAGAGAATAAATTAAATCATAACCGTAGACTTTCAACTGACCACATTTCCCCTGATCTATCAATGATGGACCTTGAAGATGATATTATAAATGTGTTCTTACTGCCTTGGAAACCATGAACCATGGCAGCCAGCAATCTTACACAGAATTTTGTGAGAATAACCTTGCTATTTGTCACTGTCAGTGACAGATGTGCTATATGAGAGCTGCAAACTAGAATAAACTAGATGAAAGCCTGTCTATTCCTGCAGTATATGACTGTTGGCTTCATCTTAACCTGACTATGTTTGTTTTGCTATCTGTCCTTATTCTTGCATAGGGAATATTTTTTCACAATACTCTGCTTGCTTTCTGATAATAATAATAATACTCTACCAGGTGTCATAATGGTTTACTGCTTCTGTCATCCAAATTGGCTAATATGGTAGGACACTGATGTGCTTGCTGTTGGTCTTTTGACATGCAGAGTAGTCACATGGAACATACCAGGTACCAGAATACTATTGGTAAACAGGACTTCTGATAAAGTAATATTAATTAGCATGTAGTGCGCAAGTCTGCGTAATTATCAGTCTGAATATCTTCCATTTGTTTATTACTAATATGCTTTATCCATGTACCTACTGCTTCTTGCATGAACACCCATTTATTGATTATAACATTGTGTTGTTCAATCATTCAGTCATGTCCAATATCTTGTATCTGTTGTGCCTATCCATAAGGTTTTCTTAGCAAAGATACTGGAGTGGGTTGCAATTTGTCTGATTTATCTGCTATGATCTGTCCATCTTAGGTGACCCTACATGGTGTAGCTCACAACTTCATTGAAGTACACAAGCACCTTCACCAAGACAAGATAGCGATCCAGAACGGGGATGATTACATTCGCTTCCAGTATTGGGCCTGTTTGGAGAGAGTCACCAAAGAAATTGTAAACACTTCAGTCATCTACTACTTAAGGGCTCCTATTTATTTTTACAAAATAATTATATCTTAAAAGAGCACTTTAAGTTTATAGTGGCTAAACATTTAAAATGTGATCTTTAGCATGAATTATATGTATGGATCCATGGATTTTGCTAATTTACTTTTATAGAAAAACCTTCACATTTTGTTTGTCAGCAATATCATATTACATCAAATTTGCCATAGGAGGAAAACCTTTCTATTTATCCGCACTTCCCTGAGGACCAAGGACATTACTAAGTTGTTGTTTCAGTAGAGCACAGATGGTATTGTACTTTACTACGTAAATGATCTGGTGGGAAAAGTCTGGATCTCCTGAGAACACTAAGAGAAGTAATAGAGTAGAAGTAGCAATACTGTTTTGACATATGTCAAGAGAATAGCAAATCATTTCCTTGAAAACACCTTGGAGACATATTCGGTACAGATCTTCCAGTTGATTCTTTCCTACAGAAAAGACAGTAAGTTGATTCAACTAGTAAAGGTGCAAGAAAATGCAAACAGATATCAACTTGCATAGCGTGAGTGTTAAATAAAACTGCATCCACACCAATATGGGACAGCAGACTCTCTAAGGGTGTTCTTTCAAAGGAATGTCAGACCTCCAATATCAATCTATAGAAAGCAAATTCTCCATTCCAGTTCACTTGAAGCCACAACCGGACATAATTTAAGGATATCATTGCTTTCAGTACAGATTTGCTAATCATTTTACTCAATTTGACTGAGCATTATGTGCTCAGATTAGGATATCCTTTAAAAATTGCCTA
Organism: Discoglossus pictus; assembly: GCA_027410445.1. Classification (NCBI taxonomy): domain Eukaryota; kingdom Metazoa; phylum Chordata; class Amphibia; order Anura; family Alytidae; genus Discoglossus; species Discoglossus pictus. Next base: position 304,457,846 of record CM050164.1, on the reverse strand, counting down.
ATAGGTGTCCATGAAAACCATGGATGAAATCACTGACCTCATGACTTAAATACACAGCTGAAATTTTGTCAGATGTAGGGAAATACTTACACACCAATATAATTAGTAACAATACCTTTAATGACTTTTAATTCACTTGCTTAAAAAATGGATACAGTAAAGCCCTTTTTGACACGAGGGCCAGGATTAATTGAGCAGATGTTAATGAAGCCATGGATATTACCAGTGTTACAAATGAATGTAAGGTCCAATCAGTCATGCAAGGTCATAGTCTTGTACAAGTTTAAACAAATATTGAATAGTCAGTCATATATATGTTTTAGAAAGCAAACAGTTTGATGCATTATCGAAAGACTGAATCTTTCTATTAATTTTGTTATTTATCAAGTTGTCTAAATCAGAAATGACAACACAGATCAAACTACATTTTAAGAAAATTAAAAGGTATATATAAGTTTCCTGGGCTTCAAATATTTGGTAAACAGGCAGTGATTATCAGAAAAATATGTGTTATATAGGTAAGTTCAGTGTACTTACAAATATATAGGGAGGAGAGTAAATTCCAGCTTTGCACACCCACAGGAAGCTTACATAACCAAGTACACAGAGGAAATGCAGCCAGGTATGGAGTTTGACCTTTCAAAGGAAATAACTGCTACAGGATGGAATCAGAGGGTTGGGTGGGGTCTGAGCTTACAACTGAATCAGAGCACAAGGATACAGAGAGAAAGAGACTACATATCCCAGGCTGCTTTGCAACACAGGAACCCGAGAGTATGATACAAATGTATCTGCTTTCTCCTGATTGGCCAAAACTAATTATGTATTGTATGCTAATCTTAGAAGGGATTTCCAGGGATGTCAACTATCAAAAGCCTCAGCTTGCAAACTGAAAAGATTTAGCAAACATCATGGTGATTTTGTAAATGTTTATTTTGGTATTTTTTTATGCAAAATATGTTTGCATACAGTTCTGATCCTCATAATCCAGGAAATTTAGATATGCCTTTACGAGACAATCTACGGATGGGGCAGGTAGCTCCCCAGTGCCAGCAGCACTCATGCAGGACCAGACCATGACACTCCCACCACCATTTTTGACTGTAGGCAAGATACACTTGTCTTTGTACTCCTCAGCTGGTTGCCCCCACACACGCTTGACACCATCTGAACCAAATAAGTTTATCATCTTTAGAAAAGGCTTCCTTCTGGGACGACCAACTTGATGCAGTGTGCTGCTTATGGTCTGAGCACTGACAGGCTGACCCCCCACCCCCCTACATGAGTGATGCCGGCACTGGGGAGATACAGTTCATTGAGGGAACCATGAATGCCAACATGTACTGTGACATACTGAAGCAGAGCATGCACCCCTCCCTTCAGAGACTGGGCCGCAGGGCAGTATTCCAACATGATAACGACCCCAAATATGACCACTGCCTTGCTAAAGAAGCTTAAGGTAAAAGTGATGGACTGGCCAAGCATGTCACCAGACCTAAACCCTATTGAGCATCTGTGGATCATCCTCAAATGGAAGGTGGGGGAGTGCAAAGTCTCTAACATCCACCAGCTCTGTGATGTCATCATGGAGGAGTAGAAGAGGACTCCAGTGGCAACCTGTGAAGCTCTGGTGAACTCCACGCCCATGAGGGTTAAGACAGTGCTGGAAAATAATGGTGGCCACACAAAATATTGACACTTTAGGCCCAATTTGCTCATTTCCACTTAGGGGTGTACTCACTTTTGTTTCCAACGGTTTAGATATTAATGGCTGTGAGTTGAGTTATTTTGAGGGGGCAGCAAATTTACACTGTTATACAGGCTGTACACGTACTACTTTACATTGTAGCAGAGTGTCATTTCTTCAGTGTTGTCACATGAAAAGATAGAATAAAATATTTACAAAAATGTGAGGGGTGTACTCACTTTTGTGAGATACTGTAGAGAAAGAGAGAAATAATGACTAAATTACTAAATTACTGGACATTCACGGCTGTTTCACTCTTCAGTTATTATGAAAGATACCGCACTTAGCCGAATCAAGAAGCTACTAATTGGAATAACAACAAAAATAACACAACTTAACAGTGGCATTTATTTTTTTGTCACAATGCAAGAAAAGGAATATTATACCAAATGGACTTAAAATCAAAAGTCTGCTATATATGTTTCCTTTACTATGTTGTGTTTATTCCCCGTACATTTACCTGATGATGTCAGATGCTGTTTCCACTCTCTCTGCATCTGCTGTTTTTATTCAAACTGAGGGTTCCATCTCATGTTAGTATTGCTTGAGACTTGATAAAGAGAGTTAAACCCCTTGAAAGCTCGTCATTATAAATAAGACGTTTGTCCAGTACAAAAGGTATCATAATATACTGCAATACTCATCATTAATCTACTAGCAACTTGCCCGTCACCAATGACGGGTTTAAAATTGTAAGGCTAGCAATGCTGTTTGCCACACAATGTGAGGCTTTTGCTCCTCTGAGCACCTTTGGCGCTCATTGCGAGCCTCTCCCCCGTGTACTTGAACTTTCCTGCTTTGCACTGGTGTTGTTGGTGTAAGTGTTACTGTCTTTGCCGGCGTGTATTTTCTAAGTCCCGCGTGCCTGGCTTTGCTGAGCCTCGTTTTCATCCAGTTTCAGAATTCTTGACGATTTCGTCCTCCATTTTTTCCCTTGCTTAGCCGATTTTGGTTTCACGAAAACCCACAAATATGGCTAAAAATCGCTTGCAACCTCAATCCCATGCTTCCTGGCTCCCCTCCTGTGGTGTCTGTGAGTGTGTTATTATATTTGTTAAATGTATTATTTTGTTTTGAATGTTTTTAGACTAACGAGCTTGGCTCTCAGTTGCGACCCTCACAATGAAGTCCTGCGCTGTACATGGCTCAACTCGCTTCGCAAAGCTTCGCAGATGAACGACTTCGGCGCTCAGCCAGCCTAAGTCCTGCGCCATACATTGCTCGCCTAACTTCGCAGATCAGCGCCTTAAGCACTCATCCAGCCTAAGTGGTGCAACGTACGCGAGTCTCGCAGTTGCGGCACTACAGATTGCAAACGGCTCATCTTGCTTTGTGAGGCGCGCAAAGTGTGACCAACATCGTGAGCGTTCCCAACGCTGACAAATATATATGTGATACATATATAGTTTATACTGTATGTACCGTGTGTACACACACGGTACATACAGTATGTATGTGTATATACTGTATATATATATATGTGTATACATATATATATATATATATATATATATATATACATACATACATATTAATATGTTCTCCCATTATACAACACTTGTAGTCTTTATAGTTTTTAATAGATAGGCCAAATTCACATCGTCTTAACATTAGCACTGACTACTACACACTAAATAATACAACTGGCTTAGACTAATTTGACTGTTTTTATCTGTTTTTATCTACCAGTTTAATCATGAGTGAAGATTTGTGATTAAAATACTCACCACCCTACTCTCTCCCATTTATGCTATTATTCCCTTTATACACCTTTTCTCTCCCCCTTAACCATCAGATTCCAATTTTTCATGAACTTCCAACCCCTACACCCGACACTCCCTGCTCTAGTGTATCAGGGATTTGCATATACTTTTAGAGTGTAATATCATAATGTAGTATCACCTCTGCAATCTTGCCTTTAGATATAACAGTTATTAACACTAGCCTGAATATGTGTTTGTAAGAGAGTATGTAAGTAGGTGGTAGACACAAAGCATGGAAGTGCATATGGATGTTTCTAGGGCAGAATAAAGGCAAAGTATATTGTGTGCAAATGTGTATATGTGAATGATTGTCTCTTGTGTATGAATGTCTGTGAGAATTAATGTACATGTGAATATTCTGACTGTCCTTTTTAGTCTTCAGGGACCCCAGTGTGTCTATTCTTCTCCTTACCTGTCTCCAAGCATTTGCACCTGTCTTAGTAGGATTGTTAAAGATTCAGCACACAAGCACACATATTAGCAGCAGTCCCTATGATTTCCATGTGAACTTTGTTAGAATGTTAGCCAAGTACCTCAGCTCCTCTTGTTTGGAATCCTAGTATTCTGTGTGAACTCCTGTTTGCTGCAGTGCAATGTTCCAGCTTATGCCTGAAGCTGTTCCTTTACTCACTTCTACTGTGTTGCCATATACAAGTTTCACTGTTTACTTTTTGCTTGCTCCAATCTTCATTTCTTGTCAGTACCAATGGAACCTGTCTGTGTACATATCTAGTCCCTGCTTACTACAATGTCATACCTCCTGTCAGCCCCAAGTTGTTTCCTGTCTGTGGATCTGTATGTTGGTGCTTTCCGTAATAGGGATCCTACCATCTACAATTGCAGGTAAATCCTAACAATGACACCAGTGTACATTTATGTTTTTACTCTTACTCATGTCCTACTTTCAAACTAGATAAATGCTGTAATTTCAGTATTATACTGTATTTATGTACAGGGTAGTTTAGAAACATTAAATGCATGTATTTCTAAAGCTTGCAAGAATTCGCCCATATATACAAAATAGTACTATCATTTACAAATAGACTGACCAAATAAAATGCTGGGAGTTATAACTCTGCTTGCAATGGAAGAAAGGAATGGAGTACAACAAAAACTGATAAAGGTATTAGCTCAGAATGAAATATTTACATGCACTCTGGTGAGATTCCCATAGCGACAAACACTCCTGTTTGCCTATGCTGACATCTGTGGATATTTATGGGGACACAGTGGCTGACAAATGGTTCAATCAGGGAATTATATCAAAAGCTGTCTACACCAGCAGCCGGTATTCTATACAGCGAGTCCAATGTTTCTGGGCTCAGAGTGGCTTTCCAATCTCAACAGCATATGTGTAAAAAAATGTCCTGTCATGTGTCTGTGAGATGGTATCGGTGTCTAATAAGAATTGTGCTGAACATAAAAAATGGCAAGGGGAGGACACCTTTGTGTCTGTCTCGTCTGTAGCATATTTTTTAGCATTGATTTACAGCATTTTAAAAGCATATGTTTTACTCTATTTCCTCCATTTTCTCAGATTATCTTGATAATTCCATCGAGTACAAAACAAAACACTTAAATGTATATTTAAGTCTCATGGATTATGAATGCATCTCATAGAGGAAAATGAGTATGAAAACAATTTCTTGCATGAAAAAATTCCAAAATAAACATTAACAAACTTACCATGATGTGTGCAAAATTTTTCAGTTTTGTGCCACTTGTTTTTTTTTAGAAGAAATGCCCCTTGAAACCTTAGCTAAATTAGCATAACATTTATAATTAATTGTGGCTAATCACAGACAGCTACAACATTGTTTCACTGTCTGAAATGCTAGTCTGTACAGCAAAGCATCATGGTATGTGTAGTCTTATTTTTTCCTCTCCACAAGAAAACAAGGAGGAGCTTAGACATTTATATGTGGATTTCTTCACTGTACTGATGTTGGTATGGAGGTTTGTATAGGGTTAAAAAACATTCTGGAATGCAGTGTTTCTATTGGTAGGTACCAGATGCCTACGTAGACACCTTTGGGGGTGTGGAAACCATTTTTTTAAAAATAAAATCTGTATGTATATAGAATGAATCAACATAATATCTGATTCTGATATAAACAGCATGTGTTAGATTAGAAGAAAAAAACAGGAAAACTTCCATATACTTTTTTAAAAATTAATATTAACTTTTATTTGTAACAAGCCAACATATTCCGTAGCTATAAGTCCCCATAAGATATAAAACTAATCTTTTCAGATTACTTGTTTTTCATGCAAGAAAAAACTCATTAGTTTGTCATTTTTCAGCTTTCAGATGCAATGTGGGGCTAAAGTGCCCATTTGTCAAGTGGCCGGAAAATTGGCAGTCATTGAATATAGAAAGGAATAAATACAGCAAGAGCTGAATAAGCAATAAGGTCATTGTGTTACGTGTGAGAATTAGAGCTAGGCATTCAGGACATCCAAGCAGTACAAGAGGCTGAATTGTGTTTTAAAAAAAGACCTTTTGAGATGACAGGAAGTGTGACCAGGCTCTGTACACATGTGGTACAGGGGGGTGAAGAGACTTCTCTGGAGGGGTCATTAACTGAAGCTCAAGAACAGCCACACAATGTACAATACATTTAGCGGTAACCTCTATTGCATCATGTCAGAAGACAAAAAACCATATTTCACCATTTCGACCCTTTATAGATATGCCCTTTTCACTAAATATCACAGCGAGACCTGCATACTTAAACATACCGAACAAATAAATTATATTAGGACCGATTGTATGTAACAGAACACCAGAGGGCACTGAAACCCTTTTTAAGGTACATTGACACATAAATATCCTGTAACTAATAATAAGATGAAATGGTTTGAGACAGTGCAAAGCTTCAAGACAATCCAATCAATGCTTCTTTCTTGGATGGAAAAATTGTTACAATTTTTTTACTTTTATTAGCTACAGTATTTTGAGAACCTACTATAACTGTCTGTTGCATTACAGTTACTAAGAAATCAATTTGAATAAGAGGCTGCAGTTACTTGGATTTTATATGCATTTCTAGTTAATGACCTCAGCCAAGTTTATGAATCTATCTACTTTTTGCTTCTAGGCTGATTTGAATATGTACTTGGATTGCTCTTCCTCAAGCAAGACATCAAATTGCTATTTTTCTATGAATTATTACTAAAATTAATGGTATATTATACTGCCTCAACTATATTTGATCTGGCTACTGCTTCATAACGAAAATATACTGGATTTATCTGCAACAGGTTTCTCAGATATATTTTATTTTTTATTCTTTTCATTAAAACGTAAAAAAATAAAAAATCACACTTTTTTTTTCAGGCAGTCAGATGCTTAAGAAAATCAGAGCCATATTTTATATATATTTTTTTAATAATTTAAATTGATACTGGACAAAATGTTTTTAGAAAGCACAAAACCTTTAAATGTTTAATTTGTATATGTAATTGTTTGATGTGAAGGCTCATTTTCTTTTCTAAACTGTTACTGTCTGCTGCTTTTTCAGCAGCAAGATACGTCCTTGAAATACTGTAATTTCCATTAGTCTTCTTGAAAGCAACGTAGGTTCTAGCTACTACATTCCCACTGTGCAAATAGGTGCTGTGTATGCGTACAAAGTCTTCTCCCATCTCAGGAAACTGATCAGCAGGAATCAAAATGGTAAATTCCATTGCATCATAATTTCATATTAAAGGTTATACATTTAGAAAGGGAAAATGAGGAGCTGTAAGTGGAGCCCATAGAAATCTGAATGGCCTAAGTCCGTATAAAACCTAAATACGTCCAACGATACTGCTTTTTTTCATGTGCAGATCTTCAAAAGATATAGGGTTACCGTGGTCCTTTAAATAATTGTCCCAGAAATCCCAAATAAATATAGGATTACAGCGGTTCTTTAAATAATTGTCCCAGAAATCCCAAATATAGGATTACAGTGGTCCTTTAAATAATTGTTCCAGAAATCCCAAACAAAATCCCAATAAACACTAAAACCACAGTCCCAAGAATAAAAAAGTGATTTCTAACCTATCAGGTAAATTAAAATAGGTATTCAGTGAGATAAGGTTTGGTGTAAAGATAAAGAGAGCATCAAGAACTTCAAAATAATGACATATAATAATAATAAATACTATGAAGAGGGCTGCAGTGAAGATCTGGATCAGGCAGCAATCTGTAACTGCCATTTGCTGAGAATCATAGTTAATCTAGCCAGTATTGTCCAATGTTTTAATCAAGTATAAATGCAGACTGAATTTGAATTCTGAGCAAATATTGTTTTCATATCATGGAGTATATCTGTAAAGACCTACACCATAATGTGAAGATCAGTGACATTGATAGATGCTGCTGGAAAGAAGAAAAAGATGGTCACTTGTGTTCCTAATGCCATTATGTAGTATGCACCATAGAAGCCCCAGCCAATCAGGCAACTGTATAGGTGGATATGGCATTGGTCCCTTTCCCTTAGGTTACTAATTAACCAAACAAGTAACCCCCAAAACACTTTCTTATGATAGTACCTACGTAAAAAAAAACTCTGAACATATTAACCTATTCTAAAAACCCACATCCCCCATATTTGGGCCCTCATTCAATTGCAATTTGGCCAATTGAATAGGGCTCTAAATAAGCACATAACATATTTTTTAAAATAAGTTTTTAGGGCCTCATTCAATTGCGATGTGGCAAATTGAATAGGGCTCTATATAAGCACATAGCATATTGTTTTTACAGACGTTTTTAGTTAGTGAAGACCTTGCTTTTGTATAGAAGTTCACTAACTAAAAACTTCTGTAAAAAAATAGGCTTTGTGCTTATATAGAGCCCTATTCAATTTGCCAAATTGCAATTGAATGAGGCACTTAGTTAGTAAGCATCTATTCAAAAGCAAGGTTTTCACTAACTAAAAACTTCTTTAAAAAAAATATGCTATGTGCTTATTTAGACCACTAAATAATTGGCCAAATCACAATTGAATGAGGGCCTTGGTGTTCTGTGCACATTTAACAGATATAGCCACTCCCAAAACACATGGTTTTCACTATTCCCAAGTCCAAGTACAGTGCATATATAAACATAGATACAATCTCACTTGCACATGCATTATACAGTGATACACATAGCGATGACACAGTGAAACAAACCCTCTGCAAGCAACATAAACTGAAACAAACACGTTCTGAGACTCAAGACACTTGAATTAGACGTACAACAGTTCCAAAATGTTTAATTATAATATGTTATTAAACATATCATATCAAGGGGTTAAACGTAATTTTCCAACATTTTACAGGCATCTGTGCAAGGAGTGAATACTGCATAATACAGGTTCATAAGGGAAAAGGGAGGTGTTACTTTCACCAGGCAACCAATTTGTAACTAATTTCAATACATACCTGTTGAGGTTAGTCACACACCTGTGAAACTAATCAGGACTCCTCAGGGCCATCTTTTTATAGCCATGAAACAGTTCCCTATGTACCCACTGCATGTGGCCCTGCCAGTGCCACTTCTGCCAGATGGTGCCAATTATACACTAAATATGTTTGCATTCATTATGGAGAATAAATTATCCTAGACCTGTAAAGACTGAAGAGCATTAACCAATGGAGGAAACCAGTTTCATAGAATGTTGAGTCCTAGAATAAGATATTTTATAAAATATTTATCACGTAAATGGTGTAAATCATTAAATTGTCCATCAAGCTAGGTGGAAACGGCAGATACAATAAAATGTAGAGAACTTCCTGGTGTATAATAGATTGACACTCAAATAGGATGTGAAGTTTTTAAGTAGACTAGAATATGGGCAGGCAATCTGGGTCAACTGTTTCTTTTCAGCTGTCACATCTGTGTTTCTATGTTACACAGTACTGTCAGGGATGTCTACTACATCAGGCCTTTTTTGTATTGTCAGGAAAGTTGTGCTCAGAATCACAAAATAAAAACCATCCCTGTATTCCTGTCACATAGTATAACTGTCCATGTAATATCTACATTTACATTATCAAATCAATATTGAATATATAGTACCCTTTCTATAGATGATTTCCTCTATAATGGATTTTATCTAACTTTTATTTTAAAATGTTGACTTTCATCTATGTATTTTGTTTTGTTACTCTTTTTTTTTAATAATCTAAAAAATGTTTTGAGTGTACATGTAATGAAAAATATAAAATTAAAGAATTCCTTGTACAGCTATGCTTTATATATGACAAATGCCCAGTACTGGAAGACAGTAGCAAAAATTGGAAGGAAAGCTTTAATGTAGACTAGGTACAGATGAGCCAGAGGCAGCAGTGTACCAGAGGTAAGTCAGGAAAGAGACGCCAATAAGAAAGCTGTCTTCATCTGGGTGAGAGGTGTTATTGGTGCAACTATCCTAAATATAGTTCCTAATAAATGTATTAATATATATATATATATATATATATATATATATATATATATATATATTTATACAGTGGATATAAAAAGTCTACACACCCCTGTTAAAATGTCAGGTTTCTGTGCTGTAAAAAAATGAGACAAAGATAAATCATTTCAGAACTTTTTCCACCTTTAATGTGACCTATTAACTGTACAACTCAATTGAAAAACAAACTGAAATCTTTTAGGTGGAGGGAAGAAAAATAAAAAATAAAAATAATGTGGTTGCATAAGTCTGCACACCCTCTTATAACTGGGGATGTAGCTGTGTTCAGAATTAAGCAATCACATTCCAAATCATGTTAAATAGGAGTCAGCATACACCTGCCATCATTTAAAGTGCCTCGGATTGACCCCAAATAAAGTTCAGCTGCTCTAGTTGGTCTTTCCTGAAATTTTCTTAGTCGCATCCCACAGCAAAAGCCATGGTCCACAGAGAGCTTCCAAAGCATCAGAGGGATCACATTGTTAAAAGGTATCAGTCAGGAGAATGGTACAAAAGAATTTCCAAGGCATTAGATATACCAAGGAACACAGTGAAGACAGTCATCATGAAGTGTAGAAAATATGGCACAACAGTGACATTACCAAGAGCTTGAGCTCCCTCCAAAATTGATGAAAAGACGAGAAGAAAACTGGTCTGGGAGGCTACCAAGAGGCCTACAGCAACATTAAAGGAGCTGCAGGAATATCTGGCAAGTACTGGCTGTGTGGTACATGCGACAACAATCTCCCGTATTCTTCATATGTCTGGGCTATGGGGTTGAGTGGCAAGATGAAAGCCTTTTCTTATGAAGAAAAACATCCAAGCCAGGCTACATTTTGCAAAAACACATCTGAAGTCTCCCAAAAGCATGTGGGAAAAAGAGTTATGGTCTGATGAAACCAAGGTTGAACTTTTTGGCCATAATTCCAAAAGATATGTTTGGCGCAAAAACAACACTGCACATCACCAAAAGAACCCCATACCCACAGTGAAGCATGATGGTGGCAGCATCATGCTTTGTGGCTGTTTTTCTTCAGCTGGAACTGGGGCCTTAGTTAAGATAGAGGGAATTATGAATAGTTCCAAATACCAGTCAATATTGGCACAAAACCTTCAGGCTTCTGCTAGAAAGCTGAACATGAAGAGGAACTTCATCTTTCAACATTACAACGAAACAAAGCATACATCGAAATCAACAAAGGAATGGCTATACCAGAAGAATATTAAAGTTTTGGAATGGCCCAGCCAGAGCCCAGACCTGAATCCGATTGAAAATCTGTTAGGTGATCTGAAGAGGGCTGTGCACAGGAGATGCCCACGCAATCTGACAGATTTGGAGTGTATTTGCAAAGAAGAGTGGGCAAATCTTGCCAAGTCAAAATGTGCCATGCTGATAGACTCATACCCAAAAAGACTGAGTGCCGTAATAAAATCAAAAGGTGCTTCAACAAAGTATTAGCTTAAGGGTGTGCATACTTATGCAACCATGTTATTTTTTCTTCCCTCTACCTAAAAGATTTCAGTTTGTTTTTTAATTGAGTTGTACAGTTTATAGGTCACATTAAAGGTGGAAAAAGTTCTGAAATTATTTATCTTTGTCTAATTTTTTTACAGCACAGAAAACTGACAGTTTAACAGGGGTGTGTAGACTTTTTATATCCACTGTATATATATATATATATATATATATATATATATATATATATATATATATATATATACACACACACACACTAGCGACTTGCTCATCTATATACTAGCGACTTGGCTCATTGCGAGCCCTGTGATCAGCGCCTTCGGCACTCATTGCGAGCCCCTCATTGCGGACATCATCCAACCCGCCACTTTCGTGCCTCGCGCTGAGCACCTTTCCCTGCCCTGTGTTTTTTCCCCATTATTTCCCTCCCCTGTGACTCCTTTTTTCCCCTCTCTCCCCCTGTGTCTCATTCCACCTTCTCCTTCCCCTGTGTCTTTCTCCTTTCAAGTCTTGCATGCCTCACGATGAGCGCCGTTGCTTGTATTTTCAAAGTCTTGCAGGGCTCTCGTTGATGGGCTAAGTGTTACGGGCTTTGGCCTAGTTTTGAGCCTTTCTGAAAATATTTACGTCTTTACGGCCTCCGTTTTTTCCCTCGCTTAGCCGATTTTCAATTTCTGAAAAACACCAATTAAGCCTCAAATTAGCTTGCAACCTCACTCACAGGCTCTCTGCCTCTCCCCCTGTGCTGTGTGTGTGGTTGTAAGTTAATTTTTTTTAGTGGTCTTCTGCCGGCTTCCTCGCAATTAGTGCGAAAGTCCTACGGCCTTCGCCTCTGATCGCGGGCACCGCCATGATCGCCTTCAATCTGTTTCCATCCTCCATCGTCCTTGAGCAAATACCAACTATGACAGGACAGATGACCCTTAGAGGGACCCAGAAAGGCCACAATTGCAAGGCCTGCAATGAGCGCCTTCGCTGCTCATCGCAGCAAAGTCGTGCGGGCCTCATGATGAGCACCTTCGGCTCTCATTGCAGCAGAGTTGTGCAGCCCTCGCAATGAGCAGATTCGACGCTCATTGCACATACACAAGCTTGTATTTTTTAACGTGACGACAACTTGCAATTACGACAACTATTATATTTGATATATATATATGTATATATTCCCAGAATGCAGTGTAATAACTGTTTTTCTCAGAACGCTGGAAGCATGTTTTTTACCTTCTTTAGACATTCAAATGTGAACACAGATGTACTTTTTATTTACTGTACTACTGTATGGTGGAGGGCTTCTATCGCTCTTTTGCCCACCATATTATAAATGATTGTTGTGGTGAACAGACAGAATAAGTTGAGATAAACAATTGAACCCCCAGTAATAAAAAGAAGAAAAAATAAATAAAAATACTTTAAGAAATTATACATATCTTCAGCATTATCTTATGCACAATATATATCAGGAATTCTTTTTCTTGAATTAGATATTTCATGGAAGTAGTCACTAGAAATGTCAAATATTTCTAGTTGTATTTTTCCCTTTTTTATACATTACTTTTTTTTTTTATGCATTTTTTATATTGACACCTTTAATAACCTATGTTCTGCATGCACTAAAATATTTCCAAAATTCTCTTAATTCCCTTATTATTAGTAAGCTTTTTCGAAGCACTATCACATATATAGTTGTGAGCATGCGGGTTGTTGGTAGCGCTGCGGGCTATCACAGCGAGCCTGCAGCCCTCATTTGCTGGCATGGAGCGCCGAAGGCTAAGCGAGGGCCGCAGTTGCTGGCAAGGAGCGACAAAGGCCTTTGGAGCTCCTTGCCAGCAACTGCGGACCTCGCAAACTTTACGGACTTACGAGAAACAAATACGAGACGCGAAACTTAGGAAAAAAAACATTACGACCTCGCAAAAATACGACCTTACTGCACGAAACCCTCGCACATGAAAACATTAAAAACACAATAAAGATACACAACAAATACATAAAAAGCTTACCTACAGCAAGGGGGGCACCCAGGACCTCGAAAACTGAAGTTACACCTCAATTTCACTCAAAATAGAAGAGTTTAGACACCCGAAAATCCCCTAAGCAAGAGAAAAAATGGCCGCCGAAAAACGAAAACTAGGCTACAGGACACTAAAGACGCAAAACACCACCAAACACCTACGGATTTTATGAAAAAGACGGACCCGATCCAAGAACAAGGACGCCAAATCAGCCACAGATGCGTAACACACATTAGGCTCCATTTTACAACACTAACTTAAACAATGCGAAAGTACACAGCTACACGGATTTGGCTCGCGCACGCACACTATTTACACCACACACTGCACACAATAATGACACTTACACAGCAGCTCCACAGCCCTCAAAACACACATTCTATGCTGCAGCAACATCCAGATTGCCAGCTCTTCTGCACAATGCTTCCTGCAGATATTACTTCAAAATAGGTAAAGTATATTCATGAATTATTTTATTTGATCCGACGATCCTGTAACCGCTATGGTTTCAATTCAGCTATTAAATTGCAACATGGTCAGCTATTACATTGCGAGCCAGCACGTAACACGCTAATGGAGCCCAAAGTCCAAAGTGTGTTCTAGAGTGGTAAAGTCCAATACATAGCACTTGTTAATCAAATAAAAACACACTACTGTACATTTATTAAAAGGGAAAGTGATGTTAGGTCTTACAATTAATAGCACAACATTCTCAAGTCCGCAAATCGGCCCTGAAAAATACTTTATATCATGTTTATATTTTGTGTTATATTAATCGTCGCAATCAATGTGTTAAGACATATACTGTAACTTGCATGTGATAGAATATATTATTTATGGCTTTATTGATATTGCATTATATCGGGAATGTGGGTCTGATCGCAAACTGTAATTGAAGCACGTAGGACTTTGAAATTTACCCTCGCCTTTTTCAGTGACGATAACGATATCTTTTTCCATTGGCTCCATCTATGCGCTTGCTTAATTGTTTGCGTTCTAGCACACAACTCTGACGGCCGAGAACTGGTTTATGAAATAGCGTCTCTTGCTCGTAGCTCGCAGCCCTTTATAATTTAATAGCGAAGTAAAACGGCCAATTTTCAAGCTACATGTTGGACTTACAAGGCTGGAATTTAATATGGCCCATAATTCACATAGGACTTAATGGGCCCATGTTAAAGGACCACGGCAGTTCAAGAAAAAAAAGACACTTATTTGTCAAGTATGTAACAAACTAACAATATTAGCAGCTCTGTAAGCCTTGGACATAAAACAATTTTTATGAGTACTGGAATCCATTTTGAATTTGTTACATCACTTCCTCTGAGCTGAATCATGATGGGTGGGGGAGTAGAGATCAAAGCGCCTTTTTTAAGATTATTAGATACAATTGAAATTGACACCACCCGTCCCCTCACTAGTCCAGGAGCAGACTTCTTACTTTTAGGAAATACAATTATATCACTCTAGAAATGTAAATGCCCCTTTCACTCACAACTTTTACCTATGTACCATGGATTCTCCCAAGGCCCAGCAGAGGCATGAAAAAATATTTTTTTTCTAGTTTAAAACTAGCTAGACTAAAATACAGTATTTCAAATGTTTTTATTCATTGTGCAGTGTTCCTTTAAAATACCTTTTGCTTTACCGTGTGTCAAAATACCTTATAAACACTTTCAGGTGAGTCGGTTAAGTAAATCACAAATAGAGACATAGAGCCCCATTCAACTGAGCAATTTTTAGATTCGGGAGTCCGTAAGTGAGGTCGCAAGCTGCTTTGCCATTCAATTGGCATCTTTTTGCGGGCTCCGGTTGGGTTATGAGTTACTGGCTTGAAAAAATGGAGTCCGTCAAACTCGCAACTTACACGCAACTTACTAGCCTTCAGAAGCCTTTGATCTTTCACTTTCGCAAGGCTAAAATCATAAATCACTATTCAATTGCAGAATTTCTCCAAGCTTGCAAATGTATGCACACTCGTAACCACAAAGGAAGGAGAAAATCCTACATGTGCTACAGAGGACTCGCAAAGGGGTTAAACACCAATTCGGAGCCCTGTAAATGCAAATATAAGATCAATACTGTACTGTAAATAACGGGGAAAGCGGTGAAAGACATTAGAATTAATTGCACAACAGTCTCAAACTCGCAAATTGGCAGGAAATAAATGTTATTGTTATGTGTCATTCTGGGGTTAATACGTTCTTGGGTATCAATGACTTAATACATATTAGGTCATCCATATGGACCAGAACAGTATTGGCATTCATTTTAATAATTCTTTAATTTGCATTTTTTGCGAGTCTGATCGCAAATCGGACCCCCGAATCTAATTGAATGACATATAACCTCCATGCATTACTACCATAAGTATGACAGTCTCACTTTCTATTGGCTGATTTGAAATGAGAGGTTACGGGCTTGCTTAACCTCAACTGATCCGAACCAGTGCATTGTTTACGGTTTTAGCTACAAGCCAGCAACTTGCGAGTTTGAGCAATTGAATAGCATTACAAAAGTAGAGGAACGGTAGCCCGCAACTCCCTCACAGACAATAGTCTGTCTGCGATCGAGTTGTGAGGCTTGATTTGAATGGAGCCCATAATCTTTTTGAAGAGGCTGCCTAGTGGGAACAACTGCAATTCTTTTGTTCACTATATCATCAACCAGTTAGATACCTTACCCTAAGAAGACCTCATGTTATCTCTGGTCTATAGCCCTAACTTTAGTGCAACCTTCCCTTTTAATGGAAATGAAACATTAATAAACAAAGGGCCCGATTCTATTGCTCAATTCGTACATTTATACACACTTAAAATCACTCTTAATATTTCCACATATATTATTAGCTTCTCGCAATGCGATTACGAGTTCCCCGCTCACAATCATGACAGGCCAGCCAAACCCGCAAAACCGACCTTAGAACTCCATTGGTTTTAGCACAGATCAAACACTATGAGCTCTAATTAATTAAATTTACACAAAATCGATATTCGATTAGATCCGTAGCTCTAGCTCCCAAATAAAATCTAACCTGCAATTGAAATCACGTTATATCACGTTTCTGTCAAAAATATTACGAGTACTAAATAGGACTCTCAAGGGCTTTTTCAAACACTTTTTAGAGCTGTGGCATGATCAAATGCATTTTATAGGTTGCTAGATTGTGAGCCCGATTGGCAAATATTACTTATTGGCACTAATTAATTCTTAGTTTCCGATTGCAGAATATGTCTAACTTCCATGTTTTACTGACTGACTCATTTACTATTGGCTGTGTTTAAGAAATAAATTACGGGCTTCCTTAAATATTCTCAGATCATATGATCATGCCTCCTGAAATCCTACTTAAAAAGTCATGGTTTATGTGTTGAGGCTATAAGACTTAAACTGTAAGCTTGAGTCAATAGAATACATCAAAACATTAGAGAAAAAAATACCCACAGCCAAATTTACGAGTTAGAGGCATTTCTAGTTAGAGGCTTCTAGTAGAATATGGCCCAAAGTACTTAAATTTGAGAGTCATAAGGAGAGAATAGATGTAAATCTTTTTCAGCCAATCAGAGCCTGAAAAACTGAATTACATACTCTGATTGGCTAAAAATAGCATGGCAAAGATGAGGGTTGCAACCAGCCTTAGTAAATACAGCCTTTAATATTTACAGATACTCAGACCTCAAAGTAACAAACTAAGGAAAGCTGCACTCTTGCACACAAGGTATAGGCATCAATCTGTATTATATGTGTACTAAATATATCTATAACTACCACATAGAAAGTTACCGGACCATTGTGTAGTTAAAATGTTAAATGTGCTTAATTTATTACAAACTGCCATAAGAACTGCAGTTAAGTACCTAATTCAATAAATAACTGACTGCAAACTCTTTCATCATAAAACAAGAAGGAAAAAGATTGCAACAGATATATCTTAGTAGTGTGTGATGGTTTTTATTGATCAGATGTAGCTTTCATTAAATAGATATTGGAAACTCTTGCTACACCGTGTGTCAGAAATGTCAGATATATTTACAGACAGAAATGTCACTATATAGAGACATTTCTGTGCATATGGGCATATTATTACTCTATGGCCTTGCACTGGCACTTGGAGCAGTCTGCTGACCCTGATTATTTGATGACCTATATACAGTGCCTTGCAAAAGTATTCACCCCCTTGACCTTTTACCTATTTTGTTACATTACAGCCTTAAGTTCAATGTTTTGTTAATCTGAATTTTATGTGATGGATCAGAACACAATAGTCTAAGTTGGTGAAGTGAAATAAGGAAAATATATACATAAAACTATTTTTTAGAAATAGAAAACAAAAAATTTGCATGTGCGTATGTATTCACCCCCTTTGTTATGAAGCCCATAAAAAGCTCTGTTGCAACCCATTACCTTCAGGAGTCACATAATTAGTGAAATGATGTACACCTGTGTGCAATCTAAGTGTCACATGATCTGTCATTACATATACACACCATTTTTGAAAGGCCCCAGCTGCAACACCTAAGCAAGAGGCACCACTAACCAAACACTGCCATGAAGATCAAGGAACTCTTCAAACAAGTAAGGGACAATGTTGTTGAGAAGTACGGGTTAGGTTATAAAAAAATATCCAAATCTTTGATGATCCCCAGGAGCACCATCAAATCTATCATAACCAAATGAAAAGAACATGGCACAACAGCAAACCTGCCAAGAGACGGCAGCCCACCAAAACTCACAGACCGGGCAAGGAGGGCATTAATCAGAGAGGCAGCACAGAGACCTAAGGTAACCCTGGAGGAGCTGCAGATTTCCACAGCAGATACTGGAGTATCTGTACATAGGACGACAATAAGCCATATGCTCCATAGAGTTGGGCTTTATGGCAGAGTGGCCAGAAGAAAGTCATTACCTTCAGCTAAAAACAAAATGGCACGTTTTGAGTTTGCGCAAAGACATGTGGGAAGCTCCCAAAATGTATGGAGGAAGGTGCTGTGGTCTGATGAGACTAAAATTAAACTTTTCGGCCATCAAAGAAACAATTTTTGTCACATCACCTAAAGAACACCATCTCTACAGTGAAACATTGTGGTGGCAGCATTATGTTGTGGGGATGTTTTTCAGCAGCCGGGACTGGGAAACTGGTCAGGGTTGAGGGAAAGGTGGATGGTGCTAAATACAGGGATATTCTTGAGCAAAACCTGTACCACTCTGTACAAGCGCAAACCATCCAACTTGAAGGAGCTGGAGCAGTTTTGCAAGAAGAATGGGCAAACATCCCAGTGGTAAGATGTGGCGTGCTCATAGAGACTTATCCAAAGCAACGTGGAGCTGTGATTGCCGCAAAAGGTGGCTCTACAAAGAAATAACTTTAGGGGGTGAATAGTTATGCACATTGACTTTTTCTGTTATTTGTTGTTTGCTTCACAAAAAAAAAAAAAAAAAAACTCCCCTAAAGTTGTGGGCATGTTCTATAAATTAAATGATGCAAATCCTGAAACAATCCATGTTAATTCCAGGTTGTGAGGCAACAAAACCCGAAAAATGCCAAAGGGGGTGAATACTTTTGCAAGGCACTGTATGGCATGTGTAAGCACGAATGTGTGAATATGAGAAACTCTTATTAAAAAGTCACAGCAACACAAAATAGTAGCTTATAATAAAACCAAAAGATACATTTTGCAACAGTAACATTATATGAATAAATATATATTACTAGCGACTTGGCCATAAAAAATTACGGCAATAAAATATGAAGGCTGTTTACCACACAATGCAAATCTCTGCCCCCTCTGACCACCTTCATGACGGCCTCATTTCTTTTTCTACATTGTTTTTCTGTCTGTTTTAGTACTATTTCAATGTAGCATATGCGTTTTTTTCTGTACCAATCCTGTCTCATTTGATTTTCCAAATATGTATTAAATCACTCCACAGTTAAAAATGTTTTTGCTTTTATTATTTTTTTTATTTTTTTCGCTACCAATAATAACAACCAATATCTTGATATGAAACAGCAAACATTTAATGTTTTTTTACTATACATGAATCTATTATTAATGTTACACCAATTTTTTTACATGTCATAATAAATGTATTTGTTTTTATACAATAACAGTAAACATTTTCTCTCTGCTAAACCTCTAACTTGTATATTACACCTGAAAAAATGTCATATTATCTCCCCAATAATACTAAAACATATTAAATATATCAATTCCATTTATTTATTTTTCCAAAACATTTTCTTTATGCTAAACCACTAACTTGAATTTTACACATGAAAAAAATTCATATTATCTCTCCAATAATACTAAAACATATTAAATATTTACATACAATTGATTTATTTTCCAAAACATTTTCTTTATGCTAAACCACTAACTTCTAATGAACACATGAAATAATATTGTTTAATCTCCCAAATAATACTAACACATGTTATATAAATACATCTTCTCTATTTTTGTCCATTACACATAGTATTTCAATGAACTTCACATATGGGCATATATTTATCTGTTTTTACAACACCTCATCATATACAATATTTTTTTGTAAATACTTTCTCATCCCCTAATACTTTAATTTCTTTTGGATTTTTTCATCTTGAAAATGCAACATAGAGTTGTCCATGGGCAAATACTGGTTCCTCTAAAAATAGGCCAACAGACTTAAAAGTTTGCCCTTGTGAATTATTGATGGTCATGGCAAAAGCCATTATGATTGGAAATGTTCTCCTTTGAAGGACAAAAGGCAAACTGCTCTCACTTGGAGCAAAATCTATTCTTGGGATGAAAACTCTTGTACCTATATGGGTACCATTCAGAATTTCTGCATGCATGAAATGATCTTGTAAATCCTGAACAATTAATCTTGTCCCATTGCAAAGTCCTTCTTTTGGGTTCATATTTCTCAGTAACATAAAAATTGCGCCATTTTTAGCTGCAAAATATGTGATGGCATTCCAGATGGTGTTAATGAATTTATAAATTCAGTTGTGAAGTTCTGCGCTGTAATCATTTTTTTGTGTGCTATTTATTCATTTTAAAATGTCATTATTCGGATGCAATGCATCTTTATTTTTGTGATGTTAATATTACTTTGTGTGCCAGATCTGAGTCTTCATTGTAAATCTTTCCATTTTGGTTTATAGTTGATATTAGGGACTTTTTAGAAATCATTTCATGTGGTATTTCCACAGTATCTTCAGGTAAATTACTTATGACCTCTGTTTTTCCTTTGCCAATCTTAATTAACCAATCATTGGATTCATTTTGACATTCTGATCTCACATTTTTCTCCAATTTAGATGTGTAAATAGTTTCCATAGAGGACTTGACTTTATACATGTTTCCACAATGTCTGTGCGATTACCATGGAGAACAACTGGTAACGTTTGTCTAAAATCCCCACCGACAACATCACTTTGCCTCCAAAAGGCAAATTATTAGTCATTACGTCACATAACAACTGTTTAATTAATTTTAGAGCATGGCATGACATCATTGTCACCTCATCAATTATAATGAGTTTACTTTTTTTTAAAGACTTTTAGCTTGGAATGATGTCATTCTAATATCTGATACTGAAGTTTCCAAAATTGTAACTGGTAGTTTAAATCCACTATGCACAGTTCTACCACCTTGCAACAAAAGGGCAGCAATTCCAGTAGTTGCAAAGGGAACAATTACATCACCTTGTCTTCTAATTAAATCCATCAATAAGTTATATAGATAGGTTTGTCCTGATCCACCGGGTCCATCTAGATATAAATAACGCTCTTTGAGCATATCATCATCTATTGCTTGTTGTATGGCGTCAAATGTTTCGAATTGTAATGTATTTAAAGTGGCTATTTTTTCTTGTGCTTTTTGTTTTTCCACATCAGCGTCCTACTCTTCAAAATTAATGTCATCTATCATTTCTGGATCTGGTATATTAAA
Source organism: Discoglossus pictus (assembly GCA_027410445.1). Taxonomy (NCBI): domain Eukaryota; kingdom Metazoa; phylum Chordata; class Amphibia; order Anura; family Alytidae; genus Discoglossus; species Discoglossus pictus. The sequence continues at coordinate 304,436,470 of CM050164.1, read as the reverse complement.
ACTTGCACAATTTAATCCATGACAAAGTAATACTTCTTGAATTTCCATTAAGGCTTTTAATTCTTCACACATGTTTGTTCCACAAAGCTAATGCATCAGGTACATAAAAAAATATGCATATGAATGAGAACTGTTCCCTCATCTGTCTTGGCATTTGACATAGTGCTGCTTCTTCTAAACTTTTCTCCCATTAAGTATCATCTGCAAGGAAGTTTCGATGTCGCGCAGCTAATTGAAAGGTATCATAAACTATGTCATTCACTGCGTGTAAATGTTCATAATTTTGTGCGTTCAATGGCTTTTGGACTCATAGTATACATTTTTGTTATAATTTTATTCACACTTCTTTTTCTTTGTCGCCATGCCCCATTGGTGAAAACGTAATGTTGTCATCTCAATGTATAAGAATTGCCTTACTTCAATGTTGTTACAATTTAATGTAAACCAAGCAGTTAGTGTTGTTTCTCTATTTTCATTTTGTGCCAGAGCATTTCTTTCATCCCCAGCATGAAAGTAAACAAATTGTCTTTGTGGCAAATTTACAGCTAATCGATTGACAGCATGTAAGCGATCATGCATTTCAAGTTTCAGAAGACGCCACATTGCTTCTGGAGCACTTACATAGCGAGCCTCTAAATAACATGAAAGTTCATCATTTAAAGTTGGATTATGTTGTTTGTTTTGTTCACTTTGCACAACTACAGTTGCTGCATCAAATCCTTTATAAATATATTTGTACACATATTTTATGGATTTAGGATAGAAGTGCAAGCTTCCATATTGATGTGTGCATTGTACTTCATAAGCAAATATGGATAATATGGAACCACATATCAATTATCTACACTTTTACCACAAATATTTGCAGTTTCTCCTTCTCTTCTATACAAAGGTTATCCATCACAATTAGCATACGTTTGCACTCTAAATTCTTTTGGGAATTCTTTGGTGCATTTCTTATTTTCCATACATGGTGACTGTAGGTTTATATCTCCACATGGACCATGAACCATGCAATGTGTTACAATTTTGTACAGTTTGTAATGTTTGTCTGGATCTGGTAGTTCAGCAATAATCACTGAATCCACTTTCTCTGCTGTATTCAATTTATCTTTTTCTTGGAGTATTAAACGTATGTGTGCATGTGAAAGTCCTCTTTTCTGAAAATCAATGGTATAAACAAAAGACACACATTTCCCAAATAAATGTTCGAGGGTTTTGTTTTGTATTAATAAATTGAGTTTTATTTTAAAACTTCTTGCCAGTAAATCTGATCTATCTGAAGCACTTTGTCCATGTTTCAAATTTTCAACTATCTCTGGCCATTGTGGATTACATGTAAATGTAATGAATACATCTGGTTTTCCAAATTTAGTTACAATAGCCATTACATCATTATATCTTTCTTGCATATTGCGAGGAGATGCCTGGAAAGAAGATGGCAAAATGATATCTCTGCCAGCTGGAAGTTCTCTGTTTATAGCTAATTCAGCTACATAATCCATCAGTCCACAATATTGTTCTACATAAAGTTTATTTTGTTGAAATTTGGTAAACTTTAAGATTATTTGCTTCTACTTGTAGATATGAATCAATGATCCATTGTTGTGTGAGTTTTCCGCCACATAAAATTGGATTAAAGTCACCACGTATAGCAGTTTGTGCCACTGTATATTCCAGCATGGAAATATTGTTTTCTGACACAAACTTTACTATTTGGAAAACTTTCCAATATTAATTTTGGCTGCCATCCTGCCTCACCATGTTGGTAAAAAATTGGATATGTCATTGTATCCAAATTACTACTTAATATATTGATGTTTATAAAAGGTTGCTCTTGATTCCTTGGATATATTCTAATATCCAGCTCAAATGGTGGTTCAACATCGTCATTTTGAAACACCATGGCAACCTCATTTGATGTTGGTAAATTATAATGTCTTTGATCACAATGGCGATCTCTTTTAAGAACCATATTGGCTCTTGGCATTGGCAACTGATTTTGTTCAGCATGACTCTGTTGTTCTCTTTCTAATTCCACACGTTTTGTATGCTTTAGTATATGGGTTGTTGGCCATAATCTTATCAAGCTCTATAAAAACTATGGCTAAGCATTTTTTATTTTCGGAAAGTGTCATACATTGTTCAACTGCTTCCATTGTATCTAGGACATATAGCTGTGGAAATTTTCTTTGCTCTCCTGCTTCTGGATGTAAATGTGAAGTCCGGTGGTAAATTTGGCCTTGGACTTTAAAACAGTACGGGCCATGGCCTGGGACATTTTCAGCTAATGTTGCATCCATTGAGGTAAAGGACATTGCACTGTTAGAAGACCTTATGTTTTGTTTGAAATTCTTATAATTTGGGAATGTTGGATCACTCATTATACTTTCTAAATATTGGGAAAAAGGGTATCTTTCTGACAGTCTTACCTTTCCTTTCTGACAACAACTATTAAACTTACCATCTCTTGGTCTTTCCTTTTGTAAATTATATGCCTCACAAAACTGACACACCACATTTAACTAACCACAATTGTGAGGCTCTACTGATATATCTGTAAATAAAAGACTTTCATACAAACATATATCATCATTACTATCTTTACCATATTGTTCATATGCATCATTATCATTTTGTTTTTTATTAGAAGGTCTCTGAGGCATTGATTTAACATTCCCACTCCTTTTTCTTTTCATTGCAATTTTCTGCTTATCTTCTTTTCTTATCCTTTGCACCGTCTCCAATGAACGTCTTTCTCTCCATCTTTGTACGCGTTCCCTTGTTAGCTTTTTTCTCTGTTTCTCTATAGTTTTGTTGATATTCTCCATTGTAATCTGTAATTGTAAACTATATATATATTTTTTTATGAAATGTTCTCTATTTTTGTAAATGTCTCCATGTTCCTAATCTTTTTTTTTTTTTTTTCTGCTTACCTTTTGTTTTAGTATTTTTTTTATTTTCTTCTGTCCCCACTCTTCTTGGGCAACCTATGATGGTCTGTCAATTGCAGTGTGTCTCTTTTCATCGTATTTCGATACATTATTCTACTTGTTTTTCTCAATTTTTTTAATTAAACTTCAAGTTGTCCATTGTCAAACATTTAAATTAGTAATATTAGCCTCCTATTTGCTATAATCCTGAGTTTATCTCTGAATGTGTTTTCATTGCATCCCTATACACATTTTTTTGTTAAATTAATCTAATTCTTAATTGATGTAATTATTTTCAAACTTCTCAATCTTTTTTTTTTTCAATCAATTATTTAAATTTCTGCATAACTAATTATAATATACCTCTTCTCTGTAAAGAGATGTCTGCCAATTCCTGCACACGCAGGCCACAACAGAATATATTGTATGACAATGTCTTCAGCTACTGTCTGTTGAAAGTGACAGTGACCTGCAAATAGTAAATTAAATAATTAATAATTATTTCTTAATTAATATAAAAAAATGTTTTACCTTCCACACTCTCCATTATCAAGTAAATGTGTTTTGCCAAATAATTTCTTTTCTTTCCAATACAATAATTTCCATACCCCCTGTTTTTAAAATAAATTAATGAATTAATAAATATATAAAAATATTTCTATACATTAATGTGTTTTTAATCCAAAGTTTTTATTATCTTTTAACGCCAGCATAAAATATAATAATGTACATAAAATTGTAGTGTTGCGTGCCTCTCGTTCAGCGGCAAAGTACAAAAATGTTCGGCGCTGATCGCGGCCATGGACATGAGCACCTTCTGTGCTCATGTCCAGGCTGTTTTAAAGTCTTGTGGGGCTCGCGATGATTGCCTTTGGACCTCATTGCGTGAGCTGCAATAAGCGCCTTCGGGAATCATTGCAGCTTTGGTCATTTTTAAATTGTAAACTCTTGCGTGCCTCACATCCTGCAACGAGCGCCTTTGGCGCTCATTGCAACAAAGTGTTGCGTGTCTTGCAATGAGTGCCTACTGCGCTCATTTTGCATGCACGCAGGTGTAATTTTTAACATAGCGGTACCGACAAACTCGCAGTTCTACAACTATTATATTTGATTACTATTTATTTATGAAGCACAAAGGTTTTTCTGAAGCACTATAAAATTTGCTGTGCTTGTATATAGATACCAAGCTAAGCATTATGAAAATCTACAGTTTCAGTTGATTTAAGTGTAAAGATTGTCATCTAGAACTCCCCGCTAACAGCTTCCCTTTTAAAGGGACAGCCTAGTTGTAAAACAAGCCATGGCCCTGCAAACGTGTCAGTATCATCCAGAGTGATCAAAGCGCTATTAAGCCAATTATATCAATTATAAATTACTATTTTTTTTTTTTAAATTTCCCTGCTTGCCCGTAGGGGGTTGTCATGTTGTCCTCCCTCCCTCCTCCTAACTCTCTGGGTCTGTCACTGTGTGAGGTTAGACGGCTGCAAGGCTTGATACAGATAGACAGCAACACAGCAGCTTCCCACTGGTCCACATGTTTATGTACTGCCACACTTACAGCGACACGCTATAAAAGATGGGAGGGGAGTGATAGGCCAACATGGCAACTTGAGCAGAAGGAATAAATAAGGGGCCTGCATGTTAGAGGGGGGAGAGACTTGCAATGAATGGATCAATTTCCTTAAGCCCACAAATGTTTTCAAACCTGTAAATAGCAAAAAGAGCACCGGGAAGGGAGGGGGGCTAGAAAGACACAGGGGAGGGAGAGGGGGAAAAGAGACACGGGGAGGGAGATAAGGGGGAAAAAGGGCATGGAGAGGGGGGAAAGAGACAATGGGGAGGGAGTGGGGGGAAAGAGACATAGGGGAGGGAGAAGGGAGCAAAGAGGCACAGGGGAGGGAGAGACGGGGAAAGAGATACAGGGAGGGAGAGGGGGAAAGAGACACAGGGGTAAGAGCGTTTGTCTGTAACGCTTGCAAAGGTACTGCTTGTGCATGTGCGCAGACGAAGGCGCTCATCGAGAGGCCCGCAAGTTAGAGGGGGGAAGAGCCTCGCATTGTGTGGCAAACAACAGCATTGCGATGCTTCAAGTCGCTAGTAACATATAATTGTGCTAATATGGAATTTATTGTGCAAGTTGCAACGTATACTTGTGACTTGCTTTATTATTACTGTATCCCCTTAATGTTACAGGTTTATTTTACACCTCTAGCACTCTGTCATCATCAAGCCAATTAATGTTGTTTTAGATTCCTTATGTTATTTTATCCCATGCAGCAAGTACTTTCAGAATTACCATACTTTTCAGAAAGAAAAGAGGATTACCAGTGGGAAACCGTTTCAGGGAATCACTTTATTGGCTATCCTGAGCATAGCTCTTCTCTTTATTATATACCATAAAAAGTAAATTCATGGAGAGAATGGCTATTAGCTTCTGGCAGAGCGATTGTTCATTGTCATATCATCTGACACAGCATCAGGGTTTGCAGACTTGCACATGATTACAGCCTGCTCTTCTTCACCATATGAGCTTTCCAAATTGCCTGCCAGGTATGAAGCTTGTGGATCTAAGCTTATCAGCTTCTCTCTCTGTGGGAATCACATGAAATCAAATCAATGAAAGAATGGGTTGTGTGAAATATTTTTTTTTCATTCTTAACATCACCAATTTGAACTTTTAAAAAGTAGCCCTCGGCTAATTACATTCTTTGGGAAATATTTCTGTAGCAGCAAATAGTTAATTAAAGTTCAGTGTCTATTGTTTGTGCTGTAGCTGTATGTCAATGAAACTTACAAGAACCTATTGCTATACTGAGAACAAACAGACTGACCAAGTTAAAATCCAATAATATGTTATAGTCCCATATTTCCACTATAAGTATTTAAAAAGCTACATCCATAATGGGCAAAATATTTTATAAAGTAAAAACTTAATCTAGCCTTTATTTTTTCAGATTGGTTTCCACTGATCTGCTTCTATAAGTAGGAAGAAACCTTAAACACACAGAAGCCATCAGGCTGCTACTATTCAGAGATTATGAGACAATCCTTAGTGACAAATGGAAATCTCATACATTTACATTTTGGAAAAGCAGCTTACTGTCTCTCGTTGCTGCCGATATTCTGGTGCCATACCATAGAGTCAAGACTTAGGTAAAATGTTAGGGTGAGGGTTAGGGTTAGTTCAAAGGTTACGCTAACGTTATAAGCTTAGAACTTCTCTCACATATCAGCAGCACTTCAAAATATCGGCAGCGCCATCTAGCGGTTGGAGACTGCACTGCAGCAGACACCATAACAGTATAGATCCAGTGTTTCTATTACTTGATATATATATATATATATATATATATATATATATATATATATATATATATATATATATACATATATATATTGTAAAAATCCACACAGTGAAATTCTGTAAAAAGATAATGTCTTGGAAATTTACATATTTGCTATTTGTTCACCTTTTAGGAAATATTGTTGTACATATGTTTTTAAAATCGATATGAATAGGGTTGGATATTGTTTTAATTGTCCTCCTGATCCTCACACCAGCTGGATACACATCTGGTGTAAGCTATTGGGATTCATTTTCTACATACCCTTAATGACTAATGAACTGTGGTTGGCAGCCTTGATAATTAAATGTAGACAGGAAACTCAAAATGATTTTAAAAGCACATTAGTTGTTGTATTCACACTTCCTTCCTGTTGTGGATCTTGCTTCACCCATGTTTGTTTGTATTATATTTTGATTTTAGAACTCTACCGAATAACGCACCTGGCGCAACCAGTGATTGGCTTTATAAAGTGGCATATCAATTTAACAACTCAATAAAAATTCCTGTACAATTAAAAAATGATTCACAATATACAAATTAAATTGATATTTAGGAGCTCAATACAATAACACAACTTTTCTCTGCATATTAGATAAGGAGATGAAGAAACATTGTATTAATCTTTCCTACTTTAAGACTACATTTGACAAGACTGGATTGAGTTTGTATGTAGGCAGCTAAGAGGTAAGAAGAGTAATGAGCAGAGTCAGATTTTTGACTGTGCAGTATGAGTAAAGCTGCAACCATTTTAATTCAATTTTCTTTGAACAGTCAATCTTGACTTAGTGACAGGTTCATTTATAAACATCACTTTTGTACAGTTATAAGCAGCCTTCTACAACAGTTGACTTAATCCTGCTGAAGCTTGGAAACTTGCCTAATCATTTTATTTAGTGGACTCAACAGGTTTTCAATGTGACACCTTTTTTATATATGCATGGACAATTATAATTATACACAGTTAGTGATACATAAGATTCCTGATATAATAGAATTATAGGTATTCCTAGCATGAGAATGTTTGCCAACTTGTTCAAAGGCCTGGGCTAGTGCTGTGTTGGGATACTACTCTCCAATCCCAATACACAAAGGTCAAGCCTATCTTTTAAATTGTAGTAAACTCTACACCTTCTGGATTGCTAACTTGTCGTGGTAATGGGGCTTGCGTACGTCAATGAAGCTGTGAGATATACCATGTAGGGTCACCCAAGATGGGCAAGTCATAGCAGAGAGGTCAGCCAAATTGCTGCCCACTAAACTGGCAACCCATTCCAGTATTTTTGGCAAGAAAATCATATGGATAAGCACAACCAAAAACACAGAAAGATGTGTCTGTCGTGCTGTGGTCCATATGGTCACTGAGAGTCAGACATGACTGTAGGACTGAACAACAGCAACATATCTCTACATATCTTTATGAATAGGTGCTGTAGACAAATTCCCTCACTAGTGAATAAACACTCTCATATGCACAAATAATTCACTAATTCAAGGAATCCTTTGTGACATCAACATGTTGCCCCCGGGCCCAAAGCCCTTTCAGATTTACAATTACTTCCCAGAACACACACACTTCTTTTTTTTTTTACAAAGCCACTTTCATCATGCTTTAAATACATAACTTTTCACACACAGAGATATTTCAGTGATCACAAAATAATGGATATCTATGTCCATTATAATCAATTTTAAAAGTAGCCCATGGTGTATTTCTGCCTAGACAACAATGGCTAAGGTTTGCATGTTGCCAGGAGGTGTTTCTGTGTTTAAAGGCTTAAAGGGATATGGAATATTCCTTAAAGGGATATAATATACCTGTGTAACTATTTAGTTGTATGTACTTTGTTTTATTAATAAGTGCTTAAAAGCTCTGTTTTGACTGCATGCAATCAAACAGACAGTCCTTACTTGGGTCAGCCCTCTGCAGCTCATGAAGACACAGATTCTGCTGTACTTGCTGTGCTGTGTCTCATACTAACCAATCAGTGACCATGTCTTTGGAGCATTCTGCACCATACTGCTGAGACATAGTCCCTGATAGTCTAGGACACTACATTTCATATCCAGCCCTTCACAGTCTGTGTCTGCATACACTGTGGTAGGGATGCCCATACAGGAACTATTTTTTTATTTTTTTTATTAAGAAGTGCTTATAAGCCAGCAAATCAAAGTACATAAAATTAGATAGGTACACAGGTATATTATATACCTAGTATAATCCAAGGAACTTCCATATCCCTTTAATTAAGCCAAACCTGTAGGTAGACAGAATGGGCAGGCTGTATGTGCCTTCATGGTTTGTATCTGCTGTCAATTATGTCTGGGATTCTTAGGACTTTGTCATAAATACCTGCTATCTTACTCTCTCTATTATTTTTCCCCTGAGTTTCCACTTGTAGAGCACTTAACATGTGGGAAACATTATATCCCTTGGAGACCATCTAACCAAGAAGAAACCTACAGTAAATAAGATACTCAGGGTATAAGGATAATATTTAACTTGTTACACTTTCAGGCAATCTCAAACACAACTTATTGAGACACTTTTTACATTTGTGGCAGCCACACACATGCTAGTGATGCCTATTTGTCAAACATACCTCTGTGGTTTTCGTGATCACATGCTGAAAGGGTTCCACCAAGCTGTATAACTGCTAGCTAAGGAAATCAGAAACTGGTAGGTTTCTGCCTGCTGCTCAGGAGGGTTCATTGAAGGGTATGGGGATCTATCTGTGGGGCATGAAGTGTTGGTGGGTCACCTTAGTAATCTTTATAGGAGTAACAATGGGAATTTCAACAATTTAAAGGAACAATTAATTCAGCACAATTTGGAGCACACCACCTATTAAGATCTCCTAAAAGCATGTTGAAATACAGTTTAAATTTTTGAAATACATTCATTTTTCACTTAGAATTCAATAAAGTAATGTCTGTGTTTTCATGAGTCATCGACTGCCCACTGCCAGACACTGAAAGAAAAACAGCTGACCCTCAACAAATCAATCTGTGCAGCTCATGTAGTGGTAGAAACATCTAAAAAGGTCAGTTCAGTAGAGTAGGAAGGGGGGTGCGTGGGGGGAGGAGTGCCCTGGGTGTTAACCATTTGGGCGTGGCAAAAATGACCCCTCCTGTCTTCCACCGTACATTCCCCTTCCCCTGGTCCCCTGCTCCTGCTCCTTGCTCTCTGCTTGTGTCTGCTGGCAGGGGGAGGAGCCAGCAGAGGGAAGAGCCAGCAGACCAGCATCACGGAGCAGGAGCAGAAGGTAAGAGAGAGGAGAGAGGAATGGAGGGGGAGAGGGAGGCATGGGGTGAGAGAAGGAGATATAGAGGCAGGGAGAGGCGTGGGGGGAGAGGAGACATGGAGGGAGGGAGAGGCTTGGGTGGAGCGAGAGGCATTGGGGGAGAGAAGGAGACATGGAGGGAGAGGCATGGGGAAGAGAGACACAGGGGAAAAGGGAGACACATGGAGTGGGAAAGGGAAGGGGAGACATGGAGGGAGAGGGGGAGACATAGGGGGAGAGGGAAGCATGGGGGGAGAGGGAGTCATGGAGGGAGGGAGAGGCATGGGGGGAGAAAAGGAGACTTGGAGGGAGGGAGGGAGAGGCATGTGGAAGAAAGGCAAAGAGGAAAAAGGGAGACACATGGAGGGAGAAAAAAAAGGGCCAGACATGGAGGGAGAGGGAGAGACATGGGGGAGAGGGGGAGACATGGGGGGAGAGAAGGAGACATGGAGGGAGAGAAGGAGACATGGAGGGAGAGGCCAATAAGGGGAGAGGTTCATTGAAAAGGTACTTTAAGAAGGGCCAGAGGGGCCCTGATAATGGTGTAAGGGGAGGTGCTCCAAGAAGTGGTTAGAGTGTTGTTTTTTTCTCCAATGTTAAAATTAATATGCATCCGCTTGTCTTCAGCAGCAAGTGGGTGACTATGTGCAACCTTGGACATCGAAGGGTTAATTTGCTTAGTGAGCAGCCTGGCTAGGTTACTTTAGTGCAGCATGTACATAGGAGCCTATGTACATGCAGCATGGCTGTCGTGTACATTCTGCTAATTAAAGGCTGTGCCCATTTTATCCAATATTGATTGATTGTGTTTTTATGGTAATGGGGAGGGACAGTGTCTTAAAGTTAATGTAAACAAGTGTTTGATGAGCTAAAGTGTGCAGGGGTGTGCAGGACACTTGCGTATGCATGAATAGGGTATTGGAATATTAAGTAACGTACATTTCTCTCTCCATGCTCCTTGTGTCAACATAAACAATATACATAAACTCTATACATAAACTCTATACATAAACTCTATAGCGATAGTCACACTTTCTAATACAAATTTAACATGTGGATGATAAAACTCAAGTAATATTTATTCTGTGGTACAGTAATATGTGTGTGTGAATATATATTCAAACTTATCATTCCCCTGAACTGTAATGGCAGTCTGACACTTTCTCTTCCTCCTGTTACTTTAATTCCAGTCTGTAGATTGCAGTTTTTAATTTTTTTTAAGTCAAAAACCCATTTTTTAGGGGTTTTGCTGGTTAGTCACAGTTTCATGCAGCTGCTTGTCTCTTCTAGGGGCTGTTAACTTGATTAGCTGACCACTGATTTCCAGCCTCCATCATCATTATCTATATGACTGACAGTGGAAATGTGTCAAGGCTTATATTAGCTACAACAAACTTGGCTATAACTAAGTCAAATCTTGATAAATATTAAAAATGTTAACAACTTTCCAAGTTTTGGAGATTGACTTGTCCCTTTAGGAAGATCCTAATATATATATATCTGCACAATACAGACACTGAAAATCAATTTAACTTCTAAGACAGGGGTGGGAAAGTATGTTACTGGAGGGTCAAACACAGATCAGGATTTGAGGATATCCGTGCTGTGTACAGGTTAGACTATCGCTTCTTCAGTCATCCTGATTGACCTGTGCACAGAAAGGAAATCCTCAAATCTAGGACTGTGTGTGGCCCTTCAGGACCGGACTTGCCCACACTTGTTAGTTTAGTAGTAACTGGAATATCCCTGGCTGCTACTTAGTTGCTATCTCCTCAGTAATACCACAAACCATACAGAAATAATTGACTTCATTTCAAACCAAATACCTTTAGAGCTTGAAATCCATGAAATATTGCTTTATAAATCATTGATGGGCTACATTAAGGCACAGTTCTGAAGCAGATTAGATATTTGTTACATACCACATTAGGGTTTTGATCTTTTTGTATGGACCTTACTATAATTAGTTGCAAAATTGGCACACTTGGGGCCCTATTAAATCCAGCGATTTTGAGTTTCCAAAGCCCATAAAGGAGTCTGCAAAAGTAATGGCTATTAAATTGGCCTCTTTTAGCTACCTGCAAATGATCTGCGGGTTACAGGTGGAAAATCCCTACGGGCTGTCAAAATCTAAACTGCTACCCAGCTAAGCCTTTGATCTTTCAATCCCGTAATTACAATCGCAAATCACTATTAATTGCTACAAGTCCTCAAGCCAGCAATTGTTTTCACACCCGAAGATGTCAAATGTAGCCCAAAATCCTACAGGTACTAGAGGGGTCCCGCAAGGTTTGTTTAGTAAATGTAAATTTTTTTGTTGCACTTTTGTATCCTCATAAATACATCCCATTAAACACAACAATAAATGTGAGTGACCGCATCTATTTATAATATTTTAAAAGTGTTAGTAATTCTACATTTATGTACACATTATTGATGCCCTTTGTCCAATTTTGCTTGTTTTGTTTTAAACTATTTTAATTGTGTATTAATAAGTTCCAAACCTTATGAACTTCAATACAACAAACATATATTTTTGAAAGGAAAAAAATAGTATTTTAGAACCAAAACAATTTACTGTTGAGTTTACCCGAAATTTTTAACATTTACTGTAAAATGCAATAATAAACAGTTTTTGTTTGAATTTCACCAAACAGTACAAAATAAATACATGTGTTGCTTCCAGTGTTTCACACATATATCTGAATCAGACTTTAAGGTTAAAAAATGCTTTTACTTGAAGGTCAGTAGCTTAGCAATAAGCATAACAGAACATACTGAGATATGGATTTAGTCGAAGGTCTTGCATTTAAATTAATAGACTATTTATTTTACTCAAGGTTTCTCATCAGATGAGCTCTGACCTTAACGATCACTCATCAGTACTATAGATTTATAAAACACGTAACAGGAATACTGATTTGGTTAACAAATAAATAGTTTACTGTAGTTTATATTTTATAACTAATCTTGTCAAAAGGATATTTTAGTTTAAAGTGTTTGGTCCCATTTCTAATACAGTGGTACTCAACATTAATCTGTTGCAGACGGCAGAATGAGTACTAAAAAACGATGAGTACCAAACAACCTTTTTCCATAAGGGTCAGTGTAAATTGAAATAATCCGCTCTGAACCTCAGAAACAGATGGTGTTTTTTTTTTATACAAAACCTTAACACTAAACAGACATAAATAAAAAAACAATAATTAGATAAGGGCCCTGTGGTAACTTGTCTTCCTTGAATGGTAATTCAGGACTTCCTCAAACAGGCCTTTGTAGGAGGGCTGAGAATCTTTACTTCCCTCCCACAATTGCTAAAGGAAGTCATGCCTGGACAGGATGTGATGTAAATTACATCATCTCAACTAAGGATATATCCAGGCAGGAAACTTGTGCTTGGGCCTGTTTTCTTCCTTGATGGTGATGGAGGTGATGTCAATGGTCTGACCGTGGGTAAGATCAAGCGTTTGGGGAAGGGAATTACTATATATATAGGTAGATAGATTTAAAAGGGGGTGTTGCTCCGTGGGTCTGGGCTGTTGTGTTTGTAATACATTTATAGTATTGTGTTATCTGCCTTTTAATAAATACCTTTTAATGTAGACGAACCTTGTGTAATATTAATTTGGTGATACACCACATTTGGCGACCACGAATTTTAGACTTCTACAAAGGTTATTTATGAGGTAATATCACATTAATAGATAGTCAGATTTATTTATTTTTTTTTTTTTTTGTGGGGAAGGAAAAAAAGTACTTTGTCTAATTATCCTCTGCATGGGAAATCAAGTGCTGATTGTGTGTGGAGTCTAGGATAAGCCTCCATTTTTATATAAATATCGTACTAGCTTCTGAGTTGAATTGTTGTGCTTTTGAGTACAGGCTAGGCCTGCATTTGAATAGAATCCATGCGGCTTCTTTGTGTATTTGAATGCTAAATTAAGCCTCCATTTTTAATATATATCGTACTAGCTTCTGAGTTGAGTTTTGTTCGTACTAGCTTATTTTGATACATAAAACAAATATATCGTACTATATCGTACTAGCTTCTGAGTTGAGTTTTGTTCGTACTAGCTTATTTTGATACATAAAACAAATATATATCATACAGGTTCTTTTTGTGGGTTTATCTGAGTTGTTGTGCTTTTGAGTACAGGCCTAGCTTTGCATTTGAATAGAATCCATGTGGCTTCTTTGTGTAATTAAATGCTAATTCAAGCCTCCATTTTTAATATACAAGCTTGGGCACCAGGCCACAATTAGTTTGTTGTGTGTTTCAAATACCTGAGTTTGTTAATACTATTATTTTTGTTTTGTTTTTGTTTGTTTTTTTCTTTTCTTTCTTTTTCTTTCTCTAGTCCTTTATCATAGTACAGGCCTGGAGAAAAATAATAAATAAACCATTTTAAATATTATATATATATATATATATATATATTATTTCAGGCGTGCATTTTAATACACTATAGGCTTCCATACCTTATACATTTTGGGTGTCTTGCATATCCTAGTTCGGGTTTATCTCCTACCCTGCAGGCCTTGCTATTATATTTTAAGTTAATTAGCAAGTATTACCTTCACCATACTAAGGTAAGTATAATTTGCATTGTGGGTACTAATCTATTTTTCTACATATTACACCTGGCCTACTGAATAGTCATCAACTATTGTTGGCTACTCAGAAGCATGCTACTTTAGTCGCAAATTGATTTGGATTCTTACTTGGGTGAGTAAAAGAGTAGGAATGTCTTTTCAAGGGGCCAAATACTTTCCCACAGAAGTGCGTGAGTACTTTAGGAAACATATTCAAAAACATGATGGTCCATATGAGCTTCCAGAGCCAGCAAACCCAGACAGTGAAAAAGAAAAGAGATTAATGGATGTTCTAACACAAATTGTAAATAACAAAAAGTATAGAACAAAGAAGAGAAAAAGTTTGGTCACACAAGCTGTTGTAGCCACAATAGGAGGCCTAATAGACTTAGTTGTAGAATTACGGCAGCATAATTTGGAAACAACAAATAAAATGGAGGAAGCAATGGACAAAAGGGATTGTTTAAAAATTGCAGCTTTGAGAACAACTACAATTGTTGGGGAACTAGAAAGGGAGTTAAGGGAAATAGAAAAGCAGAGGGATGTTTATGGAGTAAAAATAACAGAACTTCAAAACATAATAATGGACTATAAAAATAAAACAAAGTTAGAAGGGATAAAAGGAGTCAGAGACATTGCCAAAATATATCCAGATCTGGATATGTTTGTGGCACAAAATAAAGAACCAGTGCCGAAAATGAACCAAGATAGAAAAGATTTCTTATGTTATTCTGTTCCACAAGTAGATACCATACCACAAGCACCAGTTATTGTTTCAGAATTATTTAATGCAAGGCAAACACCTACAGGATTTTCTATGCAGACTCGACCGATGTCTATGGCAGATAAAGACAATTTCCAGAAATGGTGGGGAAGTATGCCAACTAACAACTTTAATACGTTTACACATTGGTTTATGAGGGGAGCAGATAGAGCTAAAAAAGGAGGTCTTAACTTAGAGGAATGGACAGAACTGTTGGAATACGCTATGGGTCCTTTGGCTAGTAAACTATTGGGATTTAATAACAGTGTGTCTGATCAGGCAGGAAGAATTGCTGCAACTAATTTCTATCTACTTAGCATAGAGAAAGATATAGCAAATATTACCATGAGGCCAATAGATGGTCCTAGAGAGGTAGCTCAAAGGATATTTTTTTGGTATACTCTACGACAACCTCAACAGCCTCTAGTGCTGGGCTCACCAGAACATATAGCAAAAGTAATGGAAGCCCTTCCCCGGGAGTGTCAAGAATTTATCAGGCTTTTTGATCCAACACCAACAGACTTGGAAATGGTACTAACTAGAGCTGATACGTGGTGGATCAAGCATCCTTTCACAGAACAGGCCTGCTCTGTTTCAGCTGTAAGAACATTTAAGGTCGAGTCTGGTAGAGATATAGATGGTAATTGGAGAAACCAGACGTGGGATGTACCCCAGAACAAGAAGGATGATCAAAACTGGAGACCAAAACAGAACTTTGACAAAAGATGGAGAGATCCACCTAGGGACTATAGGAATAGGGATGGCAGCAACTGGAGGGCTAATCAGGAGGGAGAGAGAAACGGTAACATGGGCTATTGGGAACTCAGGAGACAGAAGGATAGGATAGAAGAGGAAAATCACATACTTAAAAACAAGGTAGCTGAGTCAGAGAGGAAATTGAAGGAAAGTGAGGCAAAGATGCAATATAGTGTTATAAAAGAGGGACGGAGTAGAAGTGAGTCACAATGACAAATCCCAACCCCTGCGCCTCAGCATCTCATTCACTCAGCTAATTTAACCATGGATGAGGCAGGTCGGCCTACCAGTTATACAGTCATCGCAGGGGTAGGGAAAAATATGTTGGTAGATACAGGAGCAGCAGTTACAATGACCAACAGGGTCAAAAATGGGGATTCTTCAGTAAGTAGTATGGGAGTTACTGGGAATCCACAGGAGGTTAGAGCAGGTCCAATTGATGTAGCAGTTGGAGAAAAAACAATACAAGTAGAAGCAATAGTGGGTTGGCCAGAGGAAATATTGGGAATAGAAGTTTTAAAAAAAGGAAATTTCATTGTAGATCTTGCCAATTTTTGTTTGTGGAAGACAGAAAAGGTGAATCAGGTAAGTACAGAGTTGACGAAAGGGGTTGTGCTCCCAATGGCATATATTGTCTCTCCGATAAAAAGTCTGGAAAAAAACAAACTGAAACTAGACGGACAACCAGAATGGCTGCAGAAGCTAATCCAAGACATACCTGTTTGGGCTACAGATAAATTAGACTGTGGAAGAATGAAAGGAATGGTCTTTTTGGAAGGAGGAGACCCACAATGGCAAAAGCAATATCCAGTCCCAAGAGAATCAGTGGCATCAATCACCAAGATGATAGAAATACTGGAGAAAAGTGGAATAATTAAATCTGGAAATGGGTATGCATGTAACTCACCATGTTGGCCTGTGAGAAAAGCTGTGTTAAAAGGGAATAGAGATGAAAAAGCAGCCTCATCATGGAGACTTACCATTGATTACAGGGCCGTGAACAAACTTGCAAAAAGAATGGCCCCTGTTGTTTTTGTTATGTATATGTTTCTAATGATGGAATCTAGTGTTCCCACAGAGCACGGCTGTATAAGAATGAAGATGCGTGTCAACAGAAGATTGTGGTGGATCCTTGTTCCAGGATGGATAAGTATAAGCTGTATCACAGTAGGAATGGGGAGACAGGCAATAAGGCCAGAAGATACCGCAAATAAGGGAGAGAGTTTGAAAAGATTGGAGTTACATTATGTTCAAGCAGATAGATTTATTTGGCCCAGGGAATTGGAAGTAAAAGAGGGTGGAGGGTTACAAGTAAACATTATTTTGCTACATAATAGTACCAGGGGATTAGCTCTTAGAGCTCCAATATAAGGGAGGTTTACAAATATTACAGTAGTAGTGAGTAACTTAACATTAGAAGAAGGTGGAGAATGGGACGCTGCAGTTATAGCTGCCAAGCCTGACCTAGAGGAATTCTGCAATTTTGATACTGGAAAGGGGTGTGTTCTAACAATAGATGAAGTATTTGTCTCTGTAAAGAAGCTGCAACGTTGTAAAGATCAGAAGAAGGTACCATGGCCAATAGGCGGATTGGTGGTGGTACCAACACATGAAACAGTTGTGCAAGGGGTTGGGTGGACTTACTACCCAATAATTCTAAATTTTAATGATTTTTCTATTTCTCCAAAGTGCCCGGAATCACAGCGGCAGTGGTTTAAGCAAAGTATACAAGAGACCATCATTGAGTGGACCGGAGCAGGGAGTCGAGAAAAACGGGACACACTTGCAGCCCTTTTAGGAGGAGTCGGAACTGGATTGGGAGTATGGAATTCAGCAGACATCATTGGACTGAACAGCCGGATAAACTCCCTTACTGATGGCATGGGACATGCTATGAAAACAGGTGGAGTAGCTGACTCCCTTATAGTGAGTAGACTGACAGACAATGTTGATGACATACACACCATTGCCAACAACCTGCATCTAGTTGAGGAAAATATTGCTTCCATTGCTAACAGCATTAAGAATGAAATAGTGGGAACTGCCATTTTCTGTTCTATGATTGGAGGAAAGCTGTTGGCAGATTTAAAGGAAACTATTAAAGACATCCAGGAAAACAAGTGGGCAAGACAAATCAATGCAACAAGGATTATCACGTCATTGAAAAGAAAAGGAGTGGACATCACTGAGGACAATCTTAAATACAGCAATATTGAAGGCCCAGATCAATGGATGCCACATGGACTACAATCTGGGACAATAGGACTAATCCTGGCAATTCCCCGCTGGGAGGGGCAGGCGGAGCAACTGAACTTTATACATAGCATTGGCACGTTAAGTGATGGAATCTACAAGCAACACTTCCCATCAAAAAGACTGGCCACTATTACAGGATTGGAGATGGATGAAAGCTGTTGCAGGAAATCTCAATACCGATGGCTGTGCAGTTGTGTTTGGGAGAAAGGAGCTGAGGAGGATGGCTGGGTGCAGTTGATAAAAGAAAACCTGGTGCAAGAGGTGATCCGCATAGGGGACATTGCATGCTTTATCGGCCACTCTGAATATAGGACAGTTGATGAAATATGTTTGGTGGAAGAAGGGTCTTGTATCATGGTATTTCCATCAAGAAACCTTACCACTGAAATGGTATCAATTTTACTGCAAATG
Source organism: Discoglossus pictus (assembly GCA_027410445.1). NCBI lineage: Eukaryota > Metazoa > Chordata > Amphibia > Anura > Alytidae > Discoglossus > Discoglossus pictus. The sequence goes on along the minus strand of CM050164.1, from coordinate 304,418,130 downwards.
CAGATTGGACAAATTTGACAATGAAGCTTTTTACCTTGGAACTTCATGAGTCAGAGACACATCCAGTCCTACGAACACTGTCGCTGGTACTCATGTTCATTCAAGTATTAACGACAATTATAATAATATACTTTTGTGTGGCAATGAAACTTGCAAGGAGGATATATAATAATGTGTCTTTTTCCTCTTCTTTCTCTCTCTCATACATTCTTCAATAAAGTTTTACATTGCACATACATAAACATTTATCACACACTCTCACCTAAATTCTATAAATTATGTTTTTTGTGTAATATGTGGATTGACAGCCATAGGAAAGTACAGGAGAACTTATGTCGCTGAGGGAACTATTCCGGAGGGACGGTGGGTTGAATTTCTCCTGTATATCAGGTTTTTGCTCCCACTAGGTTCTCCTGTACTAGAGGGATAACTAGAAAACTGAGCAACATAGAAGAAGAAAAAGTGAGGGAATGTGGTAACTTGTCTTCCTTGAATGGTAATTCAAGACTTCCTCAAACAGGCCTTTGTAGGAGGGCTGAGAATCTTTACTTCCCTCCCACAATTGCTAAAGGAAGTCATGCATGGACAGGATGTGATGTAAATTACATCATCTCAACTAAGGATATATCCAGGCAGGAAACTTGTGCTTGGGCCTGTTTTCTTCCTTGATGGTGATGGAGGTGATGTCAATGGTCTGACCGTGGGTAAGATCAAGCGTTTGGGGAAGGGAATTACTATATATATATAGGTAGATAGATTTAAAAGGGGGTGTTGCTCCGTGGGTCTGGGCTGTTGTGTTTGTAATACATTTATAGTATTGTGTTATCTGCCTTTTAATAAATACCTTTTAATGTAGACGAACCTTGTGTAATATTAATTTGGTGATACACCACAGGCCCAAGATAAGTTATTGCTTGGAAGGGCAGTCCTCTTCCATTAAAACATCAGGCACTTGCACAAGGGATCTTTCTCTTTTCTGTCTCTTAACACTACTGAATCCTGCTGGGGAAGTTTCACTAGAAAACTATCAAGTTAAACTTTCTTCTGCCTTTTTTTTAATAAAATGTTTCTGAAGTGAGACATTGTTTGGTCATTAAACAAGTCCAAATTCCAGCTTACTAGAGCTTTGTCAAGGTGACACTTTTCAACAATATTTTGTAATACAACCCATTTGGAACACATTTATTTGATCAGAACAATAGGTGCTTCCTCCCTTCCCTCCTCTTGAAGAAATATCCTCAGTCACTATGTGTTGCTGCTCCCTTTGATGTTCCTGAAGCTCCTCAGTGCTGAGCTCCTGTCTGTGCTCCTCCACTAACTCTTCGGTGTCTTCATTACTCACTTCCAGGCCCATGGACTTGCCCAGAGATACAACATCCTCCACTATTGGGCTAGGTTCAACCTCCAAGTTCCTCAGAGTTACAGCTTCTGGACACAGTTTGCTCCAGACACAGTTTGTGGTCTTGTAAGAGACTGCACGCAAGGCCTTATCAATCAAGAGTGACACAGCGGAGGATACTGAAATGGTCCTTCCAGAACTCTCTCGGTGTCAACTCAGTATTCAAGGTCACCTAAAATCACCTCTGGAAAAGGGCTTTAGTATACAGTTTCTTAAAGTTTGAGATGACCTGCTGGTCCATTGGCTGGATCAGAGGAGGTATGTTAGGGGGCAAGAACTTAACAGTTATAAAATTAAAATCCTCCAGCTAGTTGTCCTCAGAGCCTGATGTTGAGTAGGAGCATTGTTCATTATTCACAGAGCCCTCAGAGGCAGTTCTTTTTCCTGCAACTATTTTTTACGGTGGAGCCAAACACTTTTATCATCCATTCGATGAAGAACTGCCTGGTTACCCAGGCTTTACTTTTGGCCTTCCACATTGGACTTAACTTTTTATCACATTTTGTCTTTTTGGGTTCTTACTGTGATAGTGGGTATTTCAGATGTAAGCCTCTACTAGTCTATCGTTCCCACACACCAACAGAGTTAGGCTGTCCTTCATTGTCTTGTGCCCTGGCAATGTCTTCTCTTCTTAAGTGATGTAGATCTGTTTTCTTATAACAGAAACCAGTCTTGTCTCGGTTGAACACTTTTTGGGGAACAAAAGCGTCAGCCTGTACATAGTCTCTAAACTCCCTAACAAAAGTTTTGTCAGCATTGGCTGCCTCTTCATGCCTCATCACGCTGTGAATGCCAAACCAACCATGACTAGCTTTAAATACTTCACTGCTCTTACCACTTGTTGTAAGTCCGTCTTTTAACATATCGGCATGCTATTGTTTTGCTTTCCCTCAAATTATTACGTTGGATATACTATGACACGCTGTTTTTCCATAATTCAAATGTACAGCAATTTCTCCACTTCCTCCAATGTCTGTGACCTTTGCTTAGTCACAGCCTACACACTTCTAGCCACAAACGGCTCCTTTATAAGCTTCCTTGTTTTTCACTATAGTAGAGAATGTTATTCTAGGCATTTTAGCAGCGAGATCAGATATGAAGCTACCACACTTTGGTTCATATAAGCACAGGACTTTGGTCCTTATTAGCACAGGCTGCACTTGAGTTCTTTTAAGCACAGTGGAAACTTTGGTCCTTAAAAGCAAAGCCTGCACTTAGGTTCTTATAAGCACATGCGAGAAGTGGAGGTACGCGGCACTTAGGCTGCAATGATCACGAGGCACCCAGTTTGTTCAAACGCATAACTCGAAAACACAGAAAAAACACCAAAAAATAAAAATAAATAAATAATAACACACTCACACACAGCACAGGGGAAGAGCCGGGAAGCCTGGGCTTAAAGTTGCAAACTAATTGGAGCTCAAAAATCGGCTAAGCGAGGGAAAAAATGGCGGCTGAAAAAATATAAAAAATCTGAAACAGGATGAAAACGAGGCTCAGCAACATCAGGCGCGCAGAACTTAGAAAATACACGACGCCGAAGACAGTAACACACATACGAAGAACGTGGGACTTAGAAACTACATGACGGCGAAAACAGTAAGACTTATATTAACAACCCCAGGCACGCAGGACTTTGAAAATAAAACCTACGCAGGTGCTCAGAGGAGCAAAAGCCGCACATTGTGTGACAAACATCATTGCCAGTCTTACAATTGTATTCCCTACATTTTTGACGGGTAGTTTCCTAGTATTAAATAACTGACACATATAAAAGCAATGCGTTTACAAAATTACCATATTCACCCCCCTTGACTTTTTACCTATTTTGTCGCATTACAGCCTTAAGTTCAATGTTTTGTTAATCTGAATTTTATGTGATGGATCAGAACACAATAGTCTAAGTTGGTGAAGTGAAATTAGAAAAATATATACATAAAACTATTTTTTAGAAATAGAAAACAGAAAATTGGCATGTGTGTATGTATTCACCCCCTTTGTTATGAAGCCCATAAAAAGCTCTGGTGCAACCAATTACCTTCAGAAGTCACATAATTAGTGAAATGATGTCCACCTGTGTGCACTCTAAGTGTCAAATGATTTATCATTACATATACACACCTTTTTTGAAAGGCCCCAGAGGTTGCAACACCTAAGCAAGAGGCACAACTACCAAAACACTGCCATGAAGACCAAGGAACTCTCCAAACAAGTAAAGGACAATGTTGTTGAGAAGTACAAGTCAGGGTTAGGTTATAAAAAATATCCAAATCTTTCATAATCCCCAGGAGCACCATCAAATCAATCATAACCAAATGGAAAGAACAGCAAACCTGCCAAGAGACGGCCGCCCACCAAAACTCACGGACCAGGCAAGCAGGGCATTAATCAGAGAGGCAGTACAGAGACCTAAGGTAACCCTGGGGGAGCTGCAGAGTTCCACAGCAGAGACTGGAGCATCTGTACATAGGACGACAATAAGCCGTATGTTCCACAAACTTGGGCTTTATGGCAAAGTGGCCAGAAGAAAGCCATTACTTTCAGCAAAAAACTAAATGGAACGTTTTGAGTTTGCAAAAAGGCATGTGGGAGACTCCCAAAATGTATGGAGGAAGGTGCTCTGGTCTGATGAGACTAACATTTAACTTTTCGGCCATCAAAGAAAACGCTATGTCTGGCGCAAACCCAACACATCACATCACCCAAAGAATACCATCCCCACAGTGGTGGTGGCAGCATCATGCTGTGGGGAGGTTATTCAGCAGCCGGGACTGGGAAACTGGTCAGAGTTGAGGGAAAGATGGATAGTACTAAATACAAGTATATTCATCAGCAAAACCTCTACCACTCGTGCGTGATTTGGTCCTAGGACGGAGGTTCACCTTCCAGCAGTACAATGATCCCAAACACACTGCTAAAGCAACACTTGAGTGGTTTAAGGAGGAAACATGTAAATGTGTTGGAATGGCCTAGTCAAAGCCCAGACCTCAATCCAATAGAAAATCTGTGGTCAGACTTAAATATTGCTGTTCACAAGCGCAAACCATCCAACTTGAAGGAGCTGGAGCAGTTTTGCAAACAGGAATGGGCAAGTATCCCAGTGGTAAAATGTGGCAAGCTCATAGAGACTTATCCAAAGCGACTTGGAGCTGTGATTGCCGCAAAAGGTGGCTCTACAAAGTATTGACTATTGAATTTTTTGTAAATTAAATGATGCAAATCTGCAAACAATCCATGTTAATTCCAGGTTGTGAGGCAACAAATCATTAAAAATGCCAAGGGGGGTGAGTACTTTTTCAAGGCACTGTAAGCTCCTTTAAGCAATAGACAGCTCCATGTTTGAGAGAACACTGTGCTTGCTTTTTCTAACGTAATACAAAGTTATATATCTATAGTATGTATGGCTAGCTAACAAGACTAGGGAAAAGTAACAGGAATTATTTGCAAAAGTTAATTTCACACATGGAACTGTTTTTGGTGGATCAAAACCTGCAAGTTGAGAGAGTGGGTTGTTAACAGGTTTTCATTCCAGCCTCCATATTTTCTATTTGCACTGGAACATTGTGTTTGTTAAAGACATTGTTACAAAGTCATTGAGTTTTGAAAATTATATTTAGTTCATGAAGTTCAACCTTTCTAGATCTCCTCTGATGCTTTTAATATGTGAATTAATTGTAAATGTATCAGGAAGGCAAAAAACACATTTGAAATAGAAGCTGCTTTATTTTTTATATATAAACAATCTCATGTATTTTCAGTTTTGTCTGTTATATCATGAAGTATTTATATGAATGATGATTTACAAAGTTTGGACAATTAATAGGATTACATAGAAGATACATTACCTTTTCATAATATTAATCCTCAGATTATAAAGTATTTATAACTATGTCCAAAAAAGACACATGTTGTTTCCTTTCTGGTAGACAAACAATCTTATGTATTTTCAGATTTTTTGTCTGTTCTGCCATGAAGTATTTATATGAATGATCATTTAGAAAGATTGGATAACCAATAGGATTAAATAGAAGATACATTTATAGAAACAATTTATTTATTAATAAACAGCAAATAAAAAAAAATATTGTTGAATGTTGACATTGAAATTACTTTTTTGTACAAATAACTTATATATCTTCTTATATGTATATTATCCAACAGATATATTGATAGACCATAAGAGGGGACGGATTTAAGCGAAAATTGCATCTACTTGAAACGGTGAAGTGAAGGATGGCTGGGATACTTGATGGATTCAAATTGCATCTGTGGAATAGAAATAAAAACAAAGCAGAGCATTATTAGCAAATGAAGCATAGACCAATTGAATACTTACCTGTATTATTTAAGGCTCAAACACTCCTCCATATGTCAGGTCCAGAAGAAGCCAGACCCGCGAAACGTGCGTTGACAGTCACACGCTGCCACGCCAAGATACAACTTCTGATCAAAGACTACTACAAACCATTACAAAGATAAGTTGTATTAAGCAAAGGCGACATTATTCAATTTATAATACTCATAAGAATTGGACTATTGAAAGAAATCATTCTTGAGTTAGATTGTAATCTCGTTTCAACTGATGGAATTACACATTATTTTTTTCTATAAATGTGCATATATGATGTTAGGCTAAGATTGTTCATATTTGTAGTATTTTTTCCAATTTTTTTCTGATCTAAACTTACACTAATAATATTAAAGCAGCACTTATACATAATCTATTTTTGCAGATTAAAGGAATAATAATGTTTCTGTTGTGACAGTAATACACAGTCAAGATACTTTATTGATTATATTATAGAGGCTGAAGATAGGGCAAATAGGAATTCAAGAGTATATATAAGTGGACCTCAGGTATATAACTATTATTATAGAATCTTACTGATTAACCTATATAAATGTTATTATAATAATAATTATTATTATTAATTAAGATAATTATTAAATATATTTATCTATGACTAATGCCTCATTCTCATGACACAAGCAGTTATATTCCTTACAAATCTGACACTTCCTATTGATATATATATTTTTTCATCACTATTAGCACTTTATATTCTTATTATTTAGCATTTTAAAGTTGTGTAATTTACAAATATAATTATTCAGGATCATAAGCTGATTATCTATTACATATATTAGCACTTTATATGTATTGTTGATTTAGCACTTTAAAAGCTGTACTATTTAAAAGTATAGTTATTCAGAAATAATAAGTGAGTCATCTACAACACACACATATATATATATATATATATATATATATATATATATATATATATATTCCTATTGTATTAATACCAATATAGAGCTAGTTAGTATTGGATTTACATCATATTTATTTTTGACATTTATATATGGTGACACACACTGGGGTTGGCCCGAAATTAACTTTTATGTCTTATTCGTCATTGTTTGAGTAATATTTTAATTGTATATAAATAAAACATATTCATTTAAACTATTTTAGTGTATTTCCCTTGAAGTAATTAGTTATGAGGCTTAATAATAAGAATGGAGTGTCTTTTTTCTTTATTTTGTTAAAAAACCCATTGCAACATTGCCAATTTTTTCATAAGGGAAGACTGTCCTTACTGTGAAGAACTCTTTTCTTTCTTTAAGATGGCATATTTTTCTTCCAATCTCAAGAGATGATCTTATGTCATTTGAAATCCTTCTGTCACAGTTCTTCAGAGCAAACCTTCTATTGACCCAGGATGTATTTATCCGCTCTTAGGCACCTTTTTTCTAGAGAAAATAATTAATTAAAAATGTATCTGCATAGTCTTCATATTTTAATGCCTCCATTCCCTTGCTTCTATACCTCTCAATGCATGCTGCTATTTTACTAGCCTTTGTAGATGCTGGTTGGCATTGGTCAGGGTTACGTAGGTGGTTGAACACAAGCACTCCGAAATCCCTTACTATCACTCATACCCGTGTATTTTGATCCATTTAGAGTATAAATTGCATGCTTATTTCCCCTCTTAAATACATAACTTTACTTTTGTTGTATTAAATCGCATCTGTTATTTAGCTGCCCATTCTTTTAATTGACATAAATCTTTTTTGAGGGAAAGTACATAATTTTCTGATTTAATTACATTGCACAATGTAGTGCCATCAGCAAATATTTAAACATTACTTTCCAGCCCTACTTCTAAATCATTAATACATATGTTAAAAAGGATAGGACCTAATACTGAACCTTGAGGAACCCCACTTTCCACAGTGCAATCTGAGCATGTTCCAGTTAAAGCAACCCTGTTTTTCCTTCTTTTAATCAGTTTTCAATCCATGTACATATATTTACTACAATTCGTGTATCCATTACTTTGTACAATAGCCTCCCATCTTGCATTATATCAAAAGCCTTTGCAAAATTCAAATAGACTACAGTTGTCATTGTCTAAGTTCTCACTTACCTCCTCAAAAAAACTAATTAGTTTGACATGACCTATTCCACATACATCTATGTTAACTCTTAACAATTATCTTGTTCACATGGATATATTGCTTTATAGAATACCTTAACAAATCTTCTAAATCATTCCTCACTACAGAGGTGAGGCTTACCGGTCTATTGTTCCTTGTATTTTCTCTAGTTTCATTTTCAAATAAAAGTATATGTCACCAGGATGGACCAGCTGGATCGGCCAATGAATGGATTCCACAGTTAAGGTGTTATCCCCTGTGGGTTTCTGTGCATTAGTGCTAGGGATTCTTCTTCAGGATCACTTTTTTAAAACACATAGGGCCTCATTCTATTATCGGCCACAGCCGTTGCTGGGCCGCAAGGACCGGCCGCAAGCTATTCTGCTATTCTATTCCCTTACGGCCGGAGGCTCCGGCAGGCTTGCGGCCGGTGCCTTGCTATCTCTTGCGGCCGCTCGCGCCAGAGGAAAGCCTTTGATCTAAAACGGCCGCAAGAGTTTTGCAATTCAATTCCTCCGGGAAACCTCTCTGCAAAGCTAAAAGCGAGCCGCAGCTTACTTGCAGGAAAGAGGTCTCGCTAGCACCAATTAAGCACATAAAATAGCTTAAATAAAGCCATCCTGCACTTTGCGAAGACTATAAAGGGATTATAGGTGTTAGAAAAAATAGCACATAATTATCCTGTACTCAAATCCCTAAAATATTTTATTTTTAATATCCGTAAAATATCCATGTAAAAAGTCCAGAGTGCTTGGAGCACTTCAGACACACCCACGCCGCAGCCGGAAAATAAACAGTTAATTTGAACTCGGGTTTGGGCAGATGTGCAAGCTTGAGAGTGGGTTCCTTTTAATCCTCATGTCCCCCAATATGATCCCTAGCATTTACAGAGCTGTACAGTGCAGGCTTGAATTTATTTTTCAGTTTTTATATTTCACAGCTTACGGCCGGTTCCAAGATATGCGGCCGGCCGTAAAAGGAGATCCTTGCGGGGCCGTATAATAGAATCGCGAGTTAACTGAACCCCCGCAAGGAATCGCAGCCTTACGGACGATTTACGGCCGATAATAGAATGAGGCCCATAGTGACTTAGAAACATGGGAGAACAAACAGATCACTTTAATGCAATCAGTCTGGGTGCAGAGTAACCAAATATAACATAATTAAGATGGTAAGGCCAGCTAACCTAAGCATTCAGCAGGAGGTCTTCAGTGTCTTCAATGTGTCTTTAAATTATAGGGAAGGTGATGAAAGGCATTCAAATTAATATTTTCAAATAGTGATTATAAGAGAAAAAACACTTAAAATGAATAGCACAACATTCTCAAGCTCACAAATCTGCAATAAAAAAAAATGTTATGTTTAATTTCCGTGTTATATCGATCAAGGCAATCAATGTGTTAATACACATAATAGAACTTTAATTTATTTGCCAGTAATATATCTGCTTTATTCCCTTTATAATAAATAGTTTATTGCAGTTTATATGACATTATATCTGCCCATATTTTGCACAAGAGTTGTAACTGCTTTATCCTTTCATAACAATATTTTTAGGAGTTAACCTATTACTACTTCCTAGTTTATATAAGTTTCTGTATAAGCTAATTTAGAGGAGCTCTTACTTCTTTTTCCAAATGCCTCTATTCTTTTGAAGTCCCCCTAATTACTGGTTTATTAGCTCACCAAAACAATGTCTTATTTATATCTTTAGTCACCTTGTGCAAAACATATTCCTCAATATTGTTCTTAAGAATTCCTTCCTAATTAACAGTTTATGGGCTCTCCAAAACAATGTCTTATTTATATCTTTAGTCACCTTGAGCAAAAAACATTCTCAATCTTCTTTTGGACTTGATCTATATATTCATAATTATTCAAGATAAAATCTTTACATTTCCAGATGTCTGCTACTAATTTCTGCTATTGATGTTTACCTATTTTCTCCAGTTACAATAATTGCCCAGGCATGGTCCGACCAAACTACAGACTTATTTTCAGATTTTCAGATATTTCTAAATACGAACCTGCCCCCTTAATTTAAAGACCAATCTAGATAGAGTTAGATGTTTTGGATATAAAATGATAGTCTCTAATATTTGGGTTATTTAGTCTCCAAATATCATACTAATTAATTGTATTAAATTGTTTTGATATTACTACATTATTTGCCCTATTTTTGGTAATTATTCATAGAAAAAAATCATAAAGTTCATAGCTAGCAGGTGGCACTGGTAGTACAGTATCTCAATAAATACTACCTTTGAGATGCTTGCTCTAAACTTGTTTCCTAGATCCATAAAATATTTTTTAGGGCACTCCCCTAAATTTGTCATTGGTACCAAGACTGGGTGTTTATCTATAGCTTAATCTACTAAAAATGCCCTTATTTACTATATACATTAAAACCTTCTTTATAGAGCAACTCACTGTTCGCAGGCTCCCAAGTTCACTCTTTCACCTGTTTAAATTACATTCTGCCTACTCAGCTACATACTAATTACTGCTCAAATACAGAGCATTTTTCCCTTCCAGATAGCAACACATTTAGACTAGTGATGTCGGGAACATCAAATTTTCAGTTCGCGAACCGCGGACGCGAATTCCATCAAATGTTCGCGAACGGGCGAACATCGGCGAACCGCCATAGACTTCAATGGGCAGGCGAATTTCAAAAGCCACAGGGACTCTTTCTGGCCACAAAAGTGATGGGAAAGTTGTTTCAACGGGACTAACACCTGGACTGTGGCATGCCGGAGGGGGATCCATGGCAAAACTCCCACGGAAAATTACATAGTTCATGCAGAGTCTGCTTTTAAGCCATAAAGGGCATAAATCACCTAACATTCCTAAATTGTTTGGAATAACATGCTTTAAAACATCAGGTATGATGTTGTATCAATCAGGTAGTGTAAGGGTTACACCCGCTTCACAGTAACAGACCAATCTCCCCGTTTAATGCACCGCAAACAACCGCAAACAGTCCCTTTGCACAACCGCAAACTCCCCATTTGCACAAGGTTGGATACCAAGCTAGCCATGTCCTGTTCCTTGTCCTCACTGATGTCATTGAATATATCTTCCTCCACCCAGCCACCAAGGGTCCCCGAAAGGGGACAACAAGCCCCCTGGGACTCCTGCTGTGTTTGGTCTTCCACCTCCTCAAAGCCACCTTCCTCCTCTGACTCCTCTTCTTCAGACTCCCAGTGTCTGGGGGCTTCCACTGTCCAGCATGGAAGATTATACACAGGTCAGAGTCTGGCGGCTTCCACTGCCCAGCATGGAAGATTATACACAGGTCAGAGTCTGGGGGCTTCCACTGCCCAGCATGGAATATTATACACAGGTCAGAATTTGGGGGCTTCCACTGCCCAGCATGGAATATTATACACAGGTCAGAGTCTGGGGGCTTCCACTGCCCAGCACGGAATATTATACACAGGTCAGAGTCTGGTGGCTTCCACTGCACAGCATGGAAGATTATACGCGTTGCCTCTGTCTGCGTTATTATAAGGTGTGTACTGTTAAGTAGTACTATTCCTATGGGTTTAATCCCTGTTACGTTACCTATCAGGGGACGTGTATATGGCATGGATTTTTGGAACAGGGAGATGGAAAAAGATGCTTGGTTGGACCTCCTACTTCGAATTTGGGGCACTGCACGTGCAATCTAAGGTGCCACCAGATAGGAGAGTTGTATTAAGTTGTAATACTCATTCCTATCAGTTTAATACCTGTTACGTTACCTATCAGGGGACGTGTATATGGCATGGATTTTTGGAACAGAGAGATGGAAAAAGATGCTTGGTTGGACCTCCTACTTCGAATTTGGGGCACTGCACATGCAATCTAAGGTGCCACCAGATAGGAGAGTTGTATTAAGTTGTAATACTCATTCCTATCAGTGTAATACCTGTTACGTTACCTATCATTCCTCCCAATAGCACATTCTATATGTCATCAACCGGCCTGTGTGTATTTAGAGAACCACACTTTAAGGCCCTTAACCAGGGACAAGGTGGCTTGGCTATCAGAATTGCCTCAGAGCCTTAAAAACTTGCCGACCCCCCTAATCAGAAACTCACTATCATACTGGAAATGGGCCAAGAAACACACGGGTTTGTTCCCTGGATCCACCCAAATTACCCCAATTCTTGACCACCCTCAGGCCCCGAAACACATGAGCACAACATCACAACACTGGTGGAGGTCAAGGAAACTAGATAGACTGGGAGACTGGTTAGTAAAGGGCCAGATGGTCACCTATGAGGAACAAGCATGAGCTACCGCTATCAGAACATTACAATTACTGTAGACTGAGGCATTTCACACACTCCCTGACCTAGAAACAAGGGACACCGGTCTTAAATTGGTTCTCCAAAATTTGTAAAGATAAACCTCTATCAAGGGGGATCATTGGGTCAATTTACAAATATAAAACATTTGTTACTGGTTGAAGCGACACTGGGGGAAGGACCGGAGTGGGGGAGCCCTGGAGACCCTTCAGAAGCAACCGGCGGCAAAATCATCCCAGGAAAGGAGAGGTCGCTTACTGAAGCCTGCCCTAGGGTAACTCAAGGGTGATTGCCCAGGTTAGATATTGTAAATAATAAGCTAATACTGCTGGAGGGATGATAGCTAATAGGACTTTGGTGTTTCCTGCAGATATACTCTTTACTATTGTCTGTTTTACCATGTTTTAGGTATCTCTTAAATTGCAATCACAGTAAAAAATAAGAAAAATTATTAACCTAAAAAGTAAAAATAAGAAGGAATAGCCAGCTAACTTTCACAAAATGTCTATATTGTAAATATGTATTTTTGCACAACTGTTATGCAAGACTGTTCAAAAATGCTTTATTTTTCATTACATGCTGTACGCCTTCTAAAATAAAATAATTTAAATGCAAAAATTAGGTATTGTTGCAGCGACCAGAAAAATTGATGTTAGTTTGCCAGGCAGAAAGTGCCCTAAAACATTGCGTCTTGAAACCTAGTTGGTGGCGGATAAGTCATGCAAGTCATCCGGCATTCAGGGTTAAAATACAGCAGCGTGTGGACCATTATTAGCTCAAGGCAGCTCATCTATCAGGCCTTTTTTAATCTAATGTATCGCCCACTGTCAGTCCCTTTGGGATCCATCCCTCATTCATCTTAATAAAGGTGAGGTAATCTAGACTTTTTTGACCTAGGCGACTTCTCTTATCAGTGACAAAACCTCCTGCTGCACTGAAGGTCCTTTCTGACAGGACACTTGAAGCGGGGCAGGACAGAAGTTCTATGGCAAATTGGGATAGCTCAGGCCACAGGGCAAGCGTGCACACCCAGTAGTCAAGGGGTTCATCGTTCCTCATAGTGTCGATATCTGTAGTTATGGCGAGGTAGTCTGTTACCTGACGGTCGAGTCGTTCTCTGAGGGTGGACCCCGAAGGGCTGTGGCGATGCATAGGACTTAAAAAGCTCTGCATGTCCTCCATCAACAACACGTCTGTAAAGCGTCCTCTCCTTGCCGGCGTGGTCGTGGGAGGAGGAGGATTATGTTCACCTCTCCTGCTGATAGATTGCCTTTGTGCTGTGACATCACCCTTAAACGCTGTGTAACGCATACTTTTTAATTTATTTTGGTAGTGCTGCATCCTTTCCGACTTGTGGTAATTCGGCAATTCCCCCTAGCCACGTACAACACCACTGCGGTGTCCCAATAGCTACAAATTGCTCATACCGGGGGTCTAGTAGCGTGGACAGCCAGTACAGGTCGTTCTCCTTCATCCTTTTTATACGAGGGTCCCTCATCAGGCACGACAGCATGAAAGACCCCATTTGCACAAGGTTGGATGCCGAGCTAGTCATGTCCCGTTCCTCGTCCTCAGTGATCTCACTAAAGGTATGTTCTTCCCCCTAGCCACGTACAACACCACTGGTACCAGATAGGTGACAACGAGCACCCTGGGATGCCTGTTGTGGTTGGTCTTCCTCCTCCTCCTCAAAGCCACATTCCTCCTCTGACTCCTCTTCCTCACAATCCTCTTCCAGCGTTGCCGCAGGTCCAGCAAGCGATGCTGATAAGGCTGTTTCTGGCGGTGATGGTGACCCCAACTCTTCCTCTTCCTCTTCACGCTAATCTACGGCCTGATCCAGCACTCTTCGCAGGGCACGCTCCAGGAAGAAAACAAATGGTATGATGTCGCTGATGGTGCCCTGGGTGCGACTGACCAGGTTTGTCACCTCCTCAAAAGGACGCATAAGCCTACAGGCATTGCGCATGAGCGTCCAATAACGTGGCAAAAAAGTCCCCAGCTCTGCAAAGGCTGTCCTAGCACCCCGGTCATACAAATACTCGTTAACGGCCTTTTCTTGTTGGAGCAGGCGGTCGAACAGTAGGAGTGTTGAATTCCAACGTGTTGGGCTGTCTAAAATCAAGCGCCTCGCTGGCATGTTGTTTCGCCGCTGGATATCTGTAAAGTGCGCCATGGCCGTGTAGGAATGCCTGAAATGGGCACACACCTTCCTGGCCTGCTTCAGGACGTCCTGTAAGCCTGGGTGCTTATGCACAAAGCATTGTACAATCAGATTACACACATGTGCCATGCACGGCACATGTGTCAACTTGCTCAAATTCAAACCACTTTGCCGATCTCCAGTTGGTGCGGAGTCAGCCACTGATCCACCTGTGCGTTCAGGGCGGACAGGAGTGCTGGTCCGGTGTGACTCTCTGCTTTCAGGGAAGTCAACCCCAAGACGGCGTGACACTGCCGTATCCGGGATGTGGAATAGTACCTGTGGAGCTGGGGGGGGGGGGGGGGTGCCGTTGATGTGGAGCAAGACATAGCAGCAGCAGAAGAGGACTCAGCCGAGGAGGTTATGGAAAAGGATGGAGTAGGAGGAGTAGAGGAGGTGGCAGCAGGCCTGCCTGCAAGTCGTGGCGGTGTCACCATCTCCTCTGCAGAGCCACATATTTCATGCTTGGCAGCCGTCACCAGGTTTACCCAATGCGCAGTGTAGGTGATATACCTGCCCTGACCATGCTTTGCAGACCAGGTATCCGTGGTCAGATGGACCCTTGCCCCAACACTGTGTGCCAGAGATGCCATTACTTCCTTTTGCACAATCGAGTACAGGTTGGGGATTGCCTTTTGTGCAAAGAAATTTCGGCCGGGTACCTTCCACTGCGGTGTCCCAATAGCTACAAATTGTTTGGACGCCTCAGACTCCACCTGCTTGTATGGTAAAAGCTGGCGGGCTAACAGTTCAGACAAGCCAGCTGTCAGTTGCCGGGCAAGGGGGTCACTTTGTGACATTGGCTTCTTACGCTCAAACATGTCCTTGACAGACACCTGACTGTGGGTAGATGAGCAGGGACTGCTCAGGGCTAGACACGGAGTGGCGGATGGTTGAGAGGGAGCAAGCAGGGCAGCAGTGGTTGACATGGCTGAAGATGCTGGACCAGGAGGAGGATGGTGGCTTTGACTTTGTGTGCTGCTTGTACTGATGTGTTGATCCCATAGGCGTTTGTGATGTGACATCATGTGCCTTCGCAAAGAAGTTGTACCTAGGTGGGTGTTGGACTTCCCACGACTCAGTTTCTTTTCGCACAGGTTGCAAATGGCATCACTGTTGTCACAGGCAGACACACGAACAAAAAATTGCCACACTGCTGAGCTCTGCAATGACGGCATTCTGGTGGTGGCAAAAGCATGCGTTGACTGGCGTGCTGTCTGGCTGACTTCGGGTGCCGATGCATGCTGTCTGACTGTGCCACCAGCTACTTTCGACGACCTCCCGCTGCTTCCAACTCGTCTCCTCCTCCTCTCTGTCTCCCCATCTGAACTTTCCTCCTGTTCTTCTTCTCTTATAGCGGGCACCCACGTGACATCCACGGACGCATCATCATCATCAACCGCTTCACTTGTATCTGACAACTCAACAAAGGAAGCAGCACCGGGTACAACATCATCATCATCAGACCGTACGTCCATGTGTGTAATGGTGCCTGACTGGGACATATCCCTGTTATCTACATCCTCTGGCAATAATGTTTGTGCATCACTCATTTCTTCCAACGGATCTGTAAATAACTCTGCTGACGGATCAAGTGAAGCGGCTGTGGTGCTAGTGTTGGTGGTGGCGGCAGGCGGGCGAGTGGTAACTGGAGAGGTGCCCGAAGCTAAGCTGGAGGAGGATGGTGCGTCTAGGTTCCAAGCGGAAGCTGTAGAAGATTGGGTGTCCTGTGTTAGCCAGTCAACCATGTCCTCAGAACTGTTCAAGTTCAGGGTACGTTGCCGCTGAAAACTGGGCATTATTCTAGGGCCAAAGGGAATCACAGCACCACGACCACGACGGCCCCTATGGGCTGGCCTGCCTCTGCCTGTCATTTTTTTTACGATTAGTGGTACTATGCGTGCAAGCTACTGTGACACCAGATATGAGTGTCACTGGGCACTGGCAAAAGTTAGCAGACTAGATGCAATAGGCCTCACACACACACCTTAAGGCAGGCAACTGATATTTATATGGTTACAGTAATAAAAGGGTTGTTTTATTTCACTGCACACTACGGTGGCACTAGATATGAGTGTCACTGCGCACTGGCAAAAGTTAGCAGACTAGATGCAATAGGCCTAACACACACGCCTTTAGGCAGACAACTGATATTTATATGGTTAAAGTAAAAAAAGGGTTGTTTTAGTTCACTGCACACTAAGGTGGCACTAGATATGAGTGTCACTGCGCACTGGCAAAAGTTGGCTGACTAGATGCAATAGGCCTCACACACACGCCTGTAGGCAGGCAACTGATATTTATATGGTTACAGTAAAAAAAGGGTTGTTTTATTTCACTGCACATTACGGTGGCACTAGATATGAGTGTCACTGCGCACTGGCAAAAGTTGGCAGACTAGATGCAATACGCCTCACACACACGCCTTTAGGCAGGCAACTGATATTTATATGGTTACAGTAATAAAAGGGTTGTTTTATTTCACTGCACACTACTGTGGCACTAGATATGAGTGTCACTGCGCACTGGCAAAAGTTAGCAGACTAGATGCAATAGGCCTCACACACACGCCTTTAGGCAGGCAACTGATATTTATATGGTTACAGTAATAAAAGGGTTGTTTTAGTTCACTGCACAGTACGGTGGCACTAGATATGAGTGTCACTGCGCACTGGCAAAAGTTGTCAGACTAGATGCAATAGGCCTCACACACACGCCTTTAGGCAGGCTACTCATATTCAATCGATTACAGTTAAAAAAGGGTTGTTTTATTTCACTGCACACTACGGTTGCACCAGATATGAGTGTTACTGTGCACTGGCAAAATTTAGCAGACTAGATGCAATAGGCCTCACACACACGCCTTTAGGCAGGCAACTGATATTCAATCGATTACAGTAAAAAAAGGGTTGTTTTATTTCACTGCAAGCTACTGTGACACCAGATATGAGTGTCACTGCGCACTGGCAAAAGTTGGCAGACTAGATGCAATAGGCCTCACACACACGCCTTTAGGCAGGCAACTGATATTTATATGGTTACAGTAAAAAAAGGGTTGTTTTATTTCACTGCAAGCTACTGTGACACCAGATATGAGTGTCACTGTGCACTTGCAAAAGTTAGCAGACTAGATGCAATAGGCCTCACACACACGCGTTTAGGCAGGCTACTGATATTCAATCGATTACAGTAAAAAAAGGGTTGTTTTATTTCACTGTACACTATGGTGGCAATAGATATTAGTGTCACTGGGCACTGGGAAAAGTTGGCAGAGTAGATGCAATAGGCCTCACACATGCCTGTAGGAAGGCTACTGATATTCAATCGATTACAGTAAAAAAAGGGTTGTTTTTTTTCACTGCACACTACGGTGGCACTAGATATGAGTGTTACTGGGCACTGGCAAAAGTTGGCAGACTAGATGCAACAGGCCTCACACACACGCCTGTAGGCAGGCTACTGATATTCAATGGATTACAGTAAAAAAAGGGTTGTTTTATTTCACTGCAAGCTACTGTGACACCAGATATGAGTGTCACTGCGCACTGGCAAAAGTTGGCAGACTAGATGCAATAGGCCTCACACACACGCCTTTAGGCAGGCAACTGATATTTATATGGTTACAGTAAAAAAAGGGTTGTTTTATTTCACTGCAAGCTACTGTGACACCAGATATGAGTGTCACTGTGCACTTGCAAAAGTTAGCAGACTAGATGCAATAGGCCTCACACACACGCGTTTAGGCAGGCTACTGATATTCAATCGATTACAGTAAAAAAAGGGTTGTTTTATTTCACTGCACACTATGGTGGCAATAGATATTAGTGTCACTGGGCACTGGGAAAAGTTGGCAGAGTAGATGCAATAGGCCTCACACACACGCGTTTAGGCAGGCTACTGATATTCAATCGATTACAGTAAAAAAAGGGTTGTTTTATTTCACTGCACACTACGGTGGCACTAGATATGAGTGTTACTGGGCACTGGCAAAAGTTGGCAGACTAGATGCAACAGGCCTCACACACACGCCTGTAGGCAGGCTACTGATATTCAATGGATTACAGTAAAAAAAGGGTTGTTTTATTTCACTGCAAGCTACTGTGACACCAGATATGAGTGTCACTGCGCACTGGCAAAAGTTGACAGACTAGATGCAATAGGTCTCACACACACGCCTTTAGGCAGGCAACTGATATTTATATGGTTACAGTAAAAAAAGGGTTGTTTTATTTCACTGCACACTATGGTGGCACTAGATATGAGTGTCACTGGGCACTGGGAAAAGTTGGCAGAGTAGATGCAATTGGCCTCACACACACCTGTAGGCAGGCTACTGATATTCAATGGATTACAGTAAAAAAAGGGTTGTTTTATTTCACTGCACACTACGGTGGCACTAGATATGAGTGTCACTGGGCACTGGCAAAAGTTGGCAGACTAGATGCAATAGGCCTCACACACACACACTTTAAGGCAGGCAACTGATATTTATATGGTTACAGTAAAAAAAGGGTTGTTTTATTTCACTGCACACTACGGTGGCACTAGATATGAGTGTCACTGCGCACTGGCAAAAGTTAGCAGACTAGATGCAATAGGCCTCACACACACGCCTTTAGGCAGGCAACTGATATTTATATGGTTACAGTAAAAAAAGGGTTGTTTTAGTTCACTGCACACTACGGTGGCACTAGATATGAGTGTCACTGGACACTGGCAAAAGTTAGCAGACTAGATGCAATAGGCCTCACACACACGCCTTTAGGCAGGCAACTGATATTTATATGGTTACAGTAAAAAAAGGGTTGTTTTATTTCACTGCACGCTACTGTGACACCAGATATGAGTGTCACTGCGCACTGGCAAAAGTTGGCAGACTAGATGCAATAGGCCTCACACACACGCCTGTAAGCAGGCTACTGATATTCAATCGATTACAGTAAAAAAAGGGTTGTTTTATTTCACTGCACACTACGATGGCACTAGATATGAGTGTCACTGGGCACTGGCAAAAGTTGGCAGAGTAGATGCAATAGGCCTCACACACACGCCTTTAGGCAGGCAACTGATATTTATATGGTTACAGTAAAAAAAGGGTTGTTTTATTTCACTGCAAGCTACTGTGACACCAGATATGAGTGTCACTGTGCACTGGCAAAAGTTAGCAGACTAGATGCAATAGGCCTCACACACACGCCTTTAGGCAGGCTACTGATATTCAATGGATTACAGTAAAAAAAGGGTTGTTTTATTTCACTGCAAGCTACTGTGACACCAGATATGAGTGTCACTGCGCACTGGCAAAAGTTGGCAGACTAGATGCAATAGGCCTCACACATACGCCTGTAACCAGGCTACTGATATTCAATCGATTACAGTAAAAAAAGGGTTGTTTTATTTCACTGCAAGCTACTGTGACACCAGATATGAGTGTCACTGCGCACTGGCAAAAGTTGGCAGACTAGATGCAATAGGCCTCACACACACACCTTAAGGCAGGC
The DNA here is from genome assembly GCA_027410445.1 of Discoglossus pictus. Classification (NCBI taxonomy): domain Eukaryota; kingdom Metazoa; phylum Chordata; class Amphibia; order Anura; family Alytidae; genus Discoglossus; species Discoglossus pictus. The sequence goes on along the minus strand of CM050164.1, from coordinate 304,398,291 downwards.
AACTGATATTTATATGGTTACAGTAAAAAAAGGGTTGTTTTATTTCACTGCACACTACGGTGGCACTAGATATGAGTGTCATTGTGCACTGGCAAAAGTTGGCAGACTAGATGCAATAGGCCTCACACACACGCTAGCAGGCTGGCATATGCAATTAGATTACACAGAAAAAAGTAATAAGATAAAATAAAAAGGGCTTTTTGGGTTGCTGTCCTTGCAGCAGATATCAAAGGAGTCCTTCAGGTGTGTAGTTAAAGCTAAATACACAGCCAGGCTATCTATTTCCCTAATAAATCAGCAGAAAAAAATAATAAAATAAAATAAATGATGTTCTAGGCCTAAAAAGGGCTTTTTGGGTTGCTATGTTTGCAGCAGATGTCAAAGGAGTCCTTCAGGTGTGTAGTTAAAGCTAAATACACAGCCTGGCTATCTATTTCCCTATTAAATAAAGAGCAGGTAGAATATATCTCCTCTCTCCACGAATGCAGCTACAGAATGATTCTAAAATGGAGGCTGTCATACAGATGGAAGGCTTTGGAAGGGAGTGTATGCTGCTGATTGGCTGAAATGTGTCTGCTGACTGTGATGATAAAGAATAGGGGGCGGACCGAAAAGTGCATATGTCCGCCGTTCGTGGAGAAAGCGAACATGCGAAAATCGCCGCAAATAGTTCTCCGGCGAACTGTTCGGGACATCACTAATTTAGACCAATTGAAAAAGCTCTAAAAAAGGCTTATTTTGAGGTTAAACATGAAAAAAAAAGTTTAATTTTGTATAATTTTATTCATAAACTTCAGTACACAGTTTGGATCTATCCTATGTTGTTGGGACAGGTCCGCTGCTGCAGTGTGGCCTCCAACCGCTAGATGGCGCTGCCAATATTTTGCAGCGCTGTCGATATGTGAGAGAAGTTGCAAGCTTATAAACTTAGCCTAACCCTTGAACTAACCCTAACCCCAACCCTCACCCTAACACCAACCATCACCTCAACCCTTACCCTAACCCTCACCCTAAATGTTTACCTAAGCGTTGACTCTATGATATGGCACTGGAATATCGGCAGCGCGATCTAGCGGATGATCGCTGCCACTGCTTCTGCCTTGTACAGCGCTAGCATAAGAGGATAGGACCAACAGTTTTGTTTCATTTGGTTTGTTAAATTTAAATTTAGTTAAAATGTGTCTTTTTTTTATAATCACTATTTGCAGATAGGCAGATAGGGTTTTTCTGAAATCCCTCAACCAGGACTTCTTATGAGCTTAAGACAGAACAATCACATTTTATTATTTTAATAAATTAGTTTAGCGTTGGTTTTATTTAGATGAAGCCTGTTTTAAGGCAGAGCACTTTGGCTTGGATTTCAAAATCAGTGCTTTCCAGTTCATGCACACATTGACATTTCTGTTTAAAGGGAAATGGAAGGTTTCTGTATTTAACTAGAAATATAATATACTTATGTATCTCTTTATGTACTTTATTTTATTAAGAAGTGCTTAAAATCTCTATTTTTTTGTTCCCCCAAATCTTACAAATAGTTCCGAATGGGTTTCTCCCCTCTGCAGCGCATGAAGACAATGTTCTTCTAAGTCCTGGGTATGCAGTATCTCATAGTAATCAATCCATGGCAACATTCTGCAACATGCTGCTTGATAGATGTCACTGATTGGCTAAATCGGAACACAGCATTTGTATTCATGAGCTGCATGAGCTATAGATGGGAGACCTAAACAGGTACAAATTGTAAGATGCTAGGCAGAAAAATCTTATAAATACGTCTTAATACAATAAAGTACATACAAGGAAATAGATACAGTCATGGCTGATTCTGGGGCTCCCCAGCCACTCCACAAATAACTCTGCTATTTGGAACTCTGGCACTCTGGATTGCTACTATCCGAGACTATTCAAACGGACCTGAAACTTGTTGTGGGGACAACAACGAGTTTTGTTTTTTTACAATAATTTATATGGTCCCTCAGAGCCAGCCAGGTGTGAATCCTCTGGCTTCAGTCATGGAGGGGGGAAGCTAGTTTACAGCCATCTGTAAGAGGAGATTCTAAAAAACAGAGTGGAGAGGAAATAATGTGAATATCCTGTACACTTATTTTCTATTATTGTAGTTTGTGAGATATGTTGATATGTTTCCCTTGTGTATTGTAAAACCACAGTACCCTCTACCCCCCTAAAGGCCTGGGATATTAGTGACCTAAACAGATAACTTCTAGATTGTTGTGTATATGGGGATTGGAGGCGGTTGTGGCTGATTACCTCCTCTAACAGAAGGGGTGTGGGTGAGGTCTTTCTATGTTTTATATATCTCTGTAACAATAAAGAAGTGGTAGTCTGTTTTGGACAGTAATTGTGTTGTCTCAGTCAGAGCTGAACATTCTAAAACCAAAGGAATGTCTGCGCTGTGTCTTTCTTTTGGGGCGAGTTAGCAAATTCTGATGTCTTGAGTTCTCCTAAGAAGGCGTTCTGGATGGATGCTGAGATCTTGAACAACAAAATGCATGACCAGGGAGGAGAATTGGGGTTCACATGGATTTCCTTAAATCTGGCATTCGTAACAGATATATAGGTATGTTAGATTCCTTGTGAAATACAGAAACCTTCCATGTGCCTTTAAATATAAATGTGTGTGTTTGTAATGTGTCAAAAATAAGGTGACCTTGGAACAATTTACCTGTAACTACAATATTGTTAACTTGATGAATTAAATTTGTCAATGTATGTATTAAATGTATATATAAGTTTCCTGTCATATAGAAAAGTTCAGTGTACTTACAAAGTAAAATGCAGGAAAGTAAAATCCAGTTTTGCACACACCAGGGAGCTTACATAACCAAGTACACAGAGGAGAGCAACCAGATACGGAGTATGACATTTCTGGTAGAGACCAAACTAAGTACTTGCCACAGGATGGAATCAGATGGTTGGATGGGGTCTGAGCTCACCAATGAATCAAAGCACAAGGAGAGAGAGAGAGAGACTATATATTCCAGGCTTCTTTGCAACACAGGAACCCCAGAGTTTGATACAAATGTTTCAGCTAACCTCTGCTTTCCCTGATTAGCCAAAACGGTTGATGAATTTTATGCTAATCTTAGCATGGATTTTCAGTGGTGTCAATTAACAAAAGCTGCTGCTTGCAAACTGAAAAGATTTAGGAAACATCAGTGTGAAATTTTTATTTTGGTATTTCTTCATGCTAAAATATGTTTGCATACACTATTGATTCTCCTCTATCAGATGAATTCATAATCCAGCACACTTAGACTACCCCCATATATTTACTTCCGTTTTCATGTCCTACTTATCAGATGTATTAGATATGATTTCCCAAGTGTTTATAGGTTCACATATTTTCAGTATTGATATACAGTATATATTTTAATGTTAAGTGTGCTATTATTTCTCTTATGGAAGATATGAATTCCAAATTTTTATCAAGATCATAAGAGGAATATCCCTAGTCATATGTATATTCCTTTAAATTGTGGATGGGAATACAAAGAACACCATAAGTAGGTCATGAAAACGGAAGTTAATATATGGGGGTAGTCTAGTCTAGTAAAATCCAGAAAACAGAAAAAGTTTACGAGAAATCAGGATGATTATAAAAACAATAGGGTATATAAACATACTCAAAGAAAGAATAGAACAAAGATATCATCTGATATAAGCTCATCAGAATATGAAGTTTCTGACATAGAAGACCCCAACACAAGATCAGGAGCTGAAATAAACGCTGACTCATCACAAAGGGGTCTAAGAACTAGGTCAGCCCAGGAACATGGAAAAAGGGCCAATACATCAAAAGAGAAAAGAGAAATAATAAACCTGAAATAATAAACCTGTCAACGTTTGCACTAAATGAAACACATAAAGCTGTCTTAGAAAGAGGCCTTTCATTTGTTCCTTCATCCAAAGTAGAGCTCTTCACAAATATAAAAGATTTGAATCTTTTTGGAAGAAAATTGGCACTCCATAAATTTTATAAAAATAAAAATATGAAAGAATATACATATTTAGATATTGATAAAGAAGATCGAGATATATTTATGGATATGATGGCATTAATGGAGGAAAATGAAAATGAAAGTGTAACCACAATAGAACATGGAACACTAAAAAGAGTAAATTTACTCCTCAAATGAATGATTACCCAAATATTAGTGTATTTTTACAATAAGTTACCAAAGAATTGGAAAACCTATATGCACAAAAACAAAGATCAACATACAATTTAAGTATGAAAGAAAATATAGCATGTAACAAGAATGTAAAACTTTACAAATAAAACCAGCAGATAAAGGAGGAAATATTGTAATAATGGCTAATGAGGATTATCAAAAAATGTGTGATAGAATTCTAAAAGATAAATTGACCTATGAGGTAGTAAGTGGAGATCTCACTCATATGTACAGAGAAGAACTTAAACTAATTCTTGATAAGGCCTTGATGAAAGGAATAATCAATAAAAATACATATGATTACTTATTACCAAATAGTCCAACAATCCCCACATGTTATGCACTTCCAAAGGTGCACAAAAGGGTATTACCGATGCCTGGTAGACCAATTGTGTCAGGGAACAATAATTTATCCGAAAGCATTAGCAAACTCTTGGATTACCATTTAAAAAATTTAGTTATAGGTCTTCCCTCGTATATTAAAGATACGACAGACATATTAAGGCAATTAGAGAATATAATAGTACCCACTGAAACATGGCTTGTGAGCATAGATGTAGAAGCCCTATATAGCTCCATACCACATGCACAGGGCATTGAGGCTGTGGGTTTCTTTTTAAGAACTAAAGGAACAAAATGGAAAAATTTAATAATTTCCTACTAACTTTATTGGAATATATATTAACCAAAAATTATTTTATCTTTGCTGATAAATGGATACATCAGATTAAGGGCACAGCAATGGGGACATCATGTGCCCCTAATTATGCAAATCCTTTCCTCGGGTGGTGGGAAGAGAGATGGGTCTTTGAGGAATCCAGAAATGATATCACGGATAACATACTGATGTGGAGACGATTTATAGATGACATCATTATTTTCTGGACTGGAACGAAAGAAGAACTCTCTCTCTTTGTGAATACCCTCAACAACAACATACTAGGATTAAAATCTGCATATGAAATTAATACAACTGAGTTGGCCTTCTTAGATCTGAAAATAATGAAGGGTCAAATGGGAAACATCAGTACAACCACCTATAGGAAAGAAACAGCATCTAATAGCCTAAGTCAACATCATGAACCCCAAAAAAGAGATATACCAAAAGGCCAATATTTACGTATCCTGAGAAATTGCAATGATGACATCTTCTTTAAGTTAGAGGCTGATAAACTCAGGAAATGATTTACAAGTAGGGGGTATCCTAATAAATGCATTAAAAAGGCATATCAATATGCCCTGAATACCAAAAGAACAGATCTTCTAAATACACAAGAGAAGTACACACAAAAAATATATCTGGAACAATCTCAGATACAGAAAGAAGGAACCTCAATTGAGGAAGATGATATAATAAGGTGTATACTTACATATGGATATAACTCAAGGGAAATTAAAGACATCTTCTCTAAGTTCTGGTATTTATTGACAGCAGATGAAGATCTGAAGACTAAGATCTCCACACACAGTTCAATAACTTATAGACGGAGTCCAAATCTAAGAGATCTTTTGGTACATAGCCATTTCCAACAACATAAACAAAAGGAAAAAACATGGCTGAAACCTCTAACAGGATGTTACAGATGTGGGTAATGTAAATATTGTAAATTCATAAAACCAAGCAAAGAATTTATTCATCCAACATCAGGTAAAAAATACCCAATAAAAGATTTATATAGTTGCAAAACCAAAGGAGTTATATATGTGGTACAATGTATTTGTATGAAGATTTACATTGGAAAAATAAACAGAGAGCTCAGACGTAGGATGGGGGAACATATTTTTTCAATTATAAATGAATATGATACAACTATTGCACGACATGTGAAATCAAAACATCAAAAGGACATATCTGTCTTGAAGTTTCTTGTAATAGATGGAGCCAAACTGGACCCAAGAAAAGGGAACCTGGATGATATATTACTGAGAAAGGAATCCAAGTGGATTTATGAACTACAGGCCCAAACACCAAAAGGACTTAATGAGGGCTTCTCCTTCAAGACATTTTTATAATCTTCATCAGAAATGTATTTAAATATTTCCCAAGACATAACTTACTCTTACAGGAAACTATGATTGAAGGATCTAGGAATCATGATACTGGAGATATTTGGATGACTTTATAACTTGTGAGGACATAGACTTTCAGTATGCTTCTACCCATATAAGAAATAATCTATAAAGAGGATATAATTTAATTTCATGCACTTGACTCACTAGTAAGAGCATAAATATAATTGAATAAATCACTACTGATATTTATGATCATAAAATGATAAAATTAACACGAGATAATTATATATATATATATATATATATATTTCTGGAACCAACAAATATAGACACAGCACAATAATGGATATTATGAACACAGCACAGTTTTCATAGCTATGTAATCACACAATTATTAGTATGTTCATTTTATGAAAACACATTGTATTCTATACACGTTTATATAAAGATTACTTAATGGGTATTAAATAAAATAACTCATTGGAAAACCTTGTTTATGTTCTGGGGCACAAGAGTTATAAAATCCTTGTATCTATACTCTCAAAATAGAATCAGAAGAAAGATGTATTTTGATTAAAACATATGCGGAAATGGAATAAAATAAATATTCTGGGATATAATAGCACTTTATGTAAGACCATATATTCCTTCTCTGAAAAACCTGTGAGACAAAGGAATATGAATATAATTAGAGATACTCCTCTTATGATCTTGATGAAAATTTGGAATTCATATCTTCCATAAGAGAAATAATAACACACTTAACATTAAAATATATATATATATCAATACTGAAAATATGTGAACCTATAAACACTTTGGAAATCATATCTAATACATCTGATTATGTTATACTGGGTAAATAACGTATAAGGCCAGATTCTTCATTGTGTAACAATAATAATATCCTTTTCTTTGGAAACTTGAAGCATTCATGACTAAAATGATATTAGATGTCACTTAAAAAGATGGAATAAACTTGACTTGTTATACCATACTTGTCCACACTATCCCCTTACTTGCAAAGAGTTAAAGGGTAACTATAACAACTTATCTGACTATAAATAGGAGGCTCCGTTGAGACCATTGCCATCCCCTTTGAAAAAGTCACGCCCATGTGACGAAACATGCGTCAGGGTTGCGTCTGACGTCAGACGCCGATACTGTAAACAAGCAGCTCTTTCAATGCAGCTCCGTGATTTTTAAGATTCCTGCTACTGACTTGTAGTGTCCTAGTTTCAGTACATGGGAGAGCATGGTACTGAAGTTCTTACTAACTGGCAAAACATTGATTGATTCCACACTCCTCAAAGCGAAGGCTTTATAACTAAGATAAATTGTGGATGGGAATACAAAGAACGCCATAAGTAGGACATGAAAACGGAAGTAAATATATGGGGGTAGTCAAATCAAGGACAGTATACCCCATAAATATACAGTATATATCTTTTTATAATGGCAAATAGGCAGCACTTTTAGTGCAGCCCCGTGAATGTAAAGTCTTTACTGCAGATATCCATTTTTTTGGCAACTTATTTTGTCTGTTACCGCTTTAAAAATTAATGACATTATGACTTTAAAAAGTTATGCATGACTCGCTGGCTAGCCTATAAAAATTGGTTACACTATGGTTTAAAATAGTTCTCCATGACTGACCAAAATTTAAAAAATAATCACATTATGCTGCAGAAATATTCTCCAGAACCATCGAATGTCCAAATAAATATAATTCCTAATTAAAGAAACTTTACTTGGCATCTGTGTAAAATGTTCCTCAAATGCATCAAGTGAATGTATTATTTAACTTTGAAAGTATGTGTAAATCATCAGATTTGGTAAACACAAATTTATGAAATATTTACACTTCATCGGCGCTCCATCCCAGCAGCTGAGGCCCTTGCCCGCAGCGTACGGGCCGTTGCTCACGCTTGCGGGCCAGCGAGCCGCGGCCCTTAGTTGCTGGAATGGAGCAGCCACCTCCTCCCCACAATGCCCCGCACAGGGCCACCCAGTCCCCGGTTCGGGTTCACCACAGCGAGCCGCGGCCCTCAGTTGCTGGAATGGAGCAGCCACCTCCTCCCCACAATGCCCCGCGCAGGGCCGCCCAGTCCCTTGTTCGGGTTCACCCCCCGCACAGTGTGAGTGGTTGCCAGTTGCTGGCATGGAGCGCCCGAGCACACACAGGCCTGCCCGGGCTGGACAGGTGAGTGGAGCCTGATAGGGGTTCTCTGTGGTGTCTCTATACCCCCATGTTCAGAGGCCTGTCCCAGCCAGCTTACCGGCTGGGACTGCTCACATTTCGGCGCTGCCGCTTTGTGTGTCGGCGAGTCACACTCCCACAATGCAGCCGGAGAGCAGGCAGGCATGAAGGCGCTCACCACCTCACTATACTTCCCCCTACCCTCGGGCGGACCCCCCAGGAGCACAGCGATCCACGGGACTCCCCCGAGCACACACAGGCCTGCCCCCGGGCTGGACAGGTGAGTAGAGCCTGATAGGGCTTCATGTGGGGTGAGAGGGCACATGATAGGGCCTGGGACCACAGGAGTGAGCTCTATATAGGTGTGGGAGAAAACTATATATATATATATATATACATATATATATATATATATATATATATATATATATATATCTACAGGGAGTGCAGAATTATTAGGCAAATGAGTATTTTGACCACATCATCCTCTTTATGCATGTTGTCTTACTCCAAGCTGTATAGGCTCGAAAGCCTACTACCAATTAAGCATATTAGGTGATGTGCATCTCTGTAATGAGAAGGGGTGTGGTCTAATGACATCAACACCCTATATCAGGTGTGCATAATTATTAGGCAACTTCCTTTCCTTTGGCAAAATGGGTCAAAAGAAGGACTTGACAGGCTCAGAAAAGTCAAAAATAGTGAGATATCTTGCAGAGGGATGCAGCACTTTTGCTTCTGAAGCGTGATCATCGTACAATCAAGCGTTTCATTCAAAATAGTCAACAGGGTTGCAAGAAGCGTGTGGAAAAACCAAGGCGCAAAATAACTGCCCATGAACTGAGAAAAGTCAAGCGTGCAGCTGCCTTGATGCCACTTGCCACCAGTTTAGCCATATTTCAGAGCTGCAACATCACTGGAGTGCCCAAAAGCAGAAGGTGTGCAATACTCAGAGACATTGCCAAGGTAAGAAAGGCTGAAAGACGACCACCACTGAACAAGACACACAAGCTGAAACGTCAAGACTGGGCCAAGAAATATCTCAAGACTGATTTTTCTAAGGTTTTATGGACTGATGAAATGAGAGTGAGTCTTGATGGGCCAGATGGATGGGCCCGTGGCTGGATTGGTAAAGGGCAGAGAGCTCCAGTCCGACTCAGACGCCAGCAAGGTGGAGGTGGAGTACTGGTATCATCAAAGATGAGCTTGTGGGGCCTTTTCGGGTTGAGGATGGAGTCAAGCTCAACTCCCAGTCCTACTGCCAGTTCCTGGAAGACACCTTCTTCAAGCAGTGGTACAGGAAGAAGTCTGCATCCTTCAAGAAAAACATGATTTTCATGCAGGACAATGCTCCATCACACGCGTCCAAGTACTCCACAGTATGGCTGGCAAGAAAGGGTATAAAAGAAGAAAATCTAATGACATGGCCTCCTTGTTCACCTGATCTGAACCTTATTGAGAACCTGTGGTCCATCATCAAATGTGAGATTTACAAGGAGGGAAAACAGTACACCTCTCTGAACAGTGTCTGGGAGGCTGTGGTTGCTGCTGCACGCAATGTTGATGGTAAACAGATCAAAACACTGACAGAATCCATGGATGGCAGGCTTTTGAGTGTCCTTGCAAAGAAAGGTGGCTATATTGGTCACTGATTTGTTTTTGAATGTCAGAAATGTATATTTGTGAATGTTGAGATGTTATATTGGTTTCACTGGTAAAAATAAATAATTGAAATGGGTATATATTTGTTTTTTGTTAAGTTGCCTAATAATTATGCACAGTAATAGTCACCTGCACACACAGATATCCCCCTAAAATAGCTAAAACTAAAAACAAACTAAAAACTACTTCCAAAAATATTCAGCTTTGATATTAATGAGTTTTTTGGGTTCATTGAGAACATGGTTGTTGTTCAATAATAAAATTAATCCTCAAAAATACAACTTGCCTAATAATTCTGCACTATATATATATATATATATATATATATATATATATACATATATATATATATATCGCATATATATATATATATATATATACACACATATATATATATATATATATATATATATATATATACACATATATATACATATATATATATACACATATATATACATATATATATATATACACATATATATACATATATTATTATTATTATTATCTTTTATTTGTATTGCGCCAACATATTCCGTAGCGCCGTACAGGGGATAAGAACAAGGGAAATACACGTTTAACAAAATAAAAAAAAATAAAAAAGTTGAAGAGCCCTGTTTTGAGCTTAGAATCTTAGCAGAAAGTGCTTTATCCCAAAGCACCCTACAAGACTGGAAACTCGCTACTTACAATCTAAAGGGAATTAAAGGGCAGAGAACTGGGGAAGAGTAACAAATAAGGAATAGCAAGGGCAAGGAAGTAAGTGAAAGATAGAAAGAGTTTTATTTTAGAGGGAGAGGGGATGGATCTGAGGTGAAAGAGTAGTATGTTGGCTGACCCCTAGTGTTGAGATGATATATCTGCAAGTAGGAAGTCAGGTGTTTTCTATGGCTCTATAAATTTAACTGAGTTGGGGTGGGTGGGTGAGGGGAAGGGAGGGAGGGCAGTTCTGAGTGTGTCACAGATGAAGTAGGCCTTAAAACCAGAGTAAATTTGCACTGAAAGAAAGAGAGAGAGAGAATGGATTGGGGTCAGACAGTACAGGAAGATAGGAGAGTTAGGAAGGAATGAGAGAGAGACACCATAGAATAAAGATATTTGAGGAGGGGGGAGGAGATTTGAGGTATTTATGCCAGCCATAAATGGGGGAGGATGGGGGGGAAGGTGGGGACAGCAGAGCAGGGTATAGGAAACAGTTAAAAATTGAAAACAAAAAGTCAGAATATTTCTATCTGCCAAGATATAATAACATGCATACAGTAGTGATATTAATAAACATATTGGCTCCAGGGATGGCACAGTTTCCATAGTCTTCTCCATACCTGCTGAGGTGTTCTGAATGCAGTTCTGAGTGTGTCACAGATGAAGTAGGCCTTAAAACCAGAGTAAATTTGCACTGCTGAGGTGTTCTGAATGCAGTTCTGAGTGTGTCACAGATGAAGTAGGCCTTAAAACCAGAGTAAATTTGCACTGAAAGAAAGAGAGAGAGAGAATGGATTGGGGTCAGACAGTACAGGAAGATAGGAGAGTTAGGAAGGAATGAGAGAGAGACACCATAGAATAAAGATATTTGAGGAGGGGGGAGGAGATTTGAGGTATTTATGCCAGCCATAAATGGGGGAGGATGGGGGGGAAGGTGGGGACAGCAGAGCAGGGTATAGGAAACAGTTAAAAATTGAAAACAAAAAGTCAGAATATTTCTATCTGCCAAGATATAATAACATGCATACAGTAGTGATATTAATAAACATATTGGCTCCAGGGATGGCACAGTTTCCATAGTCTTCTCCATACCTGCTGAGGTGTTCTGAATGCAGTTCTGAGTGTGTCACAGATGAAGTAGGCCTTAAAACCAGAGTAAATTTGCACTGCTGAGGTGTTCTGAATGCAGTTCTGAGTGTGTCACAGATGAAGTAGGCCTTAAAACCAGAGTAAATTTGCACTGAAAGAAAGAGAGAGAGAGAATGGATTGGGGTCAGACAGTACAGGAAGATAGGAGAGTTAGGAAGGAATGAGAGAGAGACACCATAGAATAAAGATATTTGAGGAGGGGGGAGGAGATTTGAGGTATTTATGCCAGCCATAAATGGGGGAGGATGGGGGGGAAGGTGGGGACAGCAGAGCAGGGTATAGGAAACAGTTAAAAATTGAAAACAAAAAGTCAGAATATTTCTATCTGCCAAGATATAATAACATGCATACAGTAGTGATATTAATAAACATATTGGCTCCAGGGATGGCACAGTTTCCATAGTCTTCTCCATACCTGCTGAGGTGTTCTGAATGCAGTTCTGAGTGTGTCACAGATGAAGTAGGCCTTAAAACCAGAGTAAATTTGCACTGCTGAGGTGTTCTGAATGCAGTTCTGAGTGTGTCACAGATGAAGTAGGCCTTAAAACCAGAGTAAATTTGCACTGAAAGAAAGAGAGAGAGAGAATGGATTGGGGTCAGACAGTACAGGAAGATAGGAGAGTTAGGAAGGAATGAGAGAGAGACACCATAGAATAAAGATATTTGAGGAGGGGGGAGGAGATTTGAGGTATTTATGCCAGCCATAAATGGGGGAGGATGGGGGGGAAGGTGGGGACAGCAGAGCAGGGTATAGGAAACAGTTAAAAATTGAAAACAAAAAGTCAGAATATTTCTATCTGCCAAGATATAATAACATGCATACAGTAGTGATATTAATAAACATATTGGCTCCAGGGATGGCACAGTTTCCATAGTCTTCTCCATACCTGCTGAGGTGTTCTGAATGCAGTTCTGAGTGTGTCACAGATGAAGTAGGCCTTAAAACCAGAGTAAATTTGCACTGAAAGAAAGAGAGAGAGAGAATGGATTGGGGTCAGACAGTACAGGAAGATAGGAGAGTTAGGAAGGAATGAGAGAGAGACACCATAGAATAAAGATATTTGAGGAGGGGGGAGGAGATTTGAGGTATTTATGCCAGCCATAAATGGGGGAGGATGGGGGGGAAGGTGGGGACAGCAGAGCAGGGTATAGGAAACAGTTAAAAATTGAAAACAAAAAGTCAGAATATTTCTATCTGCCAAGATATAATAACATGCATACAGTAGTGATATTAATAAACATATTGGCTCCAGGGATGGCACAGTTTCCATAGTCTTCTCCATACCTGCTGAGGTGTTCTGAATGCAGTTCTGAGTGTGTCACAGATGAAGTAGGCCTTAAAACCAGAGTAAATTTGCACTGAAAGAAAGAGAGAGAGAGAATGGATTGGGGTCAGACAGTACAGGAAGATAGGAAAGTTAGGAAGGAATGAGAGAGAGACACCATAGAATAAAGATATTTGAGGAGGGGGGAGGAGATTTGAGGTATTTATGCCAGCCATAAATGGGGGAGGATGGGGGGGAAGGTGGGGACAGCAGAGCAGGGTATAGGAAACAGTTAAAAATTGAAAACAAAAAGTCAGAATATTTCTATCTGCCAAGATATAATAACATGCATACAGTAGTGATATTAATAAACATATTGGCTCCAGGGATGGCACAGTTTCCATAGTCTTCTCCATACCTGCTGAGGTGTTCTGAATGCAGTTCTGAGTGTGTCACAGATGAAGTAGGCCTTAAAACCAGAGTAAATTTGCACTGAAAGAAAGAGAGAGAGAGAATGGATTGGGGTCAGACAGTACAGGAAGATAGGAGAGTTAGGAAGGAATGAGAGAGAGACACCATAGAATAAAGATATTTGAGGAGGGGGGAGGAGATTTGAGGTATTTATGCCAGCCATAAATGGGGGAGGATGGGGGGGAAGGTGGGGACAGCAGAGCAGGGTATAGGAAACAGTTAAAAATTGAAAACAAAAAGTCAGAATATTTCTATCTGCCAAGATATAATAACATGCATACAGTAGTGATATTAATAAACATATTGGCTCCAGGGATGGCACAGTTTCCATAGTCTTCTCCATACCTGCTGAGGTGTTCTGAATGCAGTTCTGAGTGTGTCACAGATGAAGTAGGCCTTAAAACCAGAGTAAATTTGCACTGCTGAGGTGTTCTGAATGCAGTTCTGAGTGTGTCACAGATGAAGTAGGCCTTAAAACCAGAGTAAATTTGCACTGAAAGAAAGAGAGAGAGAGAATGGATTGGGGTCAGACAGTACAGGAAGATAGGAGAGTTAGGAAGGAATGAGAGAGAGACACCATAGAATAAAGATATTTGAGGAGGGGGGAGGAGATTTGAGGTATTTATGCCAGCCATAAATGGGGGAGGATGGGGGGGAAGGTGGGGACAGCAGAGCAGGGTATAGGAAACAGTTAAAAATTGAAAACAAAAAGTCAGAATATTTCTATCTGCCAAGATATAATAACATGCATACAGTAGTGATATTAATAAACATATTGGCTCCAGGGATGGCACAGTTTCCATAGTCTTCTCCATACCTGCTGAGGTGTTCTGAATGCAGTTCTGAGTGTGTCACAGATGAAGTAGGCCTTAAAACCAGAGTAAATTTGCACTGAAAGAAAGAGAGAGAGAGAATGGATTGGGGTCAGACAGTACAGGAAGATAGGAGAGTTAGGAAGGAATGAGAGAGAGACACCATAGAATAAAGATATTTGAGGAGGGGGGAGGAGATTTGAGGTATTTATGCCAGCCATAAATGGGGGAGGATGGGGGGGAAGGTGGGGACAGCAGAGCAGGGTATAGGAAACAGTTAAAAATTGAAAACAAAAAGTCAGAATATTTCTATCTGCCAAGATATAATAACATGCATACAGTAGTGATATTAATAAACATATTGGCTCCAGGGATGGCACAGTTTCCATAGTCTTCTCCATACCTGCTGAGGTGTTCTGAATGCAGTTCTGAGTGTGTGACAGATGAAGTAGGCCTTAAAACCAGAGTAAATTTGCACTGCTGAGGTGTTCTGAATGCAGTTCTGAGTGTGTGACAGATGAAGTAGGCCTTAAAACCAGAGTAAATTTGCACTGCTGAGGTGTTCTGAATGCAGTTCTGAGTGTGTCACAGATGAAGTAGGCCTTAAAACCAGAGTAAATTTGCACTGCTGAGGTGTTCTGAATGCAGTTCTGAGTGTGTCACAGATGAAGTAGGCCTTAAAACCAGAGTAAATTTGCACTGCTGAGGTGTTCTGAATGCAGTTCTGAGTGTGTCACAGATGAAGTAGGCCTTAAAACCAGAGTAAATTTGCACTGAAAGAAAGAGAGAGAGAGACTGGATTGGGGTCAGACAGTACAGGAAGATAGGAGAGTTAGGAAGGAATGAGAGAGAGCCACCATAGAATAAAGATATTTGAGGAGGGGGGAGGAGATTTGAGGTATTTATGCCAGCCATAAATGGGGGAGGATGGGGGGGAAGGTGGGGACAGCAGAGCAGGGTATAGGAAACAGTTAAAAATTGAAAACAAAAAGTCAGAATATTTCTATCTGCCAAGATATAATAACATGCATACAGTAGTGATATTAATAAACATATTGGCTCCAGGGATGGCACAGTTTCCATAGTCTTCTCCATACCTGCTGAGGTGTTCTGAATGCAGTTCTGAGTGTGTCACAGATGAAGTAGGCCTTAAAACCAGAGTAAATTTGCACTGAAAGAAAGAGAGAGAGAGAATGGATTGGGGTCAGACAGTACAGGAAGATAGGAGAGTTAGGAAGGAATGAGAGAGAGACACCATAGAATAAAGATATTTGAGGAGGGGGGAGGAGATTTGAGGTATTTATGCCAGCCATAAATGGGGGAGGATGGGGGGGAAGGTGGGGACAGCAGAGCAGGGTATAGGAAACAGTTAAAAATTGAAAACAAAAAGTCAGAATAGTTCTATCTGCCAAGATATAATAACATGCATACAGTAGTGATATTAATAAACATATTGGCTCCAGGGATGGCACAGTTTCCATAGTCTTCTCCATACCTGCTGAGGTGTTCTGAATGCAGTTCTGAGTGTGTCACAGATGAAGTAGGCCTTAAAACCAGAGTAAATTTGCACTGAAAGAAAGAGAGAGAGAGAATGGATTGGGGTCAGACAGTACAGGAAGATAGGAGAGTTAGGAAGGAATGAGAGAGAGACACCATAGAATAAAGATATTTGAGGAGGGGGGAGGAGATTTGAGGTATTTATGCCAGCCATAAATGGGGGAGGATGGGGGGGAAGGTGGGGACAGCAGAGCAGGGTATAGGAAACAGTTAAAAATTGAAAACAAAAAGTCAGAATATTTCTATTTGCCAAGATATAATAACATGCATACAGTAGTGATATTAATAAACATATTGGCTCCAGGGATGGCACAGTTTCCATAGTCTTCTCCATACCTGCTGAGGTGTTCTGAATGCAGTTCTGAGTGTGTCACAGATGAAGTAGGCCTTAAAACCAGAGTAAATTTGCACTGCTGAGGTGTTCTGAATGCAGTTCTGAGTGTGTCACAGATGAAGTAGGCCTTAAAACCAGAGTAAATTTGCACTGCTGAGGTGTTCTGAATGCAGTTCTGAGTGTGTCACAGATGAAGTAGGCCTTAAAACCAGAGTAAATTTGCACTGAAAGAAAGAGAGAGAGAGAATGGATTGGGGTCAGACAGTACAGGAAGATAGGAGAGTTAGGAAGGAATGAGAGAGAGACACCATAGAATAAAGATATTTGAGGAGGGGGGAGGAGATTTGAGGTATTTATGCCAGCCATAAATGGGGGAGGATGGGGGGGAAGGTGGGGACAGCAGAGCAGGGTATAGGAAACAGTTAAAAATTGAAAACAAAAAGTCAGAATATTTCTATCTGCCAAGATATAATAACATGCATACAGTAGTGATATTAATAAACATATTGGCTCCAGGGATGGCACAGTTTCCATAGTCTTCTCCATACCTGCTGAGGTGTTCTGAATGCAGTTCTGAGTGTGTCACAGATGAAGTAGGCCTTAAAACCAGAGTAAATTTGCACTGAAAGAAAGAGAGAATGGATTGGGGTCAGACAGTACAGGAAGATAGGAGAGTTAGGAAGGAATGAGAGAGAGACACCATAGAATAAAGATATTTGAGGAGGGGGGAGGAGATTTGAGGTATTTATGCCAGCCATAAATGGGGGAGGATGGGGGGGAAGGTGGGGACAGCAGAGCAGGGTATAGGAAACAGTTAAAAATTGAAAACAAAAAGTCAGAATATTTCTATTTGCCAAGATATAATAACATGCATACAGTAGTGATATTAATAAACATATTGGCTCCAGGGATGGCACAGTTTCCATAGTCTTCTCCATACCTGCTGAGGTGTTCTGAATGCAGTTCTGAGTGTGTCACAGATGAAGTAGGCCTTAAAACCAGAGTAAATTTGCACTGAAAGAAAGAGAGAGAGAGAATGGATTGGGGTCAGACAGTACAGGAAGATAGGAGAGTTAGGAAGGAATGAGAGAGAGACACCATAGAATAAAGATATTTGAGGAGGGGGGAGGAGATTTGAGGTATTTATGCCAGCCATAAATGGGGGAGGATGGGGGGGAAGGTGGGGACAGCAGAGCAGGGTATAGGAAACAGTTAAAAATTGAAAACAAAAAGTCAGAATATTTCTATCTGCCAAGATATAATAACATGCATACAGTAGTGATATTAATAAACATATTGGCTCCAGGGATGGCACAGTTTCCATAGTCTTCTCCATACCTGCTGAGGTGTTCTGAATGCAGTTCTGAGTGTGTCAC
>CM050164.1:303995557-304375557 GCA_027410445.1 Discoglossus pictus | reverse complement strand
CTCACAATATATATATATATATATATATATATATATATATATATATATATATATATATAAAAACACACAGTATATGTGTGTATATATATATACATTGGAGGGCATAGCATGACATCATTGTGGCCTCATCTATTATAATTAATTTACATTTCTTCAATTTCTTTGCTTGTAAGGATGTCATGCGAATATCTGACACAGAATTTTCTAAAATAGGCACTGGCAGTTTAAATCCACTATGAACAGTTCTTCCACCTTCTAATAAAAGTGCAGCAATTCCAGTAGTGGCAAACGCCATTGCTATTTTTCTTTGTGCTCGTACTGAACTCATTAATAAATTGTACAAATATGTTTTCCCTGGTCCGCCAGGTCCATCAAGATAGAAATAACGCTCTGTCACCATGTCATCATCTATAGCATTTTTAATGGCATGAAATGCTTGCAATTGTAGTGTATTTAAAGTTGCAAGTCTTTCTTCTGTTCTTTCTGCTTGTAGTTGAATGTCATAGTCTTCAAAGTTAATGTCATCTATAAGACCTGGATCAGGCAAATTAAAACTTGCACAACTTAATCCATGAGTTAAAAAGACTTCTTGAATTTCCATTAACGCTTTTAAGTGTGCAATGGGTTCATTGTATCGTCGCATAAAGTCTTCAGCCATATTACTTTTAAAAGTCTCCCACAAAGCTAATGCATTTGGAGCATTTGAGAAGATAC
Source organism: Discoglossus pictus (assembly GCA_027410445.1). NCBI lineage: Eukaryota > Metazoa > Chordata > Amphibia > Anura > Alytidae > Discoglossus > Discoglossus pictus. The sequence goes on along the minus strand of CM050164.1, from coordinate 304,374,843 downwards.
AAATAAAAGCAAATTGTTCTCTCATCTGTCGTGGCATTTGACATTGTGCTGCTTCTTCTAAACATCTTTCCCACTCTGTATCATCAGCGAGTAAGTTTCTATGTCTTGCAACTAAATGGAAGGATTCATATACAATGTCATTAACAGTTCTTAATTGTTCAAAACTTTGTGCTCCTGGAACATTTAAAAGTAATATCCGTAAGCAAAAACGTTCAACATCTCTTGGACTGACTGTGTAAATTTCTTGGAATTATTTTATTGCCTCTGGTTTTTCTTGCTCTCCATAATCCATTCACAAAAACATAGTGATATGGAATTTCAATATATAAGTATTGTGTTGCTTGATCATCAGTGGAATTTAATGCAAACCATGCAGTTAGTGTAGTGTGACGATCTTCACTTTGGGCCAATGCATTCATTTCATTTCCAGCATGGAAATAGACTAAATGTCGTTGTGGCAAATGTACTGCTAACCTATATACTGCATGTGATCTATCATGCATTTCAAATTTTAAAAGCCGCCACATAGCTTCTGGTGCACTGACATAGCGAGCATCTACATGAGATGCAAGTTCATCATGTACTAACTCACTACTTTCAGGGTTGTCTGCACTTTTGACGACTACAGTAGCTGCATCGTAACCTTTGTAAATATATTTGTAGACATATTTAATGGATTTGATGGAAGTGCAGGCTTCTACGTTGATGTGGGCGTTGTACTTCATGAGTAAATGTGGATTGTAGGGTACTACATATCTATTGTCCACTTTTTTTCCACGAATAATGGCACTATCTCCTTCTCTTCTTTTATAAAGTGGATATCCATCACAATTTGCATATGTTTTGTCTCTATAATCTTTTGGAAAATCTTTTGAACATTGATTATTTTCCATACATGGTGATTGTGGATTAAGGTCTCCACAGGTCCATGAATCATGCGATGAGTAACAATCTCATATAGTCTACCATATAGTTCTGGATCTGGTAGTTCAGCAACTATGACTGCATCCACTTTGTCCGAAGTATCTAATTTATCTTTCTCTTGAAGTATTATGAGAAGATGTGTATGTGGAAGGCCTCTTTTTTGAAATTCAATGGTATATACATAAGCAAGACATTTGCCAAATAACTGATTTATAGTAAAGTCACGTATTAATTCATTTAATTTGATCTTAAAAACTCTGGCTACTAAATCTGGTCGATCTGAAGCACTTTGTCCAATAAGTAGATTTTGATTAATTTCTGGCCATTGTGGATTACATGTAAATGTCACAAATAAATCTGGTTTTCCAAATTTTGTCACAATAGCCATAGCATCATTGTATCTTTCTCTCATATTTCGAGGAGATCCTTGAAAAGAAGATGGTAAAATGATGGCTTTGCCAGCTGTCATGTCTCTGCTTGTAGCCACGTCAGCAACATAGTCCATGAGTCCACAATATTGTTCTACACGTAGTTTATCTTGTTGATATTTTATAAAGTTTAAATTATTTGCCTCAACTTGCAAATATGAATCAATAATCCATTGTTGTGTTAGTTTTCCACCACATAAAATTGGATTAAATTCATCTCTAATGGCAATTTGAGCAACTTTAAATTCAAGCATAGAAACATTATTTCGGATTCTGGCTTTAGCATTTGGGTAACTGGGAAGGGTTAATTTTGGTTGCCAACCTGCTTCTCCATGTGGGAAAAAGATGGGATATGTCATTGGATCTAAATTTGGACTTAAGATATTAATATTAATAAATGGTTGCTCCTCATTTCTGGGATATACTCTAATGTCTCTTTGAAATGGTGGTTCTCCTTCATCATTCTGAAAGACCATTGCAACCTCATTTGATGTTGGCAAGTTATAACGACGTTTATCAGTATGTCTGTCTCTTTTAAGCACCATATTAACCTTGTGCATGGGTAATTGATGTCTTTGTGCATGAAGTAGTTGTTCATTTTCTACTTCTGCCAATTTTTTGTAAGCTTTACTGAAGGGATTGTTGTCCATAATGTTATTTAGCTCTATAAAAACACTGGGTAAGCATTTTTTATTTTCTTCCATCTGCATACGTTGGTCAACAGCTTCCATTGTATCTAGGACATATAGTTGAGCGAATTTTCTTTGCTCTCCTTCCTCTGGATGTAAATGTGAAGTCCGATGATAAATTTGTCCTTGGACTTTAAAACAGTAAGGACCATGTCCTGGTACATTAGCAGCCAATGTTGCCCCCATAGATGCAAATGATATGGCACTATTGTAGGATCTTATGTTTGTCTTAAAATTTTTGTAATTTGGAAAAGTAGGTTCAGTCATAATATTTTGTAAATAGGTTGGAAATTGTTTCCTTTCTGGAAGTTTGAACTTTCCTTTTTGACAACAACTAATAAATTGTCCATCTCTGGGTCTCTCCTGTTTAAAATAATAAGCCTCACAAAATTGACATTGAGTACTCATGTCCCCACAACTATGAACCTCTACTGCTAAAGACTTGAGTAAAGGACAATTTGCAAAGCATATCGGATGTTGACTTTCATATTCATCAGGTGAAAAGTCATGAAATGTTTCAACAACAGGTTCTAAATGTTTAGTTTTTTTCGTGGATTTTCTTGGTATATTTTGTCCTTGTTTGGTTGAAATGTCCTGTAAGTTTTTAGTAAGAGTTTGTAAATGCTTTGTTTTTGTAGTTGCTTTTTTTGGTCTGTCTTGACTGGTATCTTGTAAAATGTCATCTGATGTTTTAGGAACAGTTTGTAAATGCTTTATTATCTTTTTATTTTTTTTGGTTGTATCTTTCATTTTTGCAGCTGATATTCTTTTATTTGCAAGTCTTTTGCGTTCTTTTTCTCGTCGAATTTCTTTCTCCTCTGGTGTCTGCTGGGCGGCCCATCTCTCTTGTCTTTCTCTAGTTTGACGTCTTTTCTTCTCTTCTTTGGTCTCGTTATCAGCCATATTAATCTGTAAAGGAAAAAAAATAAATGTAATTGTGTATATTTTAATTTGTAATTCCTGTTAAAGATTCTTGTGCACAATTGGTGAAATAAAAGGCAAATCATTAATGTATCATTTATATTTAGTTAAATTTATAATTCCTGTCCTCACTGGCTAAGAATTTGGCCAATGGAATACTGCTGTAAATAAGCATGTAACATATTTTTTTTAAATAATGGTTTTATTTATTAAAAACGTTGTTTGTGGATAGATATTTACCACTGCAAAACTTCTTTGCTAAAAAAAAAATTGATGTGGTTATTGAGCTATGTATTGCATAGTAGCAATTTAAATAGAATAAGGGAGATAGTAAATTAATTTTTTTATTTTTCTGTTGACACGGATGCAACTGAAAGCAGTTTCTTTAGTTTTATACTTTAGTACTTATTATACTGTACCTTGGTTGAAGTGTGATTTAAATCCGAATGTTTGTTGGTCCTCGGTTCAAAATCGTTGTCCAATGGTGTGGTCCTCTGTTGGAAGTCCTCGTCCGATGGTGTGGTCCTGTGGCGATAGCCCTCGTCCGATGTTGTGGTCCTGTGGCGATAGCCCTCGTCCGATGTTGTGGTCCTTTGGTGAAAGTCCTCGTCCGATGGTCTGGTCCTGTGTTGAAATTCCTCGTCTGCTGGTCTGGTCCTGTGTTGAAATTCCTCGTCTGCTGGTCTGGTCCTGTGGAGAAAGTCCTCGTCCGATTGTCTTCACGCAGTATCTGTTGTAATATAAAATAGAAAATGTTGTTTGAGTGAAATGTCTTTTAAATAAGTAAAAAATGTATGAATTTGGCTGTATTGTATCAGTTATGGTTATTTTTTTCTATATTTTTTTTTTTTACTTTCTGTATAATCCCAGGACTTTTGTTATTCTTATTTAAGGTTTTTAGTAAGGCTTGTGGGTTGTGATATATTAAATAAGAATATGAATTTATTTTGCTATGTGTTTATGTTATTTTTTGTACAATCCTGTTTTGTGCGCACCACTTGTGGTATACTTATTTAACCTTTATTGGGATGGTTATAGTTAGTGAAACATGAAATAATATAATTAATGTATTTTGCTATGTGTTTGTGTTAGTTTTTGACAATCCTGTTTTGTGCGCACCACTTGTGCAAAAGTTATTTATTCTTGATTGTACTGGTTATAGGTTGTTAAACATTAAAGAAGAATGTTAATGTAGTTTCCTATGTGTTTGTGTGATTTTTTGTACAATGCTATTAGGTGCGCAACACTTTTGTTATTCTTATTTTTGCTTCTTTGTAAGGCTTATAGGTTGTTAAACATTGAATAAGAAATTCTGTTTTGTGTGTAGCAGTTTGTGTCTCATTCAATTGCGATTTTGCTAATTGAATCGTGCCCTAAATAAGTACAAAGCATATTTTTTAAAGAAGTTTTTAGTCAGTGAAAAACTTTATTTTGGATAGATTTTTAGTAACTAAAAACTTCTTTTAAAAAAAATGTTATGCTGTTATTTAGAGCCCTATTCAATTGGGCAAATTGCAATTGAATGAGGGCCTTTGTGTGTACCATATGTTGCATAGTTTGCCCCTCATTCAATTGCATTTTTTACAATGTAATAGTACTCTAAGGCCGTCATTGAATTGCAATGTTGAAAATTGAATAGGGTTGTAAATAAGCACATCACATATATTTGTTAAAATTGAAAAAGGGCCTAAAAGTGCTTATTTATAGCCATATTTAATTGTCCAAAATAGCAATTGAATGAGGGCCTTTGGTTACTGCATTTGTTATATTGTCAGCTCCTCATTCAATTGTGTTTTGGCCAATGGAATAGAGCTCAATATCAGCACAGAGCATATTTTTTTACTGAATTTTGTATTTAGTGAACTTGTATCCAAAAGCAACGTGTTCACTAAATAAAAAGTTCCTTTAAAAAATATGCTCTGTGCTTATATAGAGCCCTATTGAAATGGGCAAATCACATTTGAGTGAGGCCCTTGGCCATTAAAGATATATAGGTCCTCATTGAATTGCAATTTTGCCAATTGAAGAGGGCTCTATATAATCACATAACATATTTATTGAGCAAAGTTTTTAGTTATTGAAAACCTTGATTGTGGTTAGAAGTTCAGTAACTAAAAAGTTCTGTATAAAAAATATGTTATGTGCTTATAAAGAGCCCTATTCAATTGAGGAAGTCGCAATTGAATAAGGCTCATGGTTCTTTCTTGTTTATACTTAATACTTTACCTTGATTGAAGTTTGGAATGACAGACGGTCCCCTCCTGCCAATCTTAATCCGCCGGTCTTCTTGTAGTGTCTGTTTGAAAAAGAAAGTGAGATAGTTATTTGTATAATATTTATAATTTTTCATCTAGCAAAGCATGGCCTTTTGAGCATGTAATGTCTTGTTGTATCTTACCTCTTCTTCTTTGTTGGTGTTCTTTAAAAGGGATTGTGCTTCACAGTGCAAATTGTTGAGAGACGCTGTTGATGCAGAGTCTGTTTGAATATTAAAAGAAATAGAAAGATTCAGCTTTATATGATCTATTGAATTTCATTAAATTAATGTCATTTAAATATACTTCTGTAATTATTTTCAATTGACCTTATTTTTTGTTGGGGGCTACACACATATGTCACATACATCAAGCACATTCCATAGTTTAATGTAATTATTTTGTGTACGTGTGACATATCAGTATACATGACTCATATTTAAATGGTTAAATTAACCTTATATTTTTTTTTTCCAACACACATAAATGTCTGTGTGTGAGATGTAACTATAGATGATACACATATATGTGCGTGTGACATATCAGTTTACATGACATATAATGTCATTTAAATGTAGTTGTTTACTGATTTTGTTTTAAGCTAATTTTGTTGCAGTGGCAATACACATAAATGTGCGTGTCACATGTCACTATACATTATACACATATATGTCCGTGTCACATGTCACTATGAAGGGGCAATACACAGAAATGTGCGTGTCACATGTCACTATACATTATACACATATATGTCTGTGTCACATGTCACTATGAAGGGGCAATACACATAAATGTGTGTGTCACATGTCAATATACATGATACACATATATGTCCGTGTCACATGTCACTATGCAGGGGCAATACACATAAATGTGCGTGTCACATGTCACTATACATTCTATACATATATGTGCGTGTCACATGTCACTATACATTATAGACATATATGTGCGTGTCAGATGTCACTATACATTATACACATATATGTGCGTGTCGTCACTATACATAAACCTCTGTTTAATATTGAATTATGGTTTTTTGTTGTTTTGTTAAATGAACCGTATTTTTTTTGTGAGCCTATACACATAAATGTGCCATATATGTCACTACATAAATCCTAGTTTATTTTATTATTTGTTTGACCTGTCCTGATAATAAAATGTAATATATTATAGCTTACCTCTCAGTTGTAATTTGCACAATGCAAAGTAGTAAATTAGTAAAGAATTGTCTTCTCAAGTAAAAGCAGCAGTTATCTCAGAAGTCACTCCGTTCATCACCTGAGGAGAATTGTATTTTTTTGTTTGAAATAGGCAGTATTTATAAACTTGTAGAAAGTTCTGGAAAGTGAGACCGTTAGAACGCAATACGCATGCGCAATTTGCGTTCCAGCTTACAATTTGCGTTCCATCCGCCATTTTCTGCGTATTACTGTTCAAAATGGTATTTAATATGATTGTGATACGTTCCGCATAGTATGTGTTTCATTATTGCGAGTAAGTGTAGTGTAGTTACGTCTGAAGCCTCGTTTTCGTTTTGTTCGTCGGCCATTTTTTCTCTCGCTTAGCGATGGTATTAGTGTCTAAAGTGTTTTATTTTGATTTAAATGTAGGTGTAACTTGTTTTTTTGAGGTGCTGGCTGGTTCCTCTTGCTGTAGGTAAGCTTTTTATGTGTTTGTTGTGTGTCTTTCTTAAGTTTTAAATGTTTGTATGTCGGCGTGTTGCGTCCGATGTTTGCGAGGTCGTAATGTGTGGTAACGTGTCTCGTATGGTGTTTGCGTGTGTAGCCTCGTTTTCGTTTTATTCGTCAGCCATTTTTGTGTCGCTTAACAAATTATTTAGGGCCTCATTCTATTAGCGGCCGCAGCCGTTGCGGGGCCGCAAAGACCGGCCGCAAGCTATTCTGCTATTCTATTCCCTTACGGCCGGGCAGGCTTGCGGCCGGTGCCTTGCTATCTCTTGCGGCCGCTCGCGCCGGAGGAAAGCCTTTGATCTAAAACGGCCGCAAGAGATTTGCAATTCAATTGCTCCGGGAAACCTCTCTGCAAGGCTAAAAGCGAGCCGCAGCTTACTTGCAGGAAAGAGGTCTCGCTAGCACCAATTAAGCACATAAAATAGCTCAAATAAAGCCATCCTGTACTTTGAGAAGACTATAAAGGGATTTTTGGTGTTAGAAAAAATAGCACATAATTATCCTGTACTCAAATCCGTAAAATATTTTATTTTTAATATCCGTAAAATATCCATGTAAAAAGTCCAGAGTGCTTGGAGCACCTCAGACACACCCACGCCGCAGCCGGAAAATAAACAGTTAATTTGAACTCGGGTTTGGGCAGATGTGCAAGCTTGAGAGTGGGTTACTTTTAATCCTCATGTCCCCCAATATGATCCCTAGCATTTACAGAGCTGTACAGTGCAGGCTTGAATTTATTTTTCAGTTTTTATATTTCACAGCTTACGGCCGGTTCAAAGATATGCGGCCGGCCGTAAAAGGAGATCCTTGCGGGGCCGTATAATAGAATCGCGAGTTAACTGAACCCCCGCAAGGAATCGCAGCCTTACGGCCGATTTACGGCCGATAATAGAATGAGGCCCCAAGTGTCTAAACTCTTTTATTTTGAGTGCAATTAAGTTGTAAGTTGCGTTTTTGAGGTCCTGGGTGCTTCCTGTTTGTGTAGGTAAGGTTTTTATGTATGTCCTGTGTGTATGTATTGTGTTTGTAATTTTGTAATGTTCGCGAGTTGCGTCCGAGTGTTGCGAGGCCGTAATGTGTGTGAACGTGTGTCGTATGTTGTTTGCGAGTGTCGTAATGTGTGTGAACGTGTGTCGTATGTTGTTTGCGAGTGTCGTAATGTGTTGCGACGTGAACTTTGCGAGATTCGCAGTTGTTTGGGTTGGGAATTTGTGTAGTGAATTTTGCAAGTGTCGCAGTTGCTGCAACTGAAGACCTCGCTTTGCGAGGTCCTCAGGTGCTGGCATGGAGCGCCTGTGGCGCTCCAAGCCAGCAACTGAGGCCCTCGCTTCGCGAGGGTCCTCAGTTGCTGGCAAGGAGCGCCTTCGGCGCTCCATGCCAGCAACTGAGAACCTGGCACAGTGAGCGTACGAGTTGTTGCTAACGCTGCGGGCTCGCTACGCGAGCCACGGCCCTCGCTTCGCGAGGCCCGCATCTCGCTGCGCGAGCCCGCAGCGTTAGCAACAACTCGTACGCTCACAACTATATATGTGACTAGCGACTTGCCCGTCAAAAAATGACGGCAATGTGATGTATATGTTTGTCAAGTTGTTTAGTTACTAACATATATTTTTGACACTTGTAAGTATTTTAATATGAATTTGTATTTTTGTAAAATGTTGATGTAATGGTTTTTTAAAATGTAATTTGTATCTGAAGAATTGTTAACTTTAATATACATTGAATGAATAGGAAAGCAAAAAGTAAAAAGCCTTCTTGAAACGTTGTGAATTTTAACATGAAGTTTAAAATATATGTAAGCAATAACCTTCAAAGTATATATTTTGAAACTTTAACTTTATTTTTTATGTAAGTTTAGAAGTTGACAAAACATTTGTATAATTTTGAACATTATAAACAGGAACATAGCGAATACATTTTGTAACCTAATTTTTTATTAAAAGTATTAACATTTGAATGTAAAAACAATTGACCTTTAAATTAATCAGTATTAACATGCAATTTCTATCACAATAATTGTTAACTTGAATATACATTGAATGTAGAGGAAGGCATACAGTAAAACTCTGCTTAAAACGTACGTAATTAAAGTAATTCATTACTGAGCACATAAACTGGCGATAAACATTAATGTAGTTAGTAATCTTAAGATAACAGACAATGTTTACATTGTGACTTAAAAGGTGCTTGACCTCTTAACATCCACTTTGTAATCTGTTGAATGAAAGAACTTGCAAATATATGTTATAAACTTGTAACATTAGAAACATTAACATAGTGACTTAACATTTTAACAGAATTTTTACTAACAATGCAAGGCAAGTATTTTGTGAGGCGAATCATTCCTAAACAGTACTTTCATTAATTATGACTGAATTAAACAACCAATTGTTATGTATTTTGCAATGCTTTTAAAAAATGTTGGCATCTTGAATTTGTATCCTGCAAAGTTATAGTACTTCATAGTAGACAATGTTTTTAGTAAAAATACGTCCATCTTCTAATAAATCACCTTGACTTTCATTGTTTTCAATGTAAACTTTAATAGCCTGTGGATTTTTGCACCGTGACAACGCAACGTACAATTGACCATGTGCAAAAACTGGTTCTTCCGAGTAAATACCCACAGATTTGAAAGTCTGACCTTGTGATTTATTAATGGTCATGGCAAATGCCATAATAATGGGAAATTGTCTTCTTTGAGGTATAAAAGGGAGACTACTTTCACTTGGTGCTAAATCTATTCTCTCCTTTATGGGTCCCAGTTAAAATTTCAGCATCTATAAAATGGTCCTTTAATTGTTGAACAATTAATCTTGTGCCATTGCATAGGCCTTTTTTGGGGTTCATATTTCGCAGTAACATAATAATTGCACCTTTCTTTAGCTGCAAAATATGTGGTGGCATTCCAGAAGGAGTTAAAGAGTTAATGAATTCAGTTGAAAAGTTTGCCTGACTTTCATTGTCATCAGCAAGTACAGAATCAGCACTGTGATAATTTCTTTGTGGTGCATTAATTTTTTTTAAGATTTCATTATTGAGTATTAATGCATCTTTATTTTTACACGTCAGTATGACTTGGTTGGCAAGCTCAGAATATTCTTCGTTATTTATGCTCCCTTCAAATATAGCCGATATAATATCTTGTTGACAAATCATATGAGGTGGGATCTCTACAGTGTCGTCAGGTAAATGTAGTATTTTTTCTGTTCTTCCTTCTCCAATTTTAATAAGCCAATCATTGAAATCAGTTTGGCCTTCTGATCTCATATTTTGTTGCAGTTGAAGATGGGTAAAATGTTTCCATACTGTACTTGACTTTATACATGTTTCAATAATGTCTGTTCGATTTCCATGTACAACGACAGGTAATGTTTGTCTAAAATCGCCACCCAACAAAATTACCTTTCCACCAAATGGAAAAATATTATCCATGACTTCACGAAGCAAACGGTCAATACATTGGAGGGCATAGCATGACATCATTGTGGCCTCATCTATTATAATTAATTTACATTTCTTCAATTTCTTTGCTTGTAAGGATGTCATGCGAATATCTGACACTGAATTTTCCAAAATAGGCACTGGCAGTTTGAATCCACTATGAACAGTTCTTCCACCTTCTAATAAAAGTGCAGCAATTCCAGTAGTGGCAAACGCCATTGCTATTTGTCCTTGTGCTCGTACTGAACTCATTAATAAATTGTACAAATATGTTTTCCCTGATCCGCCAGGTCCATCAAGATAGAAATAACGCTCTGTCACCATGTCATCATCTATAGCATTTTTAATGGCATGAAATGCTTGCAATTGTAGTGTATTTAAAGTTGCAAGTCTTTCTTGTGTTCTTTCTGCTTGTAGTTGAATGTCATAGTCTTCAAAGTTAATGTCATCTATTAGACCTGGATCAGGCAAATTAAAACTTGCACAACTTAATCCATGAGTTAAAAAGACTTCTTGAATTTCCATTAAGGCTTTTAAGTGTGCAATGGGTTCATTGTATCGTCGCATAAAGTCTTCAGCCATATTACTTTTAAAAGTCTCCCACAAAGCTAATGCATTTGGAGCATTTGAGAAGATACAAATAAAAGCAAATTGTTCTCTCATCTGTCGTGGCATTTGACATTGTGCTGCTTCTTCTAAACATCTTTCCCACTCTGTATCATCAGCGAGTAAGTTTCTATTTCTTGCAGCTAAATGGAAGGATTCATATACAATGTCATTAACAGTTCTTAAGTGTTCAAAACTTTGTGCTCCTGGAACATTTAAAAGTAATATCCGTAAGCAAAATCGTTCAACATCTCTTGGACTGACTGTGTAAATTCGTGGAATTATTTTATTGCCTCTGGTTTTTCTTGCTCTCCATAATCCATTCACAAAAACATAGTGATATGGAATTTCAATATATAAGTATTGTGTTGCTTGAGCATCAGTGGAATTTAATGCAAACCATGCAGTTAGTGTAGTGTGACGATCTTCACTTTGGGCCAATGCATTCATTTCATGTCCAGAATGGAAATAGACTAAATGTCGTTGTGGCAAATGTACTGCTAACCTATATACTGCATGTGATCTATCATGCATTTCAAATTTTAGAAGCCGCCACATAGCTTCTGGCGCACTGACATAGCGAGCATCTACATGAGATGCAAGTTCATCATGTACTAACTCACTACTTTCAGGGTTGTCTGCACTTTTGACGACTACAGTAGCTGCATCGTAACCTTTGTAAATATATTTGTAGACATATTTAATGGATTTGATGGAAGTGCAGGCTTCTACGTTGATGTGGGCGTTGTACTTCATGAGTAAATGTGGATTGTAGGGTACTACATATCTATTGTCCACTTTTTTTCCACGAATAATGGCACTATCTCCTTGTCTTCTTTTATAAAGTGGATATCCATCACAATTGGCATATGTTTTGTCTCTATAATCTTTTGGAAAATCTTTTGAACATTGATTATTTTCCATACATGGTGATTGTGGATTAAGGTCTCCACAGGGTCCATGAATCATGCGATGAGTAACAATCTCATATAGTCTACCATATAGTTCTGGATCCGGTAGTTCAGCAACTATGACTGCATCCACTTTGTCCGAAGTATCTAATTTATCTTTCTCTTGAAGTATTATGAGAAGATGTGCATGTGGAAGGCCTCTTTTTTGAAATTCAATGGTATATACATAAGCAAGACATTTGCCAAATAACTGATTTATAGTAAAGTCACGTATTAATTCATTTAATTTTATCTTAAAAACTCTGGCTACTAAATCTGGTCGATCTGAAGCACTTTGTCCAAGAAGTAGATTTTGAATAATTTCTGGCCATTGTGGATTACATGTAAATGTCACAAATAAATCTGGTTTTCCAAATTTTGTCACAATAGCCATAGCATCATTGTATCTTTCTCTCATATTTCGAGGAGATCCTTGAAAGGAAGATGGTAAAATGATGGCTTTGCCAGCTGTCATGTCTCTGCTTGTAGCCACGTCAGCAACATAGTCCATGAGTCCACAATATTGTTCTACACGTAGTTTATCTTGTTGATATTTTATGAAGTTTAAATTATTTGCCTCAACTTGCAAATATGAATCAATAATCCATTGTTGTGTTAGTTTTCCACCACATAAAATGGGATTAAATTCATCTCTAATGGCAATTTGAGCAACTTTAAATTCAAGCATAGAAACATTATTTCGGATTCTGGCTTTAGCATTTGGGTAACTGGGAAGGGTTAATTTTGGTTGCCAACCTGCTTCTCCGTGTGGGAAAAAGATGGGATATGTCATTGGATCTAAATTTGGACTTAAGATATTAATATTAATAAATGGTTGGTCCTCATTTCTGGGATATACTCTAATGTCTCTTTGAAATGGTGGTTCTCCTTCATCATTGTGAAAGACCATTGCAACCTCATTTGATGTTGGCAAGTTATAACGACGTTTATCAGTATGTCTGTCTCTTTTAAGCACCATATTAACCTTTGGCATGGGTAATTGATGTCTTTGTGCATGAAGTAGTTGTTCATTTTCTACTTCTGCCAATTTTTTGTAAGCTTTACTGTAGGGATTGTTGTCCATAATGTTATTTAGCTCTATAAAAACACTGGGTAAGCATTTTTTATTTTCTTCCATCTGCATACGTTGGTCAACAGCTTCCATTGTATCTAGGACATATAGTTGAGCGAATTTTCTTTGCTCTCCTTCCTCTGGATGTAAATGTGAAGTCCGATGATAAATTTGTCCTTGGACTTTAAAACAGTAAGGACCATGTCCTGGTACATTAGCAGCCAATGTTGCCCCCATAGATGCAAATGATATGGCACTATTGTAGGATCTTATGTTTGTCTTAAAATTTTTGTAATTTGGAAAAGTAGGTTCAGTCAGAATATTTAGTAAATAGGTTGGAAATTGTTTCCTTTGTGGAAGTTTGAACTTTCCTTTTTGACAACAACTAATAAATTGTCCATCTCGGGGTCTCTCCTGTTTAAAATAATAAGCCTCACAAAATTGACATTGAGTAGTCATGTCCCCACAACTATGAACCTCTACTGCTAAAGACTTCATTAAAGGACAATTTGCAATGCATATTGGATGTTGACTTTGATATTCATCAGATGAAAAGTCATGAAATGTTTCAACAACAGGTTCTAAATGTTTAGTTTTTTTCGTACATTTTCTTGGTATATGTTGGACTTGTTCGGTTGAAATTTCCTGTAAGTTTTTAGTAAGAGTTTGTAAATGCTTTTTTTTGGTAGTTTTTTTTTTTGGTCTGTCTTGACTGGTATGTTGTAAAATGTCATCTGATGTTTTAGGAACAGTTTGTAAATGCTTTATTATTTTTTTATTTATTTTGGTTGTATCTTTCATTTTTGCAGCGGATATTCTTTTATTTGCAAGTCTTTTGCGTTCTTTTTCTCTTCTAATTTCTTTCTCCTCCGGTGTCTGCTGGGCGGCCCATCTCTCTTGTCTTTCTCTAGTTTGACGTCTTTTCTTCTCTTCTTTGGTCTCGTTATCAGCCATATTAATCTGTAAACGGAAACAAATAAATGTAATTGTGTATATTTAAATTTGTAATTCCTGTTAAAGATTATTGTGCACAATTGTTGAAATAAAAGGCAAATCATGAATGTATCATTGATATTTAGTTAAATTTATAATTCCTGTCTTCAGTGGCTCAGAATTTTTCCAATAGAATACTGCTGGAAATAAGCATGTAACATATTTTTTTAAAATAATGGTTTTATTTATTAAAAACTTTGTTTGTGGATAGATATTTACCACTGCAAAACTTCTTTGCTGAAAAAAAAAGTGATGTGGTTATTGAGCTATGTATTGCATAGTAGCAATTTAAATAAAATAAGGGAGATAGTAAATTAATTAATTTATTTTTCTGTTGAGACGGATGCAACTGAAAGCAGTTTCTTTAGTGTTATTATTTAGTAGTTATTATAGTTTACCTTGGTTGAAGTGTGATTTAAATCCGAATGTTTGTTGGTCCTCGTTTCCAAATCGTTGTCAAATGGTGTGGTCCTCTGTCGGAAGTCCTCGTCCGATGGTGTGGTCCTGTGGCGATAGCCCCTGTCCGATATTGTGGTCCTGTGGCGATATCCCTCGTCCGATGTTGTGGTCCGTTGGTGAAAGTCCTCGTCCGATGGTCTGGTCCTGTGTTGAAATTCCTCGTCTGCTGGTCTGGTCCTGTGTTGAAATTCCTCGTCTGCTGGTCTGGTCCGAGTCCTCGTCCGATGGTCCGGTCCTGTGGAAAAAGTCCTCGTCCGATTGTCTTCACGCAGTATCTGTTGTAATGTAAAATAGAAAATGTTGTTTGAGTGAAATGTCTTTTAAAGAACTAAAAAATGTATTAATTTTGCTGTATTGTATCAGTTATGGTTATTTTTTTCAAATATTTTTTTTTTAACTTTCTGTACAATCCCAAGACTTTTGTTATTCTTATTTAAGGTTCTTAGTAAGGCTTGTGGGTTGTGATATATTACATAAGAATATGAATTTATTTTGCTATGTGTTTATGTTAGTTTTTGTACAATCCTGTTGTGTGCGCACCACTTGTGGTATACTTATTTAACCTTTATTTGGATGGTTATAGTTAGTGAAACATGAAATAATATAATTAATGTAGTTTGCTATGTGTTTGTGTTAGTTATTGACAATCCTGTTTGGTGCACATCACTTGTGCAAAACTAATTTCTTCTTGATTGTACAGGTTATAGGTTGTTAAACATTAAAGAAGAATGTTAATATAGTTTGCTATGAGTTTGTGTGCTTTTTTATACAATGCTATTAGGTGCACAACACTTTTGTTATTGTTATTTTTGGTTATTTGTAAGGCTTATAGGTTGTTAAACATTTAGTCCCTCATTCAATTGCGATTTTGCCAATTGAATACGGCTCTAAATAAGCACATAATATATATTTGTTAAAGAATTTTTTAGGTAGTGAAAACCGTGCTTTTGGATAGATGCTTAATAACTAAAAACTTCTTTAAAAAATATATGTGATGTGCTTATTTAGACCCCTATTCAATTGTCAAAATTGCAATTGAATGAGGGCCTTAATAAGAAATTCTGTTTTGTGTGTAGCAGTTTGTGTGTCATTGAATTGCGATTTGGCTAATTGAATTGTGCTGTAAATGAGCACATAGCATATTAGCATATTAGTTAAAATAATTTTGTAGTCATTGAAAAACTGTATTTTTTATATTTTTTTATTAACTAAAACCTTAGTTTTAAGCTATTGTTATGTTGTTATTTAGAGCCCTATTCAATTGGGCAAATTGCAATTGAATGAGGGCCTTTGTGTGTACCATATGTTGCATAGTTTGGGCCTCATGCAATTGCATTTTTTACAATGTAATAGTACTGTAAGGCCGTAATTGAATTGCAATGTAGAAATTTGAATAGGGTTGTAAATAAGCACATCACATATATTTGTTAAAATAGAGTAAGGGCCTAAAAGTTCATATTTATAGCCATATTTAATTTTCCAAAATAGCAATAGAATAAGGGCCTTTGGTTACTGCATTTGTTATATTGTGAGCTCCTTATTCAATTGTGTTTTTGCCAATGGAATAGAGCTCAATATCAGCACAGAGCATATGTTTGTAGGGAATTTTGTATTTAGTGAACTTGTATCCAAAAGGAACGTGTTCACAAAAGAAAAATTTCCTAAAAAATATGCTCTGTGCTTATATAGAGCCCTATTGAAATGGGCAAATCACATTTGAGTGAGGCCCTTGGGCATTAAAGACATATAGGTCCTCATTGAATTGCAATTTTGCCAATTGAAGAGGGCTCTATATAATTACATAACATATTTATTGAGCAAAGTTTTTAGTTATTGAAAACCTTGATTGTGGTTAGAAGTTCAGTAACTAAAAAGTTCTGTTTCAAAAATATGTTATGTGCTTATATAGAGCCCTATTGAAATGGGCAAATCACATTTCAGTGAGGCCCTTGGCCATTAAAGACATATAGGTCCTCATTGAATTGCAATTTTGCCAATTGAAGAGGGCTCTATATAATCACATAACATATTTATTGAGCAAAGTTTTTAGTTATTGAAAACCTTGATTGTGGTTAGAAATTCAGTAACTAAAAAGTTCTGTATAAAAAAAATGTTATGTGCTTATATAGAGCCCTATTCAAATGAGGAAGTTGCAATTGAATAAGGCTCATGGTTATTTCTTGTTTATACTTAATACTTTACCTTGATAGAAGTTTTGAATGACAGACGGTCCTCTCCTGCCAATCTTAATCCGCCGGTCTTCTTTTAGTGTCTGTTTGAAAAAGAAAGTGAAATAGTTATTTGTATATTTATAATTTGTCATCTAGCAAAGCATGTCCTTTTGAGCATGTAATGTGTTGTTGTATCTTACCTCTTCAAATTTGTTGGTGTTCTTTAAAAGGAATTGTGCTTCACAGTGCACGGTGCAAATTGTTGAGAGACGCTGTTGATGCAGAGTCTGTTTGAATATTAAACGAAATAGAAAGATTCAGCTTTATCTGATGTATTGAATTGCAGTAAATTAATTCAATTAACCTTATTTTTTGTTGGGGGCTACACACATATGTCACATACATGAAGCACATTACATAGTTTAATGTAATTATTTTGTGTACGTGTGACATATCAGTATACATGAGTCAAATTTAAATGGTTAAATTAACCTTATATTTTTTTTTTCCAACACACATAAATGTGTGTGTGTGAGATGTAACTATAGATGATACACATATATGTGCGTGTGACATATCAGTAGACATGACATATAATGTCATTAAAATGTAGTTGTTTACTGATTTTGTTGTAAGCTAATTTAGTTGCATTGGTAATACACATAAATGTGCGTGTCACATGTCAGTATACATTATAGACATATATGTCGGTGTCATATGTCACTATGAAGGGGCAATACACAGAAATGTGCGTGTCACATGTCACTATACATTATAGACATATATGTGCGTGTCACATGTCACTATACATTATACACATATACGTGCGTGTCACATGTCACTATGAAGGGGCAATACACAGAAATGTGTGTGTCAAATGTCACTATACATTATAGACATATATGTGCGTGTCACATGTAACTATACATTATAGACATATATGTGCGTGTCAGATGTCACTATACATAAAGCTCTGTTTAATTTTGTTTGGGAGCCTATACACATAAATGTGCCATACATGATGACTACATAAATCCTAGTTTATTTTTTTATTTGTTTGACCTGACCTGATAATAAAATGTAATATATTATAGCTTACCTGTCAGTTGTAATTTGCACAATGTAAAGTAGTAAATTAGTAAAGAATTGTCTTCTCAAGTAAAAGCAGCAGTTATCTCAGAAGTCACTCCGTTGATCACCTGAGGAGAAATGTATTTTTTAGTTGGAAATAGCCAGTATTTATAAACTTGTAGAAAGTTCTGGAAAGTGAGACCGTTAGAACGCAATACGCATGCGCTATTTGCGTTCCAGCTTACAATTTGCGTTCCATCCGCCATTTTAGGCGTATTACTGTTCAAAATGGTGTTTAATATGATTGTGATACGTTCCGCATAGTATGTGTTTCATTATTGCGAGTAAGTGTAGTGTAGTTACGTCTGAAGCCTCGTTTTCGTTTTGTTCGTCGGCCATTTTTTCTCTCGCTTAGCGATGGTATTAGTGTCTAAAGTGTTTATTTTGATTTAAATGTAGGTGTAACTTGTTTTTTTGAGGTGCTGGCTGGTTCCTCTTGCTGTAGGTAAGCTTTTTATGTGTTTGTTGTGTGTCTTTGTTAAGTTTTAAATGTTTGTATGTCGGCGTGTTGCGTCCGATGTTTGCGAAGTCGTAATGTGTGGTAACGTGTCTCGTATGGTGTTTGCGTGTGTAGCATGGTGTTTGCGTGTGTAGCCTCGTTTTCGTTTTATTCGTCGGCCATTTTTTTTGTCGCTTAACAAACTATTTTGTGTCGAAACTCTTTTATTTTGAGTGCAATTAAGTTGTAAGTTGCATTTTTGAGGTCCTGGGTGCTTCCTGTTTGTGTAGGTAAGGTTTTTATGTATGTGCTGTGTGTATGTATTGTGTTTGTAATTTTGTAATGTTCGCGAGTTGCGTCCGAGTGTTGCGAGGCCGTAATGTGTGTGAACGTGTGTCGTATGTTGTTTGCGAGTGTCGTAATGTGTTTGAACGTGTGTCGTATGTTGTTTGCGAGTGTCGTAATGTGTTTGGACGTAAACTTTTTTTTTCAAGGGTCGCAGTTGCTGCAACTGAAGACCTCGCTTTGCGAGGTCCTCAGGTGCTGGCATGGAGCGCCTGCGGCGCTCCATGCCAGCAACTGAGGCCCTCGCTTCGCGAGGGTCCTCAGTTGCTGGCAAGGAGCGCCTTCGGCGCTCCATGCCAGCAACTGAGAACCTGGCACAGTGCCCTCGCTACGCGAGGCCCGCGACTCGCTGCGCGAGCCCGCAGCGTTAGCAACAACTCGTACGCTCACAACTATATATGTGATATATATATATATATCTCCTGACCACAACTAACAAATAAAAATGTCTAAAAATTAACAGTTGAGAGCATGCTCAATATAATTATGTTACAACTCAAATACAGTTCAGCCTATTAAAAATGTGATATTTAGTGATACTACATGTGTACTGTGACCCTAACATGTTATGTGCTCTGTGTGTGTGCATTACTTGTGCTTTCTCTAATTTTTATGCTATATCTAGTCCATTTGTTACTTTAGACCACTATACTTTAAAACATATAAACTTTTACTTAAACACTTTTTCTCACAGAGCTACAAATCAACATTTATCTTCACAGTAGATAAGTGACCATGGGCCCTATTCTGTTAGAAGTCTGTACATGACTCTAACCTGTAATTTTGGCTGTGGGTATTTTTTTCTCTAAATATTTAGATGTATTCTATTGCCTCAACCCCGCAGCTTAAGTCTTTCATCCTATATATGTAAACCATGCCTTTTTAAGTCGGATTTTAGGGGGCGTGATCATATGATCTGGCAATATTTAAGCAAGCCCGTAATTTACTTCCAATTTACACAGCCAATAGTAAATGAGTCCGTCATCATGACGTCAGTAAAACATGGAATTTAGATGTAATCTGCAATCAGAGGCCAATAAGAAATATTTGCAGATGGGTTTCCCAATTAAGCACTCTATAAAATGCATTAGAGCATCTGTCCTAGTTCATGTGGGTTTCATAATAAGTATTAACACCTTGAGTCCCAGGATTGATATTACTCAGAAATAACAGTTAAAAATAAACTTTTAAATTACAGCTGTGTGTGTTTAATTGCTGCTACAGTTATCCGAACTGGTGTTAAAGCCCTTGCGAGTCCTATTTAGTACTAGTAATATTTTTGTCAGAAACGTGATACTTTTTCTAATTGCAGTTCAGACTTAATTACGAGCTACACGTAAAGTTCTAATAGAATATAGATTTTGTGTTACTTTAATTATTTAGTAGTTGTAATGTTCAAGCTTTGCAAAAATAAATGGAGATGTAAGCCCAAAGTTGCATATATGCGTGATTGTGGTTGGGTAACTCGTTATCAGATTGTGAGTAGCTAATAGAATATGTGTCAATATTAAGAGTGATTTTAAGTGTGTGTAACATTACAATCTGGGCAATGGAATAGGGCCCCATGTTTATAGGATAAGTTCTCCAAATATTTTGATGACTCAACAGAGTTAGAGTCTAAAGACTGCTGGTTGAAACCTGAAAAGTAGTGGTAATAATATTTAACTATAGAAAAGAAGTTGTTAGTCTGGAACATCTGTCTAGAAATAAGATCAATTTGCAGATTAGTTTACATTAATTACTAAAGTCTCTTATAATATTTATTAAATTCCTAGAAGGGAGATGGAAGGTCTCTACTGATTAATGTGCAAAAATAGGAATTATTGCATTTTGTTCACATAAAAAGGTATCATGTATAGAGAAGCAAGGATGAGATTGTGGTTGGAATTCAGCAGTGATCCTTATATTGCCCATATTATGTGAAAGTTAGGGTAAGGACACATTTATTTCCTTAACCTCCAAGTGCTCATAACAGCTGCAGGTTTGAGCAGGGGACAATGTGGTATTTTATCCACTGAATAAGGCTGGTCCTTCGTCATATGAAAGGTGAGCATTAGACATTTTGATGAAACAACTTCAACAGTGGGGGGAAAACGTATTTGATCCCCTGCTGATTTTGAACGTTTCTCCACAGACAAAGAAATGATCAGTCTATAATTTTAATGGTGTATTTAAACGTGTATTTTAACAGTGAGAGACAGAATAACAAAAAAAAAAAAAAGAAAAACACAAGTCAAAAAAGTTATTAATTGATTTCCAGGTCAATGAAGGAAATAAGTATTTGACCCCTTCGTCTTAGTATTTGGTGGCAAAACCCTTGTTGGCAATCACAGAGGTCAGACATTTCTTGTAGTTAGCCACCAGGTTTGCACACATCTCAGGAAGGATTTTTTCCCACTCCTCTTTGCAGATCCTCTCCAAGGCCCTCATTCAATTGCGATTTGGCCAATTGAATAGGGCTCTAAATAAGCACATAGCATATTTATTTTAAAGAAGTTTTTAGTTAGTGAAAAACTTGCTTTTGGATAGATGTTTACTAACTAAAAACTTATTTGAAGAAAAAAATGCAATGTGCTTATTTACAGCCCTATTCAATTGGCCAAATCACAATTGAATGAGGGTCTTAGTCATTAAAGTTTTTAGGCTGATGTTTGGCAACTCGAACCTTCAGCTACCTCCACAAATTCCCTATGGGATTAAGGTCTGGAGACTGGGTAGGCCCCTACAGGACCTTAATGTGCTTCTTCTTGAGCCACCCCTTTGCCTTTGCTGTGTGTTTTTGGTCATTGTCATGCTGTAATACCCATCCAAGACCCATTTTCAATGCCCTGGCTGAGGGAAAGAGGTTCTTACCCAAGATTTACATGGTCCCTGTCCATCGTCCCTTTGATGCGGTGCAGTTGTCCTGTCCCTTTAGCAGAAAAACACCCCCAATGCATAATGTTTCCACCTCCATGTTTGACAGTGGGGATGGTGTTCTTAGGGGTAAAAGGCAGCATTCCTCCTCCTCCAAACATGGTGTGTTGAGTTGATGCCAAAGATTTGACCACAACACTTTCACCCAGTTCTACTCTGAATAATTCAGATGTTCATTGGCAAGCTTCAGACAGGTCTGTACATGTCCTTTCTTGAGCAGGGGGACCTTGCGGGTGCTGCTGGATTTCAGTCCTTCACGGCGTAGTGTGTTACCAATTGTTTTCTTGGTGACTATGGTCCTAGGTGCCTTGAGATCATTAACAAGATCCTCCCGTGTAGTTCTGGGCTGATTCCTCACCGTTCTCATGATCATTGAAACTCCACGAGGTGAGATCTTGCATGGAGCATCAGACAGAGGGAGACTGGCAGTTATTTTGTGTTTGTTCCATTTGCGAATAATCGCACCGACTGTTGTCACCTTCTTACCAAGCTGCTTGGCGATGGTCTTGTAGCCCATTCCAGCCTTGTGTAGGTCTACAATCTTGTCCATGACATCCTTGGACAGCTCCTTGGTCTTGGCCATGGTGGATAGTTTGGAATCTGATTTATTGATTGCTTCTGTGGACAGGTGTCTTTTATACAGGTAACGAGCTAAGATTAGGAGCACTCCCTTTAAGATATCAAATACTTATTTCCCTCACTGACCTGCAAATCAATTTATAACTTTTTTGACATGTGTTTTTCTTGGGTGGGGGGTTGTTATTCTGTCTCTTACTGTTAAAATACACCTACCATTAAAATTATAGACTGATCATTTCTTTGTCAGTGGACAAACATTCAAAATCAGGAGGGGATCAAATACCACTGTATATCCTTTACACTCAAGGAAATGGAGAAGAATGTTGACTAAATCTGTAATTTATTGGCTAATGATTGCTTTCTTATGGTGAATTCACAAATCCTTGATGCACAAGGTTTATTTTATGGATTATTCAATATAATTCAAAGAATGTACTTTTTCTAGTCAGAAAAAGAAACTGCGAAGATTAAACTGAAATTTTCTTTTAGTTTGTCTCATAATGACAAAAGCTCTGTGGGGTTGAATTCAGAGGATTTTTATGTCTGTATTAAAGCCCTCCTGCCAGCCTATAGCCAGGAGAGGTCACAGCTTCTTGAATGGATGCCTGAATTTAGCCTTACCTGCAAACTGCGGGAGAACATTTTTTTTTATAGCAAATCATCCTTAAAGGTCACAAAAGTTAGATATCAAAACAGTCTGTTTTACCTAGGACCTAAATGTAGATACATGTGGCCACAAACACGCTAAATACTAAGAACAAAGTTGCTGCAGAACACTAACCAACAGGACTTCTACTTTACTTAATATTTTTATAAAGATTTGTGATGACTTTGGAAATATAGGAAATTGTAATTTACTTATTTTTTTCTTTATTATATGAACTGTACTACAATATATCATAATGATTAAATATAACCTGCTGTATAAAATTTGCAATTCAGTATAAACCATGCTTTCTTATGCTGTGTTATTAAAGAAATGAGTGTTGGTAGTTTTCTGTATATTTGTTCCTGCTATTAGCAGTACAATGGCACACAGATACATCCACACTGATCTAATATAAAAACAGAAAATTCATAGACAATTACAATCAGAATTGTTCATGTAAGAGTTTATTATATGACCATAGATGAGGTTTGACTGATGCCAAAACATACCAATACCCAAAATCACTTATTAAAAAAAACTTGATAACTTTCCAAAACTGATATGCAATATAACTATTTAACTGCATTTACTATGGCTGTTAATCAGCCTTAGTAAATGCTAATCTGGGATGATTTAGCCCCCCATATTATGTGAATAGGGGATACACAAAGTAGCAAAATTAAACTTAATCATGCATTACCAATGTTTGCCAGTGCTAGGGGGCAGTATGTCTCTTCCAGGAAAACATTGACCTAGAAAGGTTTTTTACTCCCCCTTCTTTTCCAGTTATCTATATTAATTTTTCTGTAAATTGCTATTCTATTTCTATCTTTCTCCATCTACTCTTCATTTCTCTCTTTTTCTGCTTTATGCAAATTCTGAACACATTATATTTGCCTTTCTGTTCTAAACTAGTTTAATGAAAAAAAAAAAGAATATGGGGAAGAGCTCCAAAAAAGTGAAAAACAACAAAAATGTATGGTAATGTAAGATTGGGTCATTTTTAAACACATGAAAGATTGTACTTACAAAACATAAAAATGACAGAAACATGCCCACAATTTCTGACAGTACACACAAGAGTCTTAATAAGATAAATAGACCTTATAGCCAGAAGGTATGAGATTAATCAAATGTTATCAATTTAATACTAAAACATAATCTGACATAATACATATGTAGAATATATTTTTTCCTCTAAATTAAAGCTCACACGTGTAAATGATCTGCCATAATAACCACATTAAAAAAGATGTTCTGCATACTTTGTATGCAAAATAATTGACTATTTTTATTATTAACCCTTTTTTTATGTTTTGTAAGTACAATATTTAGCATGTATTAAAATAACCCAAACTTATTTCACCATATCGTTTTTTTGTTTTCCCCTCCTCTTTTTTCTTTCCTTTTTTTGCCTTCTCCAAATTCTTTTTCATGAAGCTGATTCAAAATATTCAGTATAGCAGCTCATCATTCATCCATTGAGAGATAATCTGTATTGACTCAGATTACTGCTTACATTGGTGGTGAATACGTACCATTCCTTTTAAATTCTAACACATTTTATTTATATTGTATAGAGCGACACTATTGTACATTTCCTTTATACTTGTGGTTGGCCTGCCTCCTCTTCCCTTGCAGGCTGCCTGTCCTGGGAGTAGAGGTGAATTGCACCACTCAGGGCCACAGTTTTTTTTTATCTCATTAAACTTTATCCTACACAGATCTTTATGGGTTCCTACACCCATGCTGTTAATATTTCTTTCAGTGGGGAATTAGAGCAACATTAAGAATGTTGAGTGGGAGTCAACAATCCTGTTTTTGAAATAAAATATATTAATTAATTATATTTGATAACGAATTATATTGCTTTGAAAATCTGATTGAATTACTCAATTCGAATTCAATTGATAACGGTAAATTAAAATTAGCCCAGGCTTTTGGACACAATTTTCCATATTAAAAAGAAAACTCACTTCACAGCAAATGAGAATTACAGAAAAACCTATGTAAAAGGCAAGTATATTGATCCAACATTCACAAACATCTATATAAGCATGCCAGTTTATTTTAATTTTAAAAAGTTGATCTTTGTAAGAAAAATGTTTTTCCCATATCACCATATCTAGACTGAAGCTCCTCCAATTGTATCAGACTATGGCACAGCCTGCAGTTACTTCTCTGCAGATGCCTACTTACAGCACAGCTCCACCGAAACAGCTTAGGAAAATGTGCTGCATAGACTAAAGTTCAGGAGAAAAATAACAAAAAACATACACAGCCAATAATGTTAGTCTATAGTGCCTTGGTACTCTTGGTATGAAGTAAAATCTAAATAAGAGCATTTTACATTGTTTCTTATAAGACATAGTTACAGTTTTACTGTATTTGGGCTGCATTATATTTCTCATCACCAAATACATTCTTATTTGAATAAAAAAATCATACTGACATTTAATATATTTTCATTTATATTTATGTTATTTTTAGAAATGACTCTCTAAAAGCACTCATAAAACATTTTATTTGTGGAGGCAAGATTAAAGGTTGCCTGAAGAAAAATAAAGCACGAAAATAGCATTTTTGGAGAACAAAACTTCTATCACAATATACGATGATGGTCTTAGCGGGTTACATTCGAGTTATGACTGATATATTTCATGTTCCTATGGTAACGCAATGCTTTTGAAGGCTTTCATGCTAAAACTGCTTATTATCTCTGGTATTTGCAGAATAAATAGTACATAGAAAAAATAAATATTTGACATATGAATTAATTACAGTGACCCCTTTGGAATTAGTATTTGTATTCATCCTTTTTCTGTCCATGTTTTTCTGTCCATAGGACACACATATATTTTTCCAGATAGCACATTTGCACCACTTTTACCATATTTACAGGTAATTTCACAAAAAGATTATATCTAATATACAGCTGTATCACAGCAACATTCAAATGCTCTTCACCAGGACAAAACAATAACAAGTCAAAGAGAAAACCTAATAGCACCATAGGATAAAAAAAACTGTGTAGGGAAACCCAGAATTATTGCAAATAAATGGGTCTACAAATAACTAAGGTTTGTGCAAATGTAATATGGAATGTGTCACAGTAGATCCAAAAGAATGCAGCAATCAAAGGCATGGGATGCATAACACAGCTTGTTCACCATTAATGACTAGCGACTTGCCCGTCAAAAAATGACAGCAATAAGATTGTAAGGCAGGTAATGGTGTTTGGTTCAGAGATTAATTTTGTTGGTGTTTCGAGATGCTTCGGCGCTCATTGCGAGCCTCGCGCTGAGCGCTTTTGGCGCTCATTGCGAGGCTGTTGGTTGTTTGTGTGCTATGATCATTGTTTTTTTTTTTTTGTATGCTAATGAAATAATTAATAAAATAATAAATGAATATACTTTACCTATTTTGAAGTAATATATGCAGGAAGCATTGTGCAGAAGAGCTGACAATCTGTTTTCATGTTGCTGCAGCATACAATGTGTGTTTCAGTGCTGTGGAGCTGCTGTGTAAGTGTCAGCAATGTGTGCAGTGTGTAGTGTAAATAGTGTGCGTGAGTGAGGAAAATCTGATTGGGTAAGTAAGTGTTGTAAAATGTGTGGTAAGCGTCTGTGGCTGATTTTGCGTCCTTGTTCTTGGATTGCGTCCGTCTTTTTCGGAAAATCTTTATGTGTTTTGCGTCTTTAGGGTCCTGTAGCCTCGTTTTCGTTTTTTTCGACGGCAATTTTTTCTCTCACTTAGGGGATTTTCGGGTGTCTAAACTCTTGTATTTCAACTGAAATTGAGTTGTAACTCCACTTTCAGAGGTCATGGGTGCCCCCCCTTGCATTTATTGTGCTTTTAATGTTTTCGGGCTGTAAGGTCGTATTTTTGCGAGGTCATAATGTTTTTTTTTCTAAGTCCCGCGTCTCGTATTTGTTTCTCGTAAGTCCGTAAATTTTGCGAGGTCCGCAGTTGCTGGCGCTACGCGAGCCTGCAGCGTTAGCAACAACACGCTTGCTCACAACTATATATGTGACTAGCGACTTGCCCGTCAAAAATTGCGTGCAAATAAAATTTTGTTGGTGTTTTAAGATCCTTTGGCGCTCATCGCATGGCTTGCAATGAGCGCCAAGGCTCTTGGTTGTTTGTGTGCTATGAGCAGCGTTGGTGTTTTTTTTTGGTATGGCAATGAATAATTAATAAAACAAGAAATTAATATACTTTACCTATTGTGAAGTAATACATGCAGGAAGCATTGTGTTGAAGAGCTGGCAATCTGTTTTCATGTTGCTGCAGCATCAGTGCTGTGCAGCTGCTGTGTAAGCGTCATGATTGTGTGCAGTGTAATAGTGTGCGTGCACAAGGCAAATCCGTTAGGGTAGCTGTGTACTACCGGATGGTATAATTTAGTGTTCTAAAAAGGGCGCCTAATGTGTGGTATGCGGCTGTGGCTGATTTAGCGTCCTTGTTTTCGGATGTCGTCCGACTTTTTCGGAAAATCCGTAGGTGTTTGGTGGTGTTTTGCGTGTTTAGGGTCCTTTAGCCTCGTTTTTGTTTTGTTCGGCGGCCATTTTTTCTCTCGCTTAGGTGATTTTCGGGTGTCTAAACTCCGAAATTTGGACTTAAATCGAGATGTAACTTCACTTGCAGAGGTCCTGGGTAAGCTTTTTATCTGTTTGTTGTGTGTATTTATTGTGTTTCTAATGTTTTTCGGGTCGCTGTAGCCTCGTTTTCGTTTTTTCCGGCGGACATTTTTTTTTTCTTGCTTAGGGTGTCTAAATTCTTTTATTTGGAGTTAAATCGAGGTGTAACTTCAGTTTTCTAGGTCCTGGGTGCCCCCTTGCTGTAGGTAAGCTTTTTATGTATTTGTTGTGTGTATTTATTGTGTTTTTCATGTTTTCATGTGCGTGGGTTTCTGTTGTTTTTTGCGAGGTCGTATTTTTGTTTCTTAACTCCGCAAATTTTGCGAGGTCCGCAGTTGCTGGCAAGGAGCACCTTTGGCGCTCCATGCCAGTAACTGCGGCCCTCGCTTCGCATTAGCAACAGCCCGCATGCTCACAACTATATTTGTGATGATTTCTGAAATGAAGGATTTTAAGGAATATACTATAACAATTTTTTCTGGTCCTGTAACATATGAAATGATCTTGGAGAAGTCCCAAATAAAGCACCTGTCCCTTGGCATGGTCTGCTTAGAAATTGTGTAAAGGCCTGATTTCTTTTCTTCATTTTTAGAAAATGCTAGGCAAAATGTATAGGGCCTCATTCTATTAGCGGCCGCAGCCGTTGCGGGGCCGCAAGGACCGTCCGCAAGCTATTCTGCTATTCTATTCCCCTCCGGCTGGGGATTCCGGCAGGCTTGCGGCCGGTGCCTTGCTATCTCTTGCGGCCGCTCGCGCCGGAGGAAATCCTTTGATCTAAAACGGCCGCAAGGAAATCGGGCGTAAGAAAATCCTGGTTGCTATTCTATTGCTCCGGGAACCCTCTCTGCAAGGCTAAAACCGAGCCGCAGCTTACTTGCAGGAAAGAGGTCCCGATAGCACCAATTAAGCACGAAATATAGCACAAATAAAGCCATCCTGCACTTTGAGAAGACTATAAAGTGATTTTCGGTGTTAGCAAAAATAGCACAAAATTCCCCTATACTCAAATCCGTAAAATATATATTTTTTAATATACGTCAAATATCCATGTAAAAAGTCCATAGGGCTTGGAGCACCTCAGACCCGCCCACGCCGCAGCCGGAAAATAAACAGTTAATTTCAACTCGGGTTTGGGCTGATGTGCAAGCTTGAGAGTGGGTTACTTTTAATCCTCATGTCCCCCAATATGATCCCTAGCATTTACAGAGCTTTACAGAGCTGTCTTGAATTTATTTTTGACTTTTTAGATTTCAGAGCTTACGGCCGGTAGCAAGATTTACGGCCGGCCGTAAGAGGAAATCGCAGCCTTACGGCCGGTTTACGGACGATAATAGAATGAGGCGCACAGTGTTTAGACAAAGTGTTAAAAAGATAGGCATTATCCACTTTGCCTGGTTTTTATCAGACATTGCATAGAATCCCTAGACATAGTGTAAAACTGTAAAAAAAACATTTTGGATTGTCATTTTAGATTTCTATTAGGTATGTAAGATATATATATATATATATATATATATATATATATATATATATATTTATTTATTTAATACAATGCCTGATTTGATATTTTGCCTGTTATACTGCAGATCTACATACATATTAGATCCACAAGAACTCACATATACAGTGAAGCAGACAGAACTCTAAGGAGAGCATTTAAACTTACTGCTGCACACTGATATCTGTCCCTGTTGGCTTCTACAATTCTGCAGACAGCTTCTTCCCTTTTTACGATAGTTATTTTCAGTGTATCTCATATATTGTCCTATTGTCGGACATGTGCACCAAACAGCCCAGCCTTTACCAGACAGTATAGACATTTGACAAATTGTTAGAAAGTCATAGATTTTTCAACTGGGCAGCTTCTATGAACATTTGATTACAAACCCAAAATCTTAATTCACAATGGATGCTTCCAGGGAGAATCATCAGAAAATATCAGAAGAAGTAAGACACACACTATGTATAAACAAACATAAATTAAAGACATACATTATTACAGTGGTATCCCTTTAAATGGAATATGGAATATTTCTAGATTTTTCTATGAATGGAATATACAGTACATACGGTATGTATTTATTTACTTATGTGTACTGCTGCCTAAATCAAACATTCCCTTTATGGGTCTGTCCACTGCATTGTATGGGCTTGATGTGCAGTGTGGTGTCCTAGCCTATGAGAGGCCATGTGTCAGTAGCATTATTTCTGAAACATGGTCCCTGATAGGCTAAGCAGCTTCACTGCATATCCAACCCTACAAAGTCTGTATTTGCAAACACGGCATTGGGCAGACCCATACAGGGACTAGTTACATGATATAAGTTAGAATAAATTGAGATTGTAGATGCTTAATAAAAAAGCAAAGACATAAAAGTAAATATATATAAAAAAAAAAAACATATATTCATATATATATATATATATATATATATATATATATATATTTATATATAAAAAATCTTACATACCTAATATAATCCACAAACCTTCCATATCTCTTTTAGTGGTGAAACATAGAAACAAAGGAAAATACATTTGAGGACAGACAAGAACCAAAACTACCCATCTAGCCTGCACATTCTATCTACCATAAATATTCAACTTCATGAATTATATCTGAACCTATCACTTCCACTGATAGGCTGTGACACTTACCTACTACCCTCCCTGTAAAGCGTACATTCACAGATTTCACTTAAACCTTGCATTCCTCAGATCTAATATATTTCCAGGCCTGTATTTCTTATATCTCCTGTTTAAATTATATTAAAGCTAATTTGGCTGCAAGTGTAATGTAAAGGTAAAATAAACCACATTTCCAGCTCTTTTGCTATTATATTGCTGCAGAAAATGTAATTTGGCAGATTCTCAAAATCATTCAACTAGTGAAACCTTTCACAGGAGTAATAAAACCTGGTCGCAAAGAAAGAGAAATTAATCTTGATGGTCATAGAGTCTAGCCAACTACAAACAAGTATTATATTTTATATTTACAGCCCCTACAGATTCATTAGTGCTAGGGTACAAAAATACACAATTACATTTTTATGCAAATTTAAAGGCAGATAAAACAAGGCTGCACATTTGTACAATTGTAATTGTTAGAGCTTACAATCTAGGAGGTAAATAATAGAAATGTGAGGTGAGTGCTTGATGGGTCAGTGTTATAGAGTAATAGAGGAAGAACTATGAGAACCAGAAAGGATAACCTTTTATGAAATTATGGATGATTGAGTTATATAAACAGGAGGGTTGTCACAAGACATTTGGATATTTAAAAAGTAGAGGAGAATTTAATAGAACATGGTTACAAATTTTACAGAATGAGGGGGTGGAGCTCTTGGTGTGTTTTGTAGGTGAGCATGGAGAAGGTTATGATGGAGGATGAAACGGTCAAATGGGTAGAATTGGGAGGGCAGTTTGGAGTATAGGTGGAGTTAATATATACTGAGGTATGTTGCTGTTGAGGGCTTTGAATTTTAAATGTTCTCATTGAGCAAAAAGCGAGGAAGTCAATTTCAATGTCAGTTAGCCTTAACTAATCAGATTACTCTTAAGACCTGTTTCTTAGCCAAACTCTGCTCCCACTGTAATATCCTTATTGCGAAGGAGACAATCTGCTTAACATGAGGCTGATACTATATTTTTGTTTTTGTTTTATTTTATATTGAATATTGCTATTATAAATTATTAAATATTCACTTTCTTTATGGTCAATGCACATTTTAAACAACTAGCATGCTAGGCCATTACAGTGGTCATTAAACTGGGTAAAGTCAGTACTTCTGCTTTCTCTCTTAATTTTATTTTATAAAGCACTCTTGCAGTCTCCGGTCATCTGGAGCGGATTGATGCTGTAGAAATATAAACTTGGTTGGGCAAAAGTCTCTGTCCTCCACTATCTAACAATATAAAATTGCCTCTATATGCATTTACTGTAAACTCTCAAACTAATAGTATATTCATTCATTGTACATAGACTACATTACTTTACTTTTTTTTTATTTAAATAAAAGGAACATTTGGAATGCTTATTTCTCCTCTAATTTTATGGAGTTAAAATGTAAATGTTGTTGATCTTATGTTCAATTTTGCATAAGATCACTAACTTTAGTCAAATTTTAATAGCTATAAGGGGGTTTGAATGTTTTTCCTTAGTTGCAATTAAACAGTTCCACTGCTGAAAACCTCTGCCCCAAGTGGTCTATTTTATCAACATTATCTGAGGAATTCTACAACTTCCTGCCCAATGCTCTGTCATTACCCTTTTACTGAATTAAATCCATTACGGACACATTATTATTAGTGACTAGCGACTTGCCCGTCAAAAAATGACGGCAATGTGATGTATATGTTTGTGAAGTTGTTTAGTTATTTAAATATATTTTTGACCCTTGTAAGTATTGTGATATGAAGATGTATTTTTGTAAAACGTTGATGTAATGGTTTTTTAAAATGAAATTTGTATCTGAAGAATTGTTCACTTTAATATACATAGAATCCATATAAAAGTAAAAAGTAAAAAGACTTTTTTAAACGTACCAAATTTTAACATGAAGTTTAAAATATATGTAAGCAATAACCTTGAAAGTATATATTTTTAAAATGGAACTTTATTTTTTATGTAACTTTGTAATTTTTGCAAAACATTTGTCTAATTTTGAACACTATAAACAGGAACATAGTAAATACATTTTGTAACATAATTTTGAATTAAAAGTATTAACATTTGAATGTAAAAACAGTTTAACTTGAAATTAATCAGTATTAACATGCAATTTATATCATAATAATTGTTAAGTTTAATATACATTGAATGTAGAGGAAGGCATAAAGTAAAAACTCTCCTTAAACCGTACGTAATTAAAGTAATTCATTACAGAGCACATAAACTGTCGATAAACATTAATGTAGGTAGTAATCTTAAGAAAACATAGAATATTTACATTGTGACTTAAAAGGTGCTTGAGCTCTTAACATGAACTTTGTAATATGTTGAATGAAATAACTTGAAAATATTGTTTTTAAACTTGTAACATTAGAAACATTAACATAGTGACTTAACATTTTAACATAATTTTTCATAGAAATGCAAGGCAAGTATTTTGTGAGGCGAATTATCCATAAACATGACTTCCATTAATTATGACTGAATTAAACAACCAATTGTTTTGTATTTTTGAATGTTTTTTCAAAATGTTTGCATGGCTTTAGTTTGTATCCTGCAAAGTCATAGTACTTCATAGTAGACAATGTTTTTAGTAAAAATACGTCCATCTTCTAATAAATCACCTTGACTTTCATTGTTTTCAATGTAAACTTTAATAGCCTGTGGATTTTTGCAGCGTGACAACGCAACATACAATTGACCATGTGCAAAAACTGGTTCTTCCAAGTAAATACCCACAGATTTGAAAGTTTGACCTTGTGATTTATTAATGGTCATGGCAAATGCCATAATAATGGGAAATTGTCTTCTTTGAAGTATAAAAGGGAGACTACTTTCACTTGGTGCTAAATCTATTCTTGGTATGAAAACTCTCTCTCCTTTATGTGTCCCAGTTAAAATTTCAGCATCTATAAAATGGTCCTTTAATTGTTGAACAATTAATCTTGTGCCATTGCATAGGCCTTTTTTGGGGTTCATATTTCGCAGTAACATGATAATTGCACCTTTCTTTAGCTGCAAAATATGTGGTGGCATTCCAGAAGGAGTTAAAGAGTTAATGAATTCAGTTGAAAAGTTTGCCTGACTTTCATTGTCATCAGCAAGTACAGAATCAGCACTGTGATAATTTCTTTGTGGTGCATTAATTTTTTTTAAGATTTCATTATTGAGTATTAATGCATCTTTATTTTTACACGTCAGTATAACTTGGTTGGCAAGCTCGGAATATTCTTCGTTATTTATGCTCCCTTCAAATATAGCCGATATAATATCTTGTTGACAAATCATATGAGGTGGGATCTCTACAGTGTCGTCAGGTAAATGTAGTATTTTTTCTGTTCTGCCTTCTCCAATTTTAATAAGCCAATTATTGAAATCAGTTTGGCCTTCTGATCTCATATTTTGTTGCAGTTGAAGATGGGTAAAATGTTTCCATACTGTACTTGACTTTATACATGTTTCAATAATGTCTGTTCGATTTCCATGTACAACGACAGGTAATGTTTGTCTAAAATCGCCACCCAACAACATTACCTTTCCACCAAATGGAAAAATATTATCCATGACTTCACGAAGCAAACGGTCAATACATTGGAGGGCATAGCATGACATCATTGTGGCCTCATCTATTATAATTAATTTACATTTCTTCAATTTCTTTGCTTGTAAGGATGTCATGCGAATATCTGACACAGAATTTTCCAAAATAGGCACTGGCAGTTTAAATCCACTATGAACAGTTCTTCCACCTTCTAATAAAAGTGCAGCAATTCCAGTAGTGGCAAACGCCATTGCTATTTTTCCTTGTGCTCGTACTGAACTCATTAATAAATTGTACAAATATGTTTTTCCTGATCCGCCAGGTCCATCAAGATAGAAATAACGCTCTGTCACCATGTCATCATCTATAGCATTTTTAATGGCATGAAATGCTTGCAATTGTAGTGTATTTAAAGTTGCAAGTCTTTCTTCTGTTCTTTCTGCTTGTAGTTGAATGTCATAGTCTTCAAAGTTAATGTCATCTATTAGACCTGGATCAGGCAAATTAAAACTTGCACAACTTAATCCATGAGTTAAAAAGACTTCTTGGATTTCCATTAAGGCTTTTAAGTGTGCAATGGGTTCATTGTATCGTCGCATAAAGTCTTCAGCCATATTACTTTTAAAAGTCTCCCACAAAGCTAATGCATTTGGAGCATTTGAGAAGATACAAATAAATGCAAATTGTTCTCTCATCTGTCGTGGCATTTGACATTGTGCTGCTTCTTCTAAACATCTTTCCCACTCTGTATCATCAGCGAGTAAGTTTCTATGTCTTGCAGCTAAATGGAAGGATTCATATACAATGTCATTAACAGTTCTTAATTGTTCAAAACTTTGTGCTCCTGGAACATTTAAAAGTAATATCCGTAAGCAAAATCGTTCAACATCTCTTGGACTGACTGTGTAAATTCGTGGAATTATTTTATTGCCTCTGGTTTTTCTTGCTCTCCATAATCCATTCACAAAAACATAGTGATATGGAATTTCAATATATAAGTATTGTGTTGCTTGAGCATCAGTGGAATTTAATGCAAACCATGCAGTTAGTGTAGTGTGACGATCTTCACTTTGGGCCAATGCATTTATTTCATTTCCAGCATGGAAATAGACTAAATGTCGTTGTGGCAAATGTACTGCTAACCTATATACTGCATGTGATCTATCATGCATTTCAAATTTTAAAAGCCGCCACATAGCTTCTGGCGCACTGACATAGCGAGCATCTACATGAGATGCAAGTTCATCATGTACTAACTCACTACTTTCAGGGTTGTCTGCACTTTTGATGACTACAGTAGCTGCATCGTAACCTTTGTAAATATATTTGTAGACATATTTAATGGATTTGATGGAAGTGCAGGCTTCTACGTTGATGTGGGCGTTGTACTTCATGAGTAAATGTGGATTGTAGGGTACTAAATATCGATTGTCCACTTTTTTTCCACGAATAATGGCACTATCTCCTTCTCTTCTTTTATAAAGTGGATATCCATCACAATTTGCATATGTTTTGTCTCTATAATCTTTTGGAAAATCTTTTGAACATTGATTATTTTCCATACATGGTGATTGTGGATTAAGGTCTCCACAGGGTCCATGAATCATGCGATGAGTAACAATCTCATATAGTCTACCATATAGTTCTGGATCTGGTAGTTCAGCAACTATGACTGCATCCACTTTGTCCGAAGTATCTAATTTATCTTTCTCTTGAAGTATTATGAGAAGATGTGCATGTGGAAGGCCTCTTTTTTGAAATTCAATGGTATATACATAAGCAAGACATTTGCCAAATAACTGATTTATAGTGAAGTCACGTATTAATTCATTTAATTTGATCTTAAAAACTCTGGCTACTAAATCTGGTCGATCTGAAGCACTTTGTCCAAGAAGTAGATTTTGATTAATTTCTGGCCATTGTGGATTACATGTAAATGTCACAAATAAATCTGGTTTTCCAAATTTTGTCACAATAGCCATAGCATCATTGTATCTTTCTCTCATATTTCGAGGAGATCCTTGAAAGGAAGATGGTAAAATGATGGCTTTGCCAGCTGTCATGTCTCTGCTTGTAGCCACGTCAGCAACATAGTCCATGAGTCCACAATATTGTTCTACACGTAGTTTATCTTGTTGATATTTTATAAAGTTTAAATTATTTGCCTCAACTTGCAAATATGAATCAATAATCCATTGTTGTGTTAGTTTCCCACCACATAAAATTGGATTAAATTCATCTCTAATGGCAATTTGTCAACTTTAAATTCAAGCATAGAAACATTATTTCGGATTCTAGCTTTAGCATTTGGGTAACTGGGAAAGCTTAATTTTGGTTGCCAACCTGCTTCTCCGTGTGGGAAAAAGATGGGATATGTCATTGGATCTAAATTTGGACTTAAGATATTAATATTAATAAATGGTTGGTCCTCATTTCTGGGATATACTCTAATGTCTCTTTGAAATGGTGGTTCTCCTTCATCATTCTGAAAGACCATTGCAACCTAATTTGATGTTGGCAAGTTATAACGACGTTTATCAGTATGTCTGTCTCTTTTAAGCACCATATTAACCTTTGGCATGGGTAATTGATGTCTTTGTGCATGAAGTAGTTGTTCATTTTCTACTTCTGCCAATTTTTTGTAAGCTTTACTGTAGGGATTGTTGTCCATAATGTTATTTAGCTCTATAAAAACACTGGGTAAGCATTTTTTATTTTCTTCCATCTGCATACGTTGGTCAACAGCTTCCATTGTATCTAGGACATATAGTTGAGCGAATTTTCTTTTTCTCTCCTTCCTCTGGATGTAAATGTGAAGTGCGATGATAAATTTGTCCTTGGACTTTAAAACAGTAAGGACCATATCCTGGTACATTAGCAGCCAATGTTGCCCCCATAGATGCAAATGATATGGCACTATTGTAGGATCTTATGTTTGTCTTAAAATTTTTGTAATTTGGAAAAGTAGGTTCAGTCATAATATTTTGTAAATAGGTTGGAAATTGTTTCCTTTCTGGAAGTTTGAACTTTCCTTTTTGACAACAACTAATAAATTGTCCATCTCGGGGTCTCTCCTGTTTAAAATAATAAGCCTCACAAAATTGACATTGAGTAGTCATGTCCCCACAACTATGAACCTCTACTGCTAAAGACTTTAGTAAAGGACAATTTGCAAAGCATATTGGATGTTGACTTTCATATTCATCAGATGAAAAGTCATGAAATGTTTCAACAACAGGTTCTAAATGTTTAGTTTTTTTCGTAGCTTTTCTTGGTATATGTTGGACTTGTTTGGTTGAAATGTCCTGTAAGTTTTTAGTAAGAGTTTGTAAATGCTTTGTTTTTGTAGTTGCTTTTTTTGGTCTGTCTTGACTGGTATCTTGTAAAATGTCATCTGATGTTTTAGGAACAGTTTGTAAATGCTTTATTATCTTTTTATTTTTTTTGGTTGTATCTTTCATTTTTGCAGCTGATATTCTTTTATTTGCAAGTCTTTTGCGTTCTTTTTCTCGTCGAATTTCTTTCTCCTCCGGTGTCTGCTGGGCGGCCCATCTCTCTTGTCTTTCTCTAGTTTGACGTCTTTTCTTCTCTTCTTTGGTCTCGTTATCAGCCATATTAATCTGTAAAGGAAAAAAAAGTAAATGTAATTGTTTATATTTAAAATTGTAATTCCTGTTAAAGATTCTTGTGCACAATTGGTGAACTAAAAGGCAAATCATTAAGGTATCATTTATATTTAGAATGTATCATTTATATTTAGTTAAATTTATAATTCGTGTCCTCACTGGCTAAGAATGTGGCCAATAGAATAGTGCTGTAAATAAGCATGTAACATATGTTTTTAAAATAATGGTTTTATTTATTAAAAACGTTGTTTGTGGATAGATATTTTCCACTGCAAAACTTCTTTGCTAAAAAAAAAAGTGATGTGGTTATTGAGCTATGTATTGCATAGTAGCAATTTAAATAAAATAAGGGAGATATTAAATTAATTATTTTATTTTTCTGTTGACACAGATGCAACTGAAAGCAGTTTCTTTAGTTTTATACTTTAGTACTTATTATACTTTACCTTGGTTAAAGTGTGATTTAAATCCGAGTGTTTGTTGGTCCTCGGTTCAAAATCGGTGTCCAATGGTGTGGTCCTCTGTTGGAAGTCCTCGTCCGATGGTGTGGTCCTGTGGCGATAGCCCTCGTCCGATGTTGTGGTCCTGTGGCGATATCCCTCGTCCGATGTTGTGGTCTGTTGGTGAAAGTCCTCGTCCGATGGTCTGGTCCTGTGTTGAAATTCCTCGTCTGCTGGTCTGGTCCTGTGTTGAAATTCCTCGTCTGCTGGTCTGGTCCGAGTCCTCGTCCAATGGTCCGGTCCTGTGGAAAAAGTCCTCGTCCGATTGTCTTCACGCAGTATCTGTTGTAATATAAAATAGAAAATGTTGTTTGAGTGAAATGTCTTTTAAATAATTGAAAAATGTATTAATTTGACTGTATTGTATCAGTTATGGTTATTTCCTGTTTTGTGCACAGCACTTGTGGTATACTTATTTAACCTTTATTGTGATGCTTATAGTTAGTGAACCAAGAAATAATATAATTAATGTAGTTTGCTATGTGTTTGTGTTAGTTTTTGACAATCCTATTTGGTGCGCACCACTTGTGCAAAAGTTATTTATTCTTGATTGTACTGGTTATAGGTTGTTAAACATTAAAGAAGAATGTTAATTTAGTTTCCTATGAGTTTGTGTGATTTTTTGTACAATGCTATTAGGTGCGCAACACTTTTGTTATTCTTATTTTTTCTTCTTTGTAAGGCTTATAGGTTGTTAAACATTGAATAAGAAATTCAGTTTTGTGTGTAGCAGTTTGTGTCTCATTCAATTGCGATTTGGCTAATTGAATGGTGCCCTAAATAAGCACATAGCATATTTTTTTAAATAAGTTTTTAGTCATTTAAAAACTTTATTTTGGATATATTTTTAGTAACTAAAAACTTATTTTAAAAAAATAGTTATGTTGTTATTTAGAGCCCTATTCAATTGGGCAAATTGCAATTGAATGAGGGCCTTTGTGTGTACCATATGTTGCATAGTTTGCCCCTCATTCAATTGCATTTTTTACAATGTAATAGTACTCTAAGGCCGTCATTGAATTGCAATGTTGAAAATTGAATAGGGTTGTAAATAAGCACATCATCACATATATTTGTTAAAATAGAATAAGGGCCTAAAAGTGCTTATTTATAGCCATATTGAATTGCCCAAAATAGCAATTGAATGAGGGCCTTTGGTTACTGCATTTGTTATATTGTGAGCTCCTCATTCAATTGTGTTTTGGCCAATGGAAGAGAGCTCAATATCAGCACAGAGCATATTTTTTTACGTAATTTTGTATTTAGTGAACTTGTATCCAAAAGCAACGTGTTCACAAAAGAAAAAGTTCCTTTAAAAAATATGCTCTGTGCTTATATAGAGCCCTATTGAAATGGGCAAATCACATTTGAGTGAGGCCCTTGGCCATTAAAGATATATAGGTCCTCATTGAATTTCAATTTTGCCAATTGAAGAGGGCTCTATATAATCACATAACATATTTATTGAGCAAAGTTTTTAGTTATTGAAAACCTTGATTGTGGTTAGAAGTTCAGTAACTAAAAAGTTATGTATAAAAAATATGTTATGTGCTTATATAGAGCCGTATTCAATTGAGGAAGTCGCAATTGAATGAGGCTCATGGTTCTTTCTTGTTTATACTTAATACTTTACCTTGCTTGAAGTTTTGAATGACAGACGGTCCCCTCCAGCCAATCTTAATGCGCCGGTCTTCTTGTAGTGTCTTTTTGAAAAAGAAAGTGAAATAGTTATTTGTATATTTATAATTTTTCATGTAGCAAAGCATGGCCTTTTGAGCATGTAATGTCTTGTTGTATCTTACCTCTTCTTCTTTGTTGGTGTTCTTTAAAAGGGATGGTGCAATTAGGAGACGCTATTGATGCAGAGTCTGTTTGAATATTCAAAGAAATAAAAAGATTCAGCTTTATATGATCTATTGAATTGAAGTAAATGAATGTCATTGAAATATAGTCGTGTAATTTTTTTCAATTAACCTTATTTGTTGTTGGGGGCTACACACATATGTCACATACATGAAGCACATTCCATAGTTTAATGTAATTATTTTGTGTACGTGTGACATATCAGTATACATGACTCATATTTAAATGGTTAAATTAACCTTATATTTGTTTTTTCCAACACACATAAATGTGTGTGTGTGAGATGTAACTATAGATGATACACATATATGTGCGTGTGACATATCAGTATACATGACATATAATGTCATTTAAATGTAGTTGTTTACTGATTTTGTTTTAAGCTAATTTTGTTGCAGTGCCAATACACATAAATGTGCGTATCACATGTCACTATACATTATACACATATATGTCCGTGTCACATGTCACTATGAAGGGGCAGTACACATAAATGAGTGTGTCACATGTCAATATACATTATACACATATATGTCCGTGTCACATGTCACTATGAAGGGGCAATACACATAAATGTGGGTGTCACATGTCACTATACATTATACAGATATATGTCCGTGTGACATGTCACTATGAAGGGGCAGTACACATAAATGTGTGTGTCACATGTCAATATACATGATACACATATATGTCCGTGTCACATGTCACTATGCAGGGGCAATACACATAAATGTGCATGTCACATGCCACTATACATTCTATACATATACGTGCGTGTCAGATGTCACTATACATTATAGACATAAATGTGCATGTCACATGTCACTATACATAAACCTCTGTTTAATATTGAATTATGTTTGTAAAATGAACCGTATTTTCTTTTTGAGCCTATACACATAAATGTGCCATATATGTCACTACATAAATCCTAATTTTTTTTTTTTTTTTTGACGTGTCCTGATAATAAAATGTAATATATTATAGCTTACCTCTCAGTTGTAATTTGCACAATGCAAAGTAGTAAATTAGTAAAGAATTGTCTTCTCAAGTAAAAGCAGCAGTTATCTCAGAAGTCACTCCGTTGATCACCTGAGGAGAAATTTATTTTTTAGTTTGAAATAGGCAGTATTTATAAACTTGTAGAAAGTTCTGGAAAGTGAGACCGTTAGAACGCAATACGCATGCGCTATTTGCGTTCCAGCTTACAATTTGCGTTCCATCCGCCATTTTCTGCGTATTACTGTTCAAAATGGTATTTAATATGATTGTGATACGTTCCGCATAGTATGTGTTTCATTATTGCGAGTAAGTGTAGTGTAGTTACGTCTGAAGACTCGTTTTCGTTTTGTTCGTCGGCCATTTTTTCTCTCGCTTAGCGATGGTATTAGTGTGTAAAGTGTTTTATTTTGATTTAAATGTAGGTGTAACTTGTTTTTTTGAGGTGCTGGCTGGTTCCTCTTGCTGTAGGTAAGCTTTTTATGTGTTTGTTGTGTGTCTTTCTTAAGTTTTAAATGTTTGTATGTCGGCGTGTTGCGTCCGATGTTTGCGAAGTCGTAATGTGTGGTAACGTGTCTCGTATGGTGTTTGCGTGTGTAGCCTCGTTTTCGTTTTATTCGTCGGCCATTTTTTGTGTCGCTTAACAAACTATTTAGTGTGTAAACTCTTTTATTTTGAGTGCAATTAAGTTGTAAGTTGCATTTTTGAGGTCCTGGGTGCTTCCTGTTTGTGTAGGTAAGCTTTTTATATATGTGCTGTGTGTATGTATTGTGTTTTTAATTTTGTAATGTTCGCGAGTTGCGTCCGAGTGTTGCGAGGCCGTAATGTGTGTGAACGTGTGTCGTATGTTGTTTGCGAGTGTCGTAATGTGTGTGAACGTGTGTCGTATGTTGTTTGCGAGTGTCGTAATGTGTTGCGACGTAAACTTTTTTTGAAATTTTGCAAGGGTCGCAGTTGCTGCAACTGAAGACCTCGCTTTGCAAAGTCCTCAGGTGCTGGCATGGAGCGCCTGCGGCGCTCCAAGCCAGCAACTGAGGCCCTCGCTTTGCGAGGGTCCTCAGTTGCTGGCAAGGAGCGCCTTTGGCGCTCCATGCCAGCAACTGACAACCTGGCACAGTGCCCTCGCTTCGCGAGGGCCGCGGGCTCGCTACGCGAGGCCCGCGACTCGCTACGCGAGCCCCGGCCCTCGCTTCGCGAGCCCGCAGCGTTAGCAACAACTCGTACGCTCACAACTATATATGTGATCTCTTAGATTAGGCATAATAATATTTTGCTAATGATGGATAGAAATGTATAATACTATGCCAACTGTTCGGATGCTGAAAATATAATTTTGCAAATAATATTTCACTTGCATTTGTAGTAAAAACAAACAACATTTGTTGCAAATTTGCATGTCATGCAATAGAGTTTTCAGCTATTACAATGATGATAACAATTTATCTTGAAATTAGCCACATTTTGCATTTGTTTAGATTTATGAACCAACGAAATGGATGCAGCTGGAGTGAATCTGAGATTAATCAGTATTTAAAATCTGAAACCATTTAAATATTTGAAACAATGACCTGGCATGGACTTGGTGTCAATTTTAACATCTCAAGATGTAGATAATGATAATATTCAGTCGATAAGACATAGAAATGCTATAAAGGCACTTGCTAGCATTAGCTATCGGGATTGCTACAGTCACAAGTGTGAACACCAGCATATACAGTGGATATAAAAAGTCTTCACACCCCTGTTAAAATGTCAGGTTTCTGTGCAGTAAAAAAATGAGACAAAGATAAATAGTTTCAGAACTTTTTCCACCTTTAATGTGACCTATAAACTGTACAACTCAATTGAAAAACATACTGAAATCTTTTAGGCAGAGGGAAGAAAAAATATAAAAATAAAATAATATGGTTGCATAAGTATGCACACCCTTAAACTAATACTTTGTTGAAGCACCTTTTGATTTTATTACAGCACTCAGTCTTTTTGGGTATGAGTCTATCAGCATGGCACATTTTGACTTGGCAAGATTTGCCCATTCTTCTTTGCAAAAACACTCCAAATCTGTCAGATTGCGTGGGCATCTCCTGTGCACAACCTTCTTTAGATCACCCCACAGATTTTCAATCGGATTCAGGTCTGGGCTCTGGCTGGGCCATTCCAAAACTTCAATCTTCTTCTGGTGAAGCCATTCCTTTGTTGATTTGGATGTATGCTTTGGGTCATTTGTACCCTTCTCCTGACTGATACCTTTTAACAATGAGATCCCTCTGATGCTTTGGAAGCTCTCTGTGGACCATGGCTTTTGCTGTGGAATGCGACTAAGAATATTTCAGGAAAGACCAACTAGAGCAGCTGAACTTTATTTGGGGTTAATCAGAGGCACTTTAAATGATGGCAGATGTGTGCTGACTCCTATTTAACACGATTTGGAATGTGATTGCTTAATTCTGAGCACAGCTACACCCCCAGTTATAAGAGGGTGTGCAGACTTATGCAACCACATTATTTTTCTTTTTGTTTTTTCTTCTTGAATTCCACGGCCGCAAATACTTTGATCTGTCAAGCCCATAACTGTTACGTTCGAAATTCGCTATTAAATTGCTACAAATCCACTGGCTTCAAACCCATAACCCTCAAATGGAGCCAATAGCAATAATGGTGGAATCAATTGGAAACTTTCTCTGCAGTCTCCCTTTTGATAATAAAGCAGGTTAACAAAGCACTAGACACCTTCACTACATAATAATTGCATGTATCAAATACATTGCATATAATAAATTATAGTCTTTTGTCAGGAACCAGGTACCTGGATTTGAAATTCTGACTCTTCACTGGTAA
Source organism: Discoglossus pictus (assembly GCA_027410445.1). Taxonomy (NCBI): domain Eukaryota; kingdom Metazoa; phylum Chordata; class Amphibia; order Anura; family Alytidae; genus Discoglossus; species Discoglossus pictus. The sequence goes on along the minus strand of CM050164.1, from coordinate 304,331,497 downwards.
GGTTACTTTAAGAATTTATTAAGCAATAACAAAAATACACAAAAGGCAAAGTTTGGTATCTGTAGCTCTACATAATATGCCCAGTGCTAGAATCAGTCCATGTGATGGAGTAAGCAGCAGAAGCACAAATAGGCACTGTATCAAAAGGCACTTAAAGCCTGTCCAGGAATAGAAGGGATGATCAGTAAACAGGTAGTGGAATACTGGACCTTGAGTAGAAAGTTGGTGCAGGTTTGCTTGTTAGACAGGAACAACAGTTAGAAGCAGGCATAGCAACTGTAGCAGTGAAACCAGAAGAACACAGACTCTCAGCAGGACTTCACAAGAGAGTTTCACAACTGGCACTTTGCTGTGAATTCAGACAAATCTCACTTGAAATTGATTGGCTGAACCTCAGCACCTGTAAGTGACTAGAGGCCAGACTTATGACACACACAGAAGCAGACACATCGTTTCGGGTTCTCTCCTGTGGCCTGCTCGGTCTGTGAGTCACTACCAGGCTATGGATTGACAGGAACTACAAGTAGGACCTTCCTTGGCCTACCAACATAGGTACTCTGAATAGATGTATTTTATAAAGGTATTGGGCTTTATCAGTGAAGCATATTAATGTAGAAAAAAACTGAACTGTAGAGAAGAGCACTGTAGTTGAAGAAACTCTATTTTTAATTCTTACCAGCTGCTTCTTTCTGTTTAGTTTTCTCCACCCAACAGTCTTTATTTCTGTTATCTTTAAGTGCTTCTAGCAATGTCTATTTGTGAGAAGCCCACCTGCTCTCGGCCCATCTTGTGCTCTTGTTTTAGAAACATCTTGACGCAAGAATCAATGGAATGTAGAGTTCAATTAAACTTTTGAAAAGACTAACTATGGCTTTTGAGTAACCTGAATCTTATCTTTTTTTCTAGAACAAATTCCCTTCTCTTTCTTGCAAAGACCAGAAATCATCAATGTATACAACATGTAAAGACCGTACATTGGAAATTTGTACATGGTCTCGAAATTTTGTATGTAGTTTGTTTATTGCTACAATTCTCTTTTTAACCTATAATAGTAAACACTGCACTATCTTCGTTGCTGAAATTATTACACTGTAGCAACAAGGATTTTTCTTGCTTTACAGCCATCTTGCTTTACTTCCATACTCTCTCTCTCTCTCTCTCTCTCTCTCTCTCTCTCTCTCTCTATATATATATATATATATATATACTCTATCCCCCCAGATTTGTCATTGTTCCTGTGCCCTTGCAGTCATCTCATCCAGAGTCTCATGTGGTCTTGTTTGATTGCTCACGCTCCCAAATACCCACTCCCTCCCAGCCTCTGGAGAGTATCTTATGATCCCTATGTGATACAACCCTTCAGCTTTCTTGAAACACTTTAATTTTACTTAGAAAAGCTGCATAGTTGTCTGTCACTATTTGTAAACTAGAAAATATATATTTTCAATGTAGTTGATGTACCTGAGCTTCTTAGAAATTATTTTTCTGGAATTACAACATTGGCTATAACCAAGTAAATATAATTCAGTTGAAATTGCACTTTTTGGACATACTTCCTGTAGTTATTTAACAACTAATCTGGGTAAAACTGGCTCTTGAAAATTAGGACTTCTGGTCACCTTAGCTAGGAAAATATAGATTTTTTTTATTTAGTTTACATTTATTATGACAAGAAGCTTATAGATTTGTATTCATGTCTAAAAAGATGTGCAAGTCATTGATGGTAGAGTGAGTGATCAGTTGTTTTGGAGGATAGAGGAGAGGAGAGTGGTTGTGATTCTCTGACATTTATAATCTGTAGGTTCCCGTGCCTGTGCTTTATGCCCATGGCTAACACAGTTGATAATATTGATAGTTTGGGACCTACTTGAGAAACAATTGTCTTTTTTTTGTTGTTGCTTTAACAGCAGTGTTCCTATAAAATAAATATACCTAGTTGAGTGAATTATTTCTCCTTATTTTTGAATGTATATCTTATTGCACTGTTTAAATCAGCTGTAGCTATTCATTTAGAGCATCACTGTAGGTATTGTTCATTTAGAAGTTTTCTTTTCTCTAGTTTGGGTATCAGCATGGTGTAAAACATAATACTTCTTGTGGAAATTGGTCTCCCCTTCTAAAGGCTTGCTCATATAGGGCCTCATTCTATTATCGGCCGTAAATCGGCCGTAAGGCTGCGATTCCTTGCGGGGGTTCAGTTAACTCGCGATTCTATTATACGGCCCCGCAAGGATCTCCTTTTGCGGCCGGCCGCATATCTTGGAACCGGCCGTAAGCTGTGAAATATAAAAACGCAAAAATAAATTCAAGCCTGCACTGTACAGCTCTGTAAATGCTAGGGATCATATTGGGGGACATGAGGATTAAAAGAAACCCACTCTCAAGCTTGCACATCTGCCCAAACCCGAGTTCAAATTAACTGTTTATTTTCCGGCTGCGGCGTGGGTGTGTCTGAGGTGCTCCAAGCACTCTGGACTTTTTACATGGATATTTTACGGATATTAAAAATTAAATATTTTACGGATTTGAGTACAGGATAATTATGTGCTATTTTTTCTAACACCTAAAATCCCTTTATAGTCTTCTCAAAGTGCAGGAGGGCTTTATTTGAGCTATTTTATGTGCTTAATTGGTGCTAGCGAGACCTCTTTCCTGCAAGTAAGCTGCGGCTCGCTTTTAGCCTTGCAGAGAGGTTTCCCGGAGCAATTGAATTGCAAATCTCTTGCGGCCGTTTTAGATCAAAGGCTTTCCTCCGGCACGAGCGGCCGCAAGAGATAGCAAGGCACCGGCCGCAAACCTGCCGGAATCCCCGGCCGTAAGGGAATAGAATAGCTGAATAGCTTGCGGCCGGTCCTTGCGGCCCCGCAACGGCTGCGGCCGCTAATAGAATGAGGCCCATAGTTTTTTTATGATCCAGAACTACTGTATAAGCATTGAAGTCTCAAGCTTTGTTTGGCAAATAAATAACTTTATATAATTGTGAAGTGAAGCCGCAGCAATAACAATGTCATTTCAATCAAAGCATCATATTTAAAAGTAGCTTACTCCTTTTGATGGTTGGTACATTCATGAGCTTCATTTGGCCATTAATTAGTAACTGATTTTATTGTAACAAAGGTTCCTATTTTGAATAAGGGAGTATCAAGAATTATTACCAATGTGTAAGTGTCCCAGGACACAGTACACCAGAATACCTCTTGAAACTTTAAAAACATTTTTTTAACTTGAGCTACAAATAAAGTGAGGAATATTTAATTCGACGGTTGCAGTTATCCATAGTTGTGGAGGATACATTTTTAGAAATTAGCTAGAATTTTGTAGTACAGCATTAGAAATTCAACTGTTACAATTGTGTCATAAATATTTTATGGCATTATTACTGCATTTGTTAAAGAATTGGGGAAGACCCCAAACAGGAACAAAACAAACAAAAAAATTAAAACATCATAAAATAGGTAAACTTAAAATAATGAATAACTTCAACATAAAAAAAAAGAAAAACACATGGCAGAAGGAGGGAGGGAAGGTGAGATAAGGAGAGGCAGAGTATTGTACTCCAATATAATCAAATGGAAAGCATATCATAGAATTTAAACGAAACCACAGGGTCTCACGTTTCTTTAAAGTACTAGTTAGTTGAGTTGTAATATGTTCCATGTAGGCACAATGTTTAATTTTAGTTCAATTAAATATATGGTAGTGAGGGAAGGAAACATTGAGTATTGAGCTATTGTCCTACATTTTGCCAGTAGCATCTGAGAAATCAAATGATCTTGTTGAGGAAAGACCTGTACGATATTTGCAGACAAAAGGGATTAATTGAAAGTCAATGTGTAGACAGATCTATGAAACATTTCACTTTTTATCAAATTACCTTCACCATTGAGCAAGTCCACCAAATATGACAGAACCTGGTACCCACACCCTCACTATCATAGTGGAGAGCTAATTTGCTTCATACATCATAGATCAGTATGAGAATAATAGCAACTCTGCAGTATTTTAAAACTATGTTCCTCATCCACAAGGCATATCAAAGATCTCTTTATTTTAATTCAAATCTTTTTGTACATTTTAACATGTTATGTACTTTTTATACATATAGGAAGGATCTATGCTCTTACATAGGTTTCAAGATGTATGTTTTGAGTTTGACACACACCATACTCTCCTATAATACTTTAATGACTTTTGTAAAAAGTTTGTCAACAGGAATTGTAGGAAATGTTTGCTAACTTGTATGAACAAAATGGCTAGGTGGAGTTGTTTAAAAATGTTCAATGTCATAGCAACCTAAAAGTCTCACTGTCTTTTTTGGTCTTTTTTAGATAGTTTAAGCCATTTTTGAGATATAGTACTTTAAACAAATCATGCATTAAGCATGATCATTAGAGACTCATACACATGAGCGCCTTGGAAGTCTGCAAACTGGATTTTTATAGTAACAGATGCAAGCAGAATTGGTCAGGGTGCTCACATTATGCATCACAGTGTTCAAGGAGTACCTGCTTTATTATAAAAAATCCAATGTTACATCAATCAGTAAATATACAATCAGACAATGCTACTGTGGTAGCTTTTATCAGTCATAAAGGAAGCACTTGCAGTGTTTTGCTGGAAAGTTTAGCATGCATATGGGAAGAAAACAAATCTAAAATCTTGCAAGCAATACATATCAAGGAGAAAATGAATATCCTTGAGGATTACAGGAGCTAGTCTTCAGTTCTGCTGAAGAATGGGAACTGGATCAAGAGTATTTGGATTTATAATATTAAATGTGGGAAAAGCAAGTTATAGATCTAATCATATCATCAAAACATACAATAATTCCAGTTTTCTTTGTAGACCAAAACAATCAGCTCTGGATCAAAACTGGAATTCAAGGTCATCCAGGGTCATTCAAAAAATAGGAAAGAAAAGTCAAGAGTTGGAGCTCATACGAATGTGCATTTCTCGTCCAGTTCTTTATCTACATCTTCAAATTCTAAAACTAACTACCTGGAATCCTAAAAGCCTGTGGATAGAGAAATCAGGCATTTCTGATGTTGTCATTCCTACTCTTTTAAATAGTAGAAAATGTACTATAGTGTATATATTGGTGCACACTTTAATATTGTGTCAGATCTCTTCAATTCATATACTAGATTTTCTTCAAGCAGGATTTCATCAAGGATTACGTCCATCCATGCTACAAGTTCAAATACCAGTATTAAGTGTTTTCTAAATTTACCACTACATGGTGATGTCTGGATACATGTTTTATAAAATTAGCAGAAATTCAAGATCATAAATATTAATAAAAAGTTCTCACAATGGAATCTAAACTGAGTTCTTTCAGCTTTTACAAGACATTCTTTTGAGCCACTGAATAATTGCAGCTTAAGTGTCTTAACATTAATAATAACAGTCCCTTTAGTTGCCTATACATATGCTCTTACAGTTTGGTAATTACAAACATTAGAAAGAGTGTAACCCTTTTTAAAGATAAAATAGGTTTCAGACTACTACCTCCACACTTCATGCCCAAAGTATCCTCTTAAGTGCATTCTTCTAAAGAAATTATTTCTCCTCTTTTTTCCAAAATGCCAAAAAAGCAAAAAGAATATAATTGAAATAACCTAGATGATGGAAGATTGATAGTCAAGCATAATTATTTTTTGTCCTCTTTCAGGGTTGAGAGGTAATATGGATTCTAAAGCTTTTAGTAAATGAAGAATTAAACAAGTTATTTGTTTCACACATATTTTGTTGGTAGAAAATCTCCTTAATCGACCTCAAACTCATTCAACAAGAACTGAAGCTGCTTCATGGGCCGAGAAGCTACTTCAAGCAGAACAGCATGGCAGCAGCTTTGTCCAACCTGCATGTTTTTGTAAACTTTATTGACTAGATCTCCATAATGCTTGAGGCATGGCATTTGCTTGTGGAGTACTGGAGTCTATTATTCCAATAATCCACCCAAATGTATGAGCCAGCTCTATTATGTCTCTGTTGTCTATGCTGCCTAGAAGACTTTGAGGAAATTGAGATTGTTTAGCTTACCATATTATTATTATTATTATTATTGTCCTTTATTTATCACGAGCCAACATACAGGGGTTAAGTACAAGTCAAGAACAATTTCACACAGTGCAAAGGATGGAGGGCCCTGTTATTGAGCTTTCAATCAGACATACACAGTGCTTTCAGTAAAGCACCTATCAAGATGGAAAACGCACAAACTTACATTCTAAAGCAGTGGATCTGAACCTTTCTAATGCCGTGACTCCTTGATAAAATTTCCCAAGTAGTGGTGACCCCTAACAGTAAAATTATTTTCCGCCCCACCACACCCCAACCCCGCCCACCCTTAACGCTACCCCAACACCTTCCCCTTTATGCCCCCCCCTTCTGATTAGTGCCCTTTATATGGTGATTAGTGTGCTTCATATGGTGGTTAATGCCCCCCAGATTTTGATTAGTCTAATTACCATATGGGGGCATTAACCACCATATGAGGGCACTAATCACCATATGAGGGCATTAACCACCCAATGAGTGCACTAATCACGATGCGAGGGGCACTAATCACCATATGAAGCGCGCTAATGATTAGTGCCCCTCATAAGGTTATTAGTGTGCTTCATATGGTGATTAGTGCCCTCATATAGTGATTAGTGCTCTCCATATGGTGATTAGTCTAATCATAATTTGGGGGACATTAACCACCATATGAGGGCACTAATAAACATAATATGAGGGCACTAATCACCACATATGGTGTCATTGAATTGGTCAGAGTAATTATATTGCACACTACCAACAGCTATGCTAATAATGAAATAGATCTGCATTTTAAAGACAAGGGAGAAAACAGTAATTTTCTATGTTAATTTAATCACACTCCCCGTGATGGATTAAAAAAAATGAGGGCACAAACCAGCTCTGTGACTGTCCACTGGAGAGACGTCCATCCCCTGCTTTGACTGTGCTGCATCCCAGTCTTCTTCTCCCAAAGTGGCTAGAGGCGTTATTGCGTAGAGCACAGTAAATAGTCTTTGTTCTTACGTGCTGCGCACAGGGCTGGATTTAAATACTGAAAAAGCAGTTATCACACACTCAGCCTAGCACACACACACTCATCCTGTCATGGGACACACATACTCAGCCTGTCACACACACACACTCACCCTTTTACACACATACCCAGCATGTCATATCACACACACTCAGCCTGTCACACACATACACTCAGCCTGGCACACACACACTCATCCTGTCATATGACACACACAGTCAGCCTGTCACACATACTCAGCCTGTCACACACACACTTACCCTGTTACACACATACTCAGCATGTCATATCACACATACTCAGCCTGTCATATCACACACACTCTGCCGGACACACACACTAATCCTGTCATATAACACACACACTCACCCTGTCAAACACATACTCAGCCTGTCATATCACACACATTCTTAGCCTATCACACACATACTCATCATGTGACACACACACTCACCCTGTTACACACATACTCAGTCTGTCATATGACACACACTTACCCTGTTACACACATACTCAGCCTATCATATCACACACACTCACACACTCAGCCTGGCGCACACACACACGCTCATCCTGTCACACACATACTCAGCCTGTCACACACACTCACCCTGTTACACACATACTCAGCATGTCATATCACACTCACTCAGTCTGTCAGATACATACTCAGCATGTCAAATATTACACACTCAGCCTGGCACACACAAACTCACCCTGTTACACACATACTCAGCATGTCATATCACACACACTCAGCCTGTCACACAAATACTTAACATGTCTTATCACACACAGTCAGCCTGTCACACAAATACTCAGTCTGTCATATAACACAGACTCACACACTCTTCCTGACACACACATACTCAGCCTGTCATATTACACACACTCAGCCTCGCACACACACACACTCATCCTGTCATATGACACACACGCTCACCCTGTCACACACATACTCAGCCTGTCATATCACACACACACACACACACTCAACCTGTCACACACACACCCTGTCATATCACACACACACTCAGCCTGTCTCACACGTACTCAGCCTGTCATATCACACACACTCACACACTCAGCCTGTCATATGACACACACAGTCAGCCTGTCACACACATGCTCATTCTGTCATATGACACACACACACACAATCACCCTATCACACACACACACTCGGCCTGTCATATCACACACACACACATACTCAGCCTGTCACACACACACTCACCCTGTTACACACATACTCAGCCTGTCATATGACACACACTAATCCTGTTACACACATACTCAGCCTGTCATATTACACACATTCACACATTCAGCCTGTCATATATCACACACATAATCAGCCTGGCACACACACTCACCCTGTTACACACATACTCATCCTGTCATATGACACACACACTCACCCTATCACACACACACTCTGCCTGTCATATCACACACACACTCGGCCTGTCATATTACACACACACACATACTCAGCCTGTCACACACATACTTATCCTGTCATTTCACACCCACTCACCCAGTCACACATGCACTCAGCCTGTCATATCACACACATACTCAACCTGTCACACACACACTCACCCTGTTAGACACATACTCAGCCTTTCATATGACACACACTAATCCTGTTACACACATACTCATCCTGTCATTTCACACCCACTCACCAAGTCACACACATACTCAGCCTGTCATATCACACACATACTCAACCTGTCACACACACACACACACACACAGTTAGACACATACTCAGCCTATCATATCACACACACTCACACACTCAGCCTGGCACACACACACACACACACTCATCCTGTCACACACATACTCAGCCTGTCACACACACTCACCCTGTTACACACATACTCAGCATGTCATATCACACTCACTCAGTCTGTCAGATACATACTCAGCATGTCAAATATTACACACTCAGCCTGGCACACACAAACTCACCCTGTTACACACATACTCAGCATGTCATATCACACACACTCAGCCTGTCACACAAATACTCAACATGTCTTATCACACACAGTCAGCCTGTCACACAAATACTCAGTCTGTCATATAACACAGACTCACACACTCTTCCTGACACACACATACTCAGCCTGTCATATTACACACACTCAGCCTCACACACACTCATCCTGTCATATGACACACACACTCACCCTATCACCCACACACACTGCCTGTCATATCACACACACACACCCGGCCTGTCATATCACACACACACACACTCAGCCTGTCACACACATACTCAGCCTGTCACACACACTCACCCTGTTACACACATACCCAGCCTGTCATATTACACACACTCAGCCTCGCACACACACACACTCATCCTGTCATATGACACACACGCTCACCCTGTCACACACATACTCAGCCTGTCATATCACACACACACTCAACCTGTCACACACACACCCTGTCATATCACACACATACTCAGCCTGTCTCACACATACTCAGCCTGTCATATCACACACACTCACACACTCAGCCTGTCATATGACACACACAGTCAGCCTGTCACACACATGCTCATTCTGTCATATGACACACACACACTCACCCTATCACACACACACTCGGCCTGTCATATCACACACACACACATACTCAGCCTGTCACACACACACTCACCCTGTTACACACATACTCAGCCTGTCATATGACACACACTAATCCTGTTACACACATACTCAGCCTGTCATATTATACACATTCACAAACTCAGCCTGTCATATGTAACACACATAATCAGCCTGGCACACACACTCACCCTGTTACACACATACTCATCCTGTCATATGACACACACACTCACCCTATCTAACACACACTCTGCCTGTCATATAACACACACACTCGGCCTGTCATATTACACACACAGTCAGCCTGTCACACACATGCTCATTCTGTCAGATGACACACACACACTCACCCTATCACACACACACATACTCAGCCTGTCACACACACTCACCCTGTTACACACATACTCAGCCTGTCATATGACACACACTAATCCTGTTACACACATACTCAGCCTGTCATATTACACACATTCACACACTCAGCCTGTCATATGTCACACACATAATCAGCCTGGCACACACACTCACCCTGTTACACACATACTCATCCTGTCATATGACACACACACTCACCCTATCACACACACACACTGCCTGTCATATCACACACACACTCGGCCTGTCATATCCCACACACACACACACTCAGCCTGTCACAACATACTCAGCCTGTAATACACACTCACCCTGTTACACACATACCCAGCCTGTCATATTACACACACTCAGCCTTGCACACACACACACACACACTCATCCTTTCATATGACACACACGCTCACCCTGTCACACACATACTCAGCCTGTCATATCACACACACACACACACACACACACACACACTCAACCTGTCACACACACACCCTGTCATATCACACACACACTCAGCCTGTCTCACACGTACTCAGCCTGTCATATCACACACACTCACACACTCAACCTGTCATATGACACACACAGTCAGCCTGTCACACACATGCTCATTCTGTCATATGACACACACACACAATCACCCTATCACACACACACACACTCGGCCTGTCATATCACACACACACACACATACTCAGCCTGTCACACACACACACTCACCCTGTTACACACATACTCAGCCTGTCATATGACACACACTAATCCTGTTACACACATACTCAGCCTGTCATATTACACACATTCACACACTCAGCCTGTCATACGTCACACACATAATCAGCTTGGCACACACACTCACCCTGTTACACACATACTCATCCTGTCATATGACACACACACTCACCCTATCACACACACACTCTGCCTGTCATATAACACACACACTCGGCCTGTCATATTACACACATACTCAGCCTGTTACACACATACTCATCCTGTCATTTCACACCCACTCACCCAGTCACACATGTACTCAGCCTGTCATATCACACACATACTCAACCTGTCACACACACACTCACCCTGTTAGACACATACTCAGCCTTTCATATGACACACACTAATCCTGTTACACACATACTCATCCTGTCATTTCACACCCACTCACCAAGTCACACACATACTCACCCTGTCATATCACACACATACTCAACCTGTCACACACACACACCCGGTTAGACACATACTCAGCCTGTCATATCACACACACTCACACACTCAGCATGTCATATGATACACACAGTCAGACTGTCACACACATACTCAGCCTGGCATACACACACTCACCCTGTTAGACACATACTCAGCATGTCATATCACACACACTCACCCTATCACACTCAGCCTGTCATATCACACAAATACTTAGCCTGTCACACACATACTCAGCCTGTCACACACACACACACACTCACCCTGTTACACACATACTCAGCATGTCATATCACACACACACTCAGCCTGCCACACACATACTCAGCATGTCATATTACACACATACTCAGTCTGTCACACACATACTCATCCTGTCATATGACACACACACTCACCATATCACACACACACTCGGCCTGTCATATTACACACACAGTCAGCCTGTCACACACATGCTCATTCTGTCAGATGACACACACACACTCACCCTATCACACACACACATACTCAGCCTGTCACACACACTCACCCTGTTACACACATACTCAGCCTGTCATATGACACACACTAATCCTGTTACACACATACTCAGCCTGTCATATTACACACATTCACACACTCAGCCTGTCCTATGTCACACACATAATCAGCCTGGCACACACACTCACCCTGTTACACACATACTCATCCTGTCATATGACACACACACTCACCCTATCACATACACACACTGCCTGTTCATATCACACACACACTCGGCCTGTCATATCCCACACACACACACTCAGCCTGTCACAACATACTCAGCCTGTCATACACACTCACCCTGTTACACACATACCCAGCCTGTCATATTACACACACTCAGCCTCGCACACACACACACACACACACACTCATCCTTTCAAATGACACACACGCTCACCCTGTCACACACATACTCAGCCTGTCATATCACACACATACACACACACTCAACCTGTCACACACACACCCTGTCATATCACACACACACTCAGCCTGTCTCACACGTACTCAGCCTGTCATATCACACACACTCACACACTCAGCCTGTCATATGACACACACAGTCAGCCTGTCACACACATGCTCATTCTGTCATATGACACACACACACAATCACCCTATCACACACACACACTCGGCCTGTCATATCACACACACACACATACTCAGCCTGTCACACACACACACACACTCACCCTGTTACACACATACTCAGCCTGTCATATGACACACACTAATCCTGTTACACACATACTCAGCCTGTCATATTACACACATTCACACATTCAGCCTGTCATATATCACACACATAATCAGCCTGGCACACACACTCACCCTGTTACACACATACTCATCCTGTCATATGACACACACACTCACCCTATCACACACACACTCTGCCTTTCATATCACACACACACTCGGTCTGTCATATTACACACACACACATACTCAGCCTGTTACACACATACTCATCCTGTCATTTCACACCCACTCACCCAGTCACACATGTACTCAGCCTGTCATATCACACACATACTCAACCTGTCACAAACACACTCACCCTGTTAGACACATACTCAGCCTTTCATATGACACACACTAATCCTGTTACACACATACTCATCCTGTCATTTCACACCCACTCGCCAAGTCACACACATACTCAGCCTGTCATATTACACACATACTCAACCTGTCACACACACACACACACACCCGGTTAGACACATACTCAGCCTGTCATATCACACACACTCACACTCACACACTCAGCCTGTCATATGATACACACAGTCAGACTGTCACACACATACTCAGCCTGGCATACACAAACTCACCCTGTTAGACACATACTCAGCATGTCATATCACACACACTCATCCTATCACACTCAGCCTGTCATATCACACAAATACTTAGCCTGTCACACACATACTCAGCCTGTCACACACACACACTCACCCTGTTACACACATATTCAGCATGTCATATCACACACACACTCAGCCTGCCACACACATACTCAGCATGTCATATTACACACATACTCAGCCTGTCACACACATAATCATCCTGTCATATGACACACACACTCACCCTATCACACACACACACTGCCTGTCATATCACACACACACACACACACACTCGGTCTGTCATATCCCACACACACACACATACTCAGCCTGTCACACACATACTCAGCCTGTCACACACACACACTCACCCTGGTACACACATACTCAGCCTGTCATATGACAAACACTAATCCTGTTACACACATACTCATCCTGTCATTTCACACCCACTCACCCAGTCACACACATAATCAGCCTGTCATATCACACACAGACACACACACACACATAACCTGTCACACACACACCTCACCCTGTTAGACACATACTCAGCCTGTCATATCACACACACTCAGCCTGTCATATGATACACACAGTCAGACTGTCACACACATACTCAGCCTGGCATACACACACACACTCACCCTGTTAGACACATACTCAGCCTGTCATATCACACAAATACTCAGCCTGTCACACACACACACACTCAGCCTGTTACACACATACTCACCCTGTCATATTACACACATTCACACACTCAGCCTGGCACACACACACACATCCTGTCATATGAAACACTAACTCTGTCACCCACATTTTCAGCCTGTCATATCACTCACATGCACATACTCAGCCTGTCACACACATACTCAACCTGTCACACACACATTCACCCTGTTACACACATACTCAGCATGTCATATCACACACACATTCAGCCTGTTACACACATACTCAGCCTGTCATATCACACACTCTCAGGCTGGCACATACACCCAGTCATCCTGTCATATGACACACACACTCACCCTGTTACACATATACTCAGCATGTCATATCACACACACTCAGCCTGTCACACACATACTCAAGCTGTCATATCACACACACTCACACACTCAGCCTGGCACACACACACTTATCCTGTCACACACACACACTCACCCTGTTACACACATACTCAGCAGGTCATATCACACACACTCAGCCTGTCACACACACACTCGGCCTGTCACACACACACTCGGCCTGTCACACACACACACACTCAGCCTGTCACACACATACACTGAGCCTGTCACACACTCACCTTGTCACACACATACACTGAACCTGTCACACACACACTCACCCTGCCACACACATACACTGAGCCTGTCACACACATTCACCCTGTCACACACACTGACACACACATAGAGACACACTGACACACACACATAGAGACAAACTGACAGACACACACACACAAATAGAGGCACACACAGGCACACACACATAGACACACACACATAGAGGCACACACAGGCACACACATATAGACACACTAACACATACATAGAGGCACACACAGACACACACACAGAGATACATTGACACGCACACACACATAGCGATACACTGACATGCACACACACATAAAGACACACTGACACACAGGCACACTGACACACACATACACATAGAGACACACACTGACACACACACATGGAGACACATTAACACACACATATAGAGGCACACACAGATACACACTTAGAGACACACCGACACACACACATAGAGACACATTGATACACTCACACATAGAGACACACTGACACACACATACACAGAGGCACACTGACACACACACACACATAGAGACACACTGACACACACATATAGAGGCACGCACACACATACACACTTAGAGACGCACTGACACATGCACACACACAGACACACTGACACAGACACACACTGACACACACTGACACACACACACATTGAGGCCCACACTGACACACACACATGGAGACACACTGACACACACACAAATATAGAGGCACACACAGATACAGACTTAGAGACACATTGACACACACACATAGAGGCACAAACAGACATACACACACGTAGAGACAAACTGACACACACATATAGAGACACACACAGACACACACTTAGAGACACACTGACACACACACACATAAAGACACACTGACACACACACACACAGTGGCACAAACAGACACCCACTTAGAGACACACTGACACACACACATAGAGACACACTGACACACACACACACACATAGAGACACACTGACACACACACACATAGACACACAGACACACACACACACATAGACACACTAGCACACACATAGAGGCACACACAGACACACACATAGAGATACACTGACACGCGCACACACACATAGAGACACACTGGCCCACACATACACATACAGACACACTGACACACAAATACACATAGAGACACACTGACACACACACATAGAGGCACACACTGATACACATATATAGAGGAACACAGATACACACTTAGAGACACACTGACACACATATATAGAGGCACACACAGGTACACACTTAGAGACACACTGACACACACACATAGAGGCACACTGACACACAAATATAGAGTCACACACACACTTAGAGACACACACTGATATATACAATTCAAATTTTATTATTAAAAATTGGAAACCAAAACTCGCTTTACATTCAGCAGCACTTAGTGCTCGGCCCACATGCTGCTGTGCTCTGCACAGGAGACAGGAGGGAGGGAAAGGGAGGCCGGGCTATTGCTGGGTGCTTTGCCCACAAGCTGCAGCATGGCAGGGATGGATATGGAGGCAGTGCTACTGCTAGGGATAGGGCTCAATATTTTTGTAACACAAAATGAAGCCCGCCCTTATGCTAATACATTGCCTAAGCCCAGCCTAATCAGTGATCCGGCCATGCCTGTGCGCATGTAATTGTAGATCTACCTGACCCCTGATGGCGTCGGCTGCTTGTCCACGAGGTGCTTGGCGACCCCTAACAAATTGTCATTTGACCCCTGATGGTGTCGCGACCCCCAGGTTGAGAACCACTGTTCTAAAGGGTGTGGGTGGTGTACAGGAGAGTGATAGATTGATAGAGCATGTAAAGGCTTAAGATGATATGCTTCTTTGAATAGATTTTGAAAGATTTGAGGCAGGAGGATAATCTAGTAGTGCGAGGCAAGGAGTTACAAATTATAGGGGCAGCACAGAAAAGTCTTGTAGGCGGGAGTGAGAGGAGGTGATGAGAGAGGAGAAGATAAGAAGGTCATTGGCAGAGCCAAGGGGTCGGTTGGGAGTGTATTTTGGAATGAGAGCAGAGATGTAGGAGGGTGTATTATTGTAGAGGGCTCTATATGTTAGTTTAATATGGATTGGAGTGGAGAGATTTGGGTGATAGGAAGACCAGCGAGGAGAGAGTTGCAGTAGTCAAGGCGAGATATGATGAGAGAGTGCATTAGAATTTTTGTTGTGTCTTGTGTAAGGTAGTGACATATTTTGGATATGTTTTTTAGGTGAAAGTGACAAGATTTTGTGAGTGATTGAATGTGAGGAATGAAAGAAAGGGCGGGGTCCAGTAGAACCCCTAGACAGCGGGCCTGGGAGGTGGGAGTGATAATGGCATTGTCAACAGTGAGAGATAAGTGAGGGGTGGGAGCTGAGGAAGAGGGTGGAAAGACAAGTTCTGTCTTAGACATGTTGAGTTTAAGTTGACAGATGGACATCCATGAGGATATGCTAGAGAGGCAATTGTCAACGAGGGGAAGAGGAGACACCCGAGAAGGAGACGCTAAATGTTCTATTTTCTAGATAGGATATGAACCAAGACAGAGCAGTGTCACAGATGCCTAAGGAGCGGAGAGTTTGAATAAGAAAAGAGTGATCAACTGTGTCAAAGGCAGCAGAGAGATCCAGGAGAACTAGGATAGAGAAATTACCCTTTAACTTGGCGATTAGCAGGTCATTAGTAACTTTTGTTAGAGCTGTCTCTGTGGAGTGTTGGGGCCAGAAGTTAGATTGGAAGGGATCAAGGAGAGAGTAGGAGGAAACAAATTGGGTAAGTCGATTGTAGATGACACGCTCAAACAGTTTGCAAACCAAGGGAGGTAGAGAGATAGGGCGGTACTTAGATGCAGCAGCTGGATCAGATGAGGGTTTCTTGAGAATGGGTTTAATTATGGCATGTTTCAAAGGTGATGGAAACTTGCCAGTGTTTAGGGAAAGGTTGAATAGATGTGTAAGAGTTGGGATAAGAGTGGTAGAGAGGGGAGGGATCACCATAAATACTGTATCCTTGAGGTCTTCAACTGTAGCACACAGATTACCACCTGTATCAAAGACTTTGGCTTGGTTTTAATTATTTGCTGTCTTTTCTTACTGAGTGTGGGGAGTGGTTAAATATCTGTTTAGGTTAAAGCATTAGTTAAAGCTATAGTTAGAATTTTGGAACCATGAAATATTTTCATTCCAAAAATTACATGCATATTAAGACTAAATTAATGTGGCATATAAAATGGCTGATGCACAACATATAATAATAACACATAAATATTTATATGGGGCTGTGCGAAAACAAATGTATTTCATATATCATGTTGGTGTTTTAAAAGTTAAAGTAATTGAACTCTGAAAAATATTTTTATTGCACCAATTTAATTTGTAGTAAACACTACCACTAAAACATAGCATAGTATTATTGTTAGCGCACCTCCACATCAAATTCCACACATTTTATACAGAAGAGAAAATACATATGAAGTTATTGTGCCCTCAGTACAAATGGGTGCCTTACATTTCTCCCTATGTGTTTTCCTTTGAAAAAAGCAATAGAAAAGGCATATAAAAATAAAAAGTGATGGAGGAAAAAGTAAACAAATAGGCCTTGGTTTAACATTAATAGCAAAAATATACGGATCGTCTTGTATGGAAGAAAAAGGTTCTGAAAATAAAAATAAAAAAAGAAAAGAAATAAGGTAGAAGGAAAGCAGTTCTTTGGTTTGAGTTTACATAATACTATCTATGTCCTAAATTGTCTTTAAGAAGAAAACCCAACTCAAATATTGCTTAAAAATATAGAACCCTATTAAATTTAAAAAATCGCAATTACTGAAGCCTGTAATGTAGCCCGCAAAAGTTACTGATATTCAATTGGCCTCCTCTAGCTACCCAAATCTAGTTGTGAGAAACAGGCTGAAAATTCCTGCGGTTTTCAAAATCATAACTCTGACCCATCTAAGCCTTTGATCTTTGAAGCCCACAAATGTTACAATAGCTAAAATCACAAATCGCTATTTAATTGCCACAATTCCCCCAGGACACAATTTCAGTCAAACCTGCAAATGGCAAATGAAGCCCAATATATTATAGGTTCCAAATAGGACTAGCAAATGGTTTATAGACTAATTCTGTACACTGCAAAAGACAATAAAAACACACTACTGGACTTTAAAATATGGGGAACGCAATCCAAGGCATTAGTTTATTGCACAAAAATCCCCAAGGAATAAATAGGTCTTAAAAAAATATTTTATTTTCTAATATGTTGGAATGGTCATGCATATGCCAATATAAAAAGCGTTGCTGCAAGATGCATAATGCAATTAAAGACACACTACTTGATGTAAAGTCCCACGCCATTACTGGTGGCCATGTGCCAAGATGTATACCCATTATCATTTGGGGAAATCACATCAAGTGTTTGGTATCAATCAATTCACATTATCACCTGTCATATTGTTATCAGCCCCTTAGGAGAATGTTGATACTCCACACTATCACACATTAGACCTTTCATGTGTATTAACCCTATATTATTATATTAGTAATATTATTATACTAGGAAAGTGTCCGTCAAAAAGGACGGGAATAAAATTGTAAGGTTGGCAATGCTGTTTGCCACACAATGTGAGGCTTTGGCGCCTCTGAACATCTTCGGCGCTCATTGCGACCCCTCAGCTGAGAGCCTTCGTCTATCTTGATTCTGGGTGCAGTCTGTAACTGCATATGCTGCAGCGGACACACCCATACATGGACTCTCTATTGGTTGATTACTCGTATTGTACTCACGAATGACAGTGATTTGATTTAATTTAATGATGCATGACTGATCCACCTATCCCTTGTTAATTCCATAGAGCTGACATGTCAGTGTCCTTGTTGGTCATCATTTACTGTGACAGATTTACTGTCACTCTCAGGATCCGTGCCTGGTTTTTCAATAAAATGGAGGACGCAGGAGCTCTTTAAATATTTAACCACACTTTACTGGTTGTTTTGACAGCATACAACATAAAACTGAAGGCAGAAACAAAACTCTAGCTTCTCATTGAAGCCCTGCATAACTAAAATGTAGTTTCCCTTACTGTCTTACATAGGAGTGCAAACATACAGTCCAAACATAGGTAGCAGAGGTGTCTTTCCCTCTCACCTCTCTCTCAGGCTCTGTATCTCCGGCCTTAACCACCTCACTCCTGGGGAGAAGTCTTGAAGGGCTCTCTACTGCCCTCTGGTGACACACCATCACAGTACATATGTAGTGTGTGTGATGTACATGTGGTGGCATGTTGGTGTATGTAATATTCACTTGACATGGATGGATCCTGCTGGGCCACCAGGCCTGAAGCTCCAGAGGCGGGCACCTGGCTCAGTAAGTCCTTGAGCACCCTCTCCCACTTGTTGTATCTCACAATCACTTGGGGCCACGACTTGGTGCTGAGGCTGCAACCCTCTCCTTGGCCATCATCATCCTCACCCTGGCCCGGACGTCATCAAAAGGGTGCTTGATGGACCTCACATCTCTTTCTGCTGTGCCCACTGCTGTGATTATGGCCACTACCTCCTTCCATGCCTGGGCTGTAGGCCCGGGACTAACTTTCTGTCCCCGCAAGGATAGCGGGACTCTCACATATGACATGGAGTGTGTTTTATGTGTAATTATTAACTGTTGGGTTATAGGGTATAGGGTGGGTGTGTGTGTATGTAGTGACCTAGCTATATGTGTATCTATGTGTGTTATTTACTCTATGTGTATTTAACTTTATAATCTCTCTCTGTCAATCATTTTCCGCTAGCCCACTTTCTATTGGCTTTAAAGCCTATGTCGCACTTGGGATTGGATTGTAAATGCAGACCACATCTATTCCATCCCACTAACAGCTTGCGACGACGGGAAGGGTTTACGCTTTTAAGGCTTCTGCCCTGTAATTGTGTGCTTGTTCAATTAAATTGATCTGTAACTGTTGCAATTTTCAAGCCCTAAAGTATGTACAAATTCAAAACCTCAGTGTATGACACTAACTTATCCAAACTAGAAAAATAAGAGAAAAGTGAGATATTTATTTGAACCATAGATTAAAAGAAAAAGAAAAAAAAGCAGATATAACAACAAAAAGAGACGACAAGCTAGTAATATATTTGGGGCCCTGGATCACCAATAGGGAATATATATTCCTAGTACCTGATATGTGTACAGTATTATGAATACATCCCTGTGATACAAGTTGGACTATATTCTTAATTTACACTTGTAACACTATACTCCTTAAGTCAACAGTAATTTAGCTGTGTTTATTAGACCCAGACATACAGCCAATATAAGTCAAAGCAGCGATAATCAGACTATATATCTTTTTTTCAGACATATAACCGATATAAAAATATTGCCATATGAATGTCAGTAGCAAAGGATTAGCTATCTTTATTTATATATGCACACTTATATAAATATGAGTATTTGTTCTCAAAAAAGTACATATGATGCTTATTAGAGGAAACCATACTACCGTTATCATGGCTTATAGATTTTATACTCAAGGTTGTGGCTATAATAGCTGACACATTGTGCCTGGTTTACATGCTTACCCTTAAGTTTCCTAAGTTGGGTATTTCAACCTATATGCAAGCGCTTTATTCAAATAGCACACTGCTTTCATCACAACTCTATTGGTCTTCATACCCTATGTCTAAAGTTGATAACACTTACACTATTGAATAGCAACTGAATGAAATCCTTACCCTGAAGTGTTTAAAAACACCAATTTGTTACCAGTCTTTAGTTAATATATATACAAATACTCCTATAGAGAGACACACTGTGGTAATTACAGTTTATTAATCTCTAAATTGTATACCTGGGATCACGAAAAATTACTATGTTGTAATGTATCAAAACTTGAATATAGCCCCAAAATGTTTTCTCATATATATGATATTGCCTGGTATTTTGGGGCTGGACCACTCTAGTGAGTGAGACCAGATTGATATACTATTGGATATTTATCCCTATGAAGGGCACAAGTGAGCAAACAAAGGTTGCTCTCTGAGTAGCTAACCAGACCTATAGAACAAACCCACTGAGGTATTTTTCGTTCTCAGATGAGCACCTCTACTTTTTTGTTCATATATGATTTTCCCAAAAGTATCAATACTGGTCCCTCTATTAAAATAAAAGTGCACTGCTATTATCTTTAGGCTACATACATTGTCAACCCTGGGTACACATATCAGGTACTACGCAGGGGCGGCTGGTGCATAGGGGCAAAAGGGCAGACGCCCCCTCCCAAAAAGTATCAATCACTTTAATATTGTATTTTAAATTTATATAGATAGTACAATTTAATTATATCTGTATATCAGCTTTCATGTCTTCTTTCATATGTTTTTGAACCCTTTGTGTGCTTTCAACCTTGCCTGGTCACAGTTAGTGCTGCACTGCTATATCATATTACTGTGTGAGCTGTAACACTCCAAGTTGAGTGAATTTTAATTGACTGCTACAATTATATCAATTTTCCTGACTGACAGCTTACAGCATCAACCAATCAGTGCTGCAGGCTGTCTGGTTGCTATGAACATCCCCTCTGACTGTTGCCTCTGTACACCCCCAAGCCTATAGAAGTTATTGTTATGATATGACATCAGGAAGGCTTTATAACAATAATTATCTCAAAAACTCCCCACTCTGTTCTCGCTCTTTTTAATGACTGGATTCTTCCTTGTGGATCTCATCAACCAAGTAAGTTTGCCCAGGCAATGATACTGGAGTGGGTTGCCAGTTCCTTCTCCAGCAGAACTGACTTGGATTAGAACCCAGGTCAATAGCTGTAGAAGCACAGAGCTCAAAGCCACTGCACCACCACTGCAGCACCGGCAGCACCGGCAGCACCGGCAGCACCAGCAGCACCAGCAGCACCAGCAGCACCAGCAGCACCAGCAGCACCAGCAGCACACCAATTCTTATATATACAGTGGAAATAAAAAGTCTACACACCCCTGTTAAAATGTCAGGTTAGAAAAATGAAGATAAATCATTTCAGAACTTTTTCCATCTTTGATGTGACCTATAAACTGTACAACTCAATTGAAAAACAAACTAAAATCTTTTAGGTGGAGGGAAGAATAAAAAAAAAAACTATGTGGTTGCATAAGTCTGCACACCCTCTGCCCTCTGTAGCTGTGTTCAGAATTAAGCAATCACATTCCAAATTGTGATATATAGGAGTCAGCATACACCTGCCATCATTTAAAGTGGCTCCGATTAACCCCAAATAAAGTTCAGCTGCTCTAGTTGGGCTTTCCTGAAATGTTCTTAGTCGCATCCCACATCAAAAGCCATGGTCCACAGAGAGCTTCCAAAGCACCAAAGGGATCTCATTGTTAAAAGGTATCAGTCAGGAGGAGAAAACAAAATAATTTCCAAGGCATTAGCTATACCATGGAACACAGTGAAGATAGTCATCATCAAGTGGAGAAAATAGGGCATAACAGTGATATTACCAAGAACTGGAGCGCCCTCCAAATTGATGAAAAAACAAGAAGAAACTGGTCTGGGAGGCTACCAAGAGGCCTACAGCAACATTAAGGGAGCTGTAGGAATATCTGGCAAGTACTTGCTGTGTGGTACATGTGACATCAATCTCCCGTTTTCTTCATATGTCTGGGCTATGGGGTAGAGTGGCAAGACGAAAGCCTTTTCTTATGAAGAAAAACATCCAAGCCAGGCTACATTTTGCAAAAACACATCTGAAGTCTCCAAAAAGCATGTGAGAAAAGGTGTTATAGTCTGATGAAACCAAGGTTGAACTTTTTGGCCATAATTCCAAAAGATATGTTTGGTGCAAAAACAACACTGCACATCACCAAAAGAACACCATACCCACAGTGAAGCATGGTGGTGGCAGCATCATGCTTTGGGGCTGTTTTTCTTCAGCTGGAACTTTGGCCTTAGTTAAGATAGAGGGAATTATGAACAGTTCCAAATACCAGTCAATATTGGCACAAAACCTTCAGGCTTCTGGTAGAAAGCTGAACATGAAGAGGAACTTCATCTTTCAGCATGACAACGACCCAAAGCATACATCCAAATCAACAAAGGAATGGCTTCACCAGAAGAAGATTAATGTTTTGGAATGGCCCAGCCAGAGCCCAGACCTGAATCCGATTGAAAATCTGTGGGGTGATCTGAAGAGGGCTGTGCACAGGAGATGCAATCACAATCTGACAGATTTGGAGTGTTTTTGCAAAGAAGAGTGGGCAAGTCAAAATGTGCCATGCTGATAGACTCATACCCAAAAAGACTGAGTGCTGTAATAAAATCAAAAGGTGCTTCAACAAAGTATTAGTTTAAGGGTGTGCATACTTATGCAATTAAGTTAATTTATTTTTATATTTTTTCTTCCCTCTACCTAAAAGATTTCAGTTTGTTTTTCAATTGAGTTGTACAGTTTATAGGTCACATTAAAGGTGGAAAAAGTTTTTAAAGGATTTATCTTTGTCTCATTTTTTTACAGCACAGAAACCTGACATTTTAACAGGGGTGTGTAGACTTTTTATATTCACTGTATATGTGTGTGTATTATCTGTTTCAGTACTCTGTATGGTCAAGGCTTCTCTTATACACTAAATGCTAAAGATACATGTAGGGAGATAGGGGAAAAGACAGAAAGGGGGAAAGAGACACAGGGGAGGGAGATGGGGGAAAGGAAACAAGGGAGGGAGGGGAAAGAGACACAGGGGTGGGAGAGATACAGAGGAGGCGGGAGACGGAGGAAGACACACAGGTGGGAAATGGGAGAAGGAAACACAATGGAGGGAGGAGGGAAGAGACACAGAGGGGAAAAGATACAGAGGAAGGTGGAGAGAGGGGAGAGATACAGAGGAGGGGGAGAGGGGGAAGAGACACAGAGGAGGGGAGACGCGGAAAGAGACACAGAGGAGGGGGAGAAGGGGCAAAGAGACACAGAGGAGGGGGAAAGAGACACAGAGAGAGGGGGAAGAGAAATAGAGGAGGGGGAAGAGACACAGAGGAGGGGGAAAGGGGGCAAAGAGACACATAGGAGGGGGGAGGAGACACAGAGGAAGGGGTAGAGAGGCTCGCAATGAGCGCTAAAAATGCTCATTACGAGGCGCGTAATGAGCACCAAAGGCGCTCATTGCAAGGCCAGTAAAGTAGAGGGGGGAGAGGTAGAGTGGGGAGAGGTGTGCAATGAGCGCCAAAGGTGCAATAGTCCCGCTTGGTGTAATATGGGTTTTTAAGGTCCGGTTGGGGCCTATATGGTCCCGTTTGGTGTAATGTAGGCTTTTAAGGTCAAGGTTTGGGCCTATATGGTCCCGTTTGGTGTAACATGGGTTTTTAAGGTCCGGTTGAGGTCTATATGGTCCCGTTTGGTGTAATGTGGGGTTTTATGGTCTGGTTGGGGCCTACAGTATATGGTCCAGCTTGGTGTAATGTGGGTTTTTAAGGTCTGGTTTGGGCCAATATGGTCCCTGTTATGCACACCAGATTTGGGAGACTAAGCTCACCCCAAGTCTCGCTCTCTATATGTCGCAACTGTTTATTCAGATCTCGACACCAGCAGACACTTCAGATGACAGGATAATTTCTGAAGGCACCATCAGACAGGCATCATCAGACCCATTTTCTTAGGATCTAGGAATCACACACCATGTACCTTTAAATAGTATAAGCAGACTCCGACAGCACCTTTGTTTAGTGTGTCCGAAATCAGACTGACACTTCTTTATTGTTACAGAGATATCTAAAAACACACAAAGATCTCACTTCCAGTTCTAGCCCATCCTCCTAGGCAAATAGCTTGCTATCCCCCCTCACCCACATGATTTCCAGATGTATAGAGGGTTCTGGCTTTCTTGTTCTCCTTACACATTTTATCTCCCATAAAACAAGCTCCTCCTTTCATCACTAAAGCCAGAGCCTTTGCACGTGGCCGATCGCAGGACCATATAAATTATTTAGAATTATTTAACCATTTGTATATTCCAGATATGACAGTACTATCTGCACTTATTACACCCATGATATAACTTTTAAGCAAGTTATTAGTACCTTCTAACCACACATATAATAACTAATGAACCCCAAACAGTCCAGTGGGCCCTTCTATTCATAACAGTCCCGCTTGGTGTAATGTGAGTTTTTAAGGTTCGGTTGGGGCCTATATGGTCCCGATTGGTGTAATGTGAGGTTTTAAGGTCCGGTTGGGGCCTATATGGTCCCGCCTGGTGTAATGTGTGTTTTTAAGGTCTGGTTGGGGCCTATATGGTCCCGCTTGGTGTAATGTGGGTTTTTAAGGTCCAGTTTGGGCCCTTATGGTCCTGCTTGGTATTTTAAGGTTTTAAAGGTCCGGTTGGGGCCTATATAGTACCGTTTGGTGTAATGTGGGTTTTTAATGTCCAGTTTGGGCCTATATGGTCCCGCTTGGTATTTAAAGGTTTTAAAGGTCTGGTCCTGCTTGGTGTAATGTGGATTTTTAAGGTCAGGTTGAGGCTTATATGGTCCCGCTTACTGTAATAAGCAGTTTTTAAGGTCCGGTTGGGGCTTATAGGGTCCCACTTGTTTTTTTAAGGTTTTAAATGTCCAGTTAGGGCCTATATGGTCCCTCTTGCTGTAATGTGGGTTTTCAAGGTCCGGTTGTTCCCTATATAGTCCTGCTTGGTATTTTATGTTTTTTTTAGGTACGGTTTGGGTCTATATAGTCCTTATTAGTGTAGTGTGGGTTTTTAAGGTCCGGTTGAGGCATATATAGTCCCACTTGGTATTTTTAAGTTTTTAAGGTATGGTTTTGACCTATATAGTCCTGCTTGGTGTAATGTGGGTTTTTAAGGTCCGGTTGTGGCCTATATAGTCCCGCTTTGTATAATATGTTTTTTTTAGGTATGGTTGGGGCCTAGATAGTCTCGCTTGGTTTCATAAGTGTTTTTAAGTATGATTGGGGTCTTGCACTCTCTGATTTGTTTGCTTGTTTTATATCCCGCCCAAGTCCAAACACTCTGCAGCTGCAGACTATTTTGGACTACTATACTTGAAGACACCCCGAGAAGGAGAGTCAACTGTTGGTGACTGTCATTACATTCATGCAGAAGAGAAATGTTATTATTTGCCTGAATCACAAGATTCTCGAATTAAAGAATCAGTAGATGGAGTCTATTTCAATGGGTGTTGCAAGTATAAGGTAATTGGGCAGGGCATATGAAGGTCAATATGGCAACAGAAGAGGAGTTTAAAAATGGGTGGGGTCTGTGTAAGTGGAGGGGCCAAGTCTTGCTCTGGCGCCCCTCCAACTTGAAAGTTCACCAGCCGCCACTGGGTACTGGGAATATATATTCCCTATTGGTGATCCAGTGCCCAAAATATATTACTAGCTAGTCATCTCTTTGTTTTTATTGTTTTTATATCTGCGTTTTTTTCTTCTTTTACTTTACGGTTCAAATAAAGATCTATATTAAATGCCTCCCTTTTCTCTTATTTTTCAAATTCTAATTTTTCCTGCTGATTTACGTCCGGTATGAAGGCAACTGCCAGCTTGGAATTTAATAAGGCCCATAATCTCCTTATATAATTTACTTAATGTTACTTTCATTTCCAGTTTCATTCACTCTGTCTAATTAGAAGGAGTCCTAACTGAGAAGTAAGTATTTATGTTTCCACTATGCCCCCGATCGCTGGTTACATGAATAGCACAAAAAGCCCTATTAAATTCCCCCCAACGTGTAAAACCGTAGCCCGTAACGGAGCCCGCAAGACTTACGGCTATTAAATTGGCCTCTTAAAGCTACCCGCAACCGATCTGCGAGTTACATGTGGAAAAAACCTACGGGTCATCGAAATCTGAACTCCATTGCCGCAAATCCTTTGATTGTTAAGCTCGTAACTGTTACATTCAAAAATCGATATTAAATTGCTACAAATCCACTGGTGTTCAAACCTGTAACCCGCAAATGGAACCAAAAATCCTTCAGTACTAGAGAGGACCCGCAACGGGTTTAAAGTCCTATCCGTAGCACTGTAAATGCAAATATCAACACAATACTGTACTTATAATTAAACAGAAAGTGAGGTTAGATATTAAAATGAATAGCACAACTTTCTCAAGCTCGCAAATCTGCAATAACCAATACTTTTTTTTCTGTTTCATTTCTGTGTTATATCAATCCTGGCAATCAATGTGTTAATACATATAATTGAACTTGCATAGACTAGAATATCATATTTACTGATTTATTAATATTGCATTATTTCTGGAATGCGGGTCCAATCGAAACTGGTAATTGAAACCCGTTAGACTTTTTCAGTGACCTAATGATGATGATCTCTTTTGCCATTGGCTCTGCCTAAACCCGTAACTACGGGTTTGACTAATTGATAGTGATGTCTTAAACATAAAATTTTTGGTTCGCGAAACGCCGAAAATGTTCGCGAACCAGCGAACCGCCATAGACTTCAATGGGCAGGCGGATTTTAAAACCCACAGGGACTCTTTCTGGCCACAATAGTGATGTGAAAGTTGTTTCAACGGGACTAACACCTGGACTGTGGCATGCCGGAGGGGGATCCATGGCAAAACTCCCACGGAAAATTACATAGTTGATGCAGAGTCTGGTTTTAATCCATAAAGGGCATAAATAACCTAACATCCCCCTCCATCATCATCCCCCCCTGTATCTCTTTACCCCCTCCCTCATCAGCCTCCCCTGTGTCTCTTTCCCCCCTTCTTCATCACCCTCCCCTGTGTCTCATCCCCCCTCCCTCATCATCCTCCCACCTCCCTCATCATCCTCCCCTGTATCTCTTTACCCCCTCCCTCATCATCCTCCCCTGTGTCTCTTCCCCCCTCCATCATCATCCTCCCCTGTGTCTCTTTCCCCCCTCCCTCATCATCCTCCCCTGTGTCTCTTTCCCCCCTCCCTCATCATCTTCCCCTGTGTCTCTTCCCCCCTCCCTCATCATCCTCCCCTGTGTCTCTTTCCCCCCTCCTCATCACCCTCCCCTGTATCTCTTTACCCCCTCCCTTATCATCCTCCCCTGTGTCTGTTTCCCCCCTCCCTCATCATCCTCCCCTGTGTCTCTTCCCCCCTCCCTCATCATCCTCCTTCCTCCCTTGATGATAAGGGGCGGAAGAGACACAGGGATAAGTGTGAGGGGTGTTAGGGTAAGGGGTGTTAGGGATAAGGGTGAGGGGGTTAGGTGTTAGGGTGAGGGGTGTTAGGGCTAAGTGTGAGGGGTGTTAGGGTGAGGGGTGTTAGGGGTAAGTGTAAGGGGTGTTAGTGTGAGGCATGTTAGGAATAAGTGTGAGGGGTGTTAGGTCTTAGGGATAAGTGTGAGAATGTTAGGGTTAGGTGTTAGGTTGATGGGTGTTATGGATAAGTGTGAGGGGTGTTAGGGTTAGGGTAAGGGGTGTTAGGGATAAGTGTGATGGGTGTTAGGGTAAGGGATGTTAGGGTTAGTTGTTAGGGTAAGGGCTGTTAGGGATACGTGTGAGGGGGTATTTGGGTTAGGTGTTAGGGTGAGGGGTGTTAGGGATAAGTGTGATGAGTGTTAGGGTAAGGGATGTTAGGGTTAGGTGTTAGGGTAAGGGCTGTTAGGGAAAAGTGTAAGGGGATATTAGGGTTGGGTGTTAGGGTGAGGGGTGTTAGGGATAAGTGTGGGGGTTGTTAGGGTGAGGGATGTTAGGGTTAGGTGTTAGGGATAAGTGTGAGGGGTGTTAGGGTTGGGTGCTAAGGTGAGGGGAGGATGATGAGGGAGAGGGAAAGAGACACAGGGGAGGATGATGAGGGAGGAGGAAAAGAGACACAGGGCAGGATGATAAGGGAGGAGGGAAAGAGACACAGGGGAGGATGATGAGGGAGGGGGGAGGATGATGAGGGAGGGGAAAGAGACACAGGAGGATGATGAGGGAGGGGGAGGATGATGATAAGGGGGGAAGAGACACAGGGATAAGTGTGAGGGGTGTTAGGGTTAGGTGATAGGGTAAGGGGTGTTAGGGATAAGGGTGAGGGGGGTTAGGTGTTAGGGTGAGGGGTGTTAGGGATAAGTGTAAGAGTGTTAGGGTGAGGGGTGTTAGGGATAAGTGTGATGGGTGTTAGGGTAAGGGATGTTAGGATTAGGTGTTAGGGTAAGGGCTGTTAGGGATAAGTGTGATGGGTGTTAGGGTAAGGGATGTTAGGATTAGGTGTTAGGGTAAGGGCTGTTAGGGATAAGTGTGAGGGGGTATAAGGGTTAGGTGCTAGGTTGATGGGTGTTATGGATAAGTGTGAGGGGTGTT
The DNA here is from genome assembly GCA_027410445.1 of Discoglossus pictus. Taxonomy (NCBI): domain Eukaryota; kingdom Metazoa; phylum Chordata; class Amphibia; order Anura; family Alytidae; genus Discoglossus; species Discoglossus pictus. The sequence continues at coordinate 304,301,705 of CM050164.1, read as the reverse complement.
AGGGTTAGGGTAAGGGGTGTTAGGGATAAGTGTGAGGGGTGTGAGGGTTACGTGTTAGGGTAAGGGCTGTTAGTGATAAGTGTGAGGTGGTATTAGGGTTAGGTGTTAGGGTGAGGGGTGTTAGGGATAAGTGTGGGGGGTGTTAGGGTGAGGGATGTTAGGGTTAGGTGTTAGGGATAAGTGTGATGGGTGTTAGGGTTAGGGATGTTAGGGTTAGGTGTTAGGGTAAGGGCTGTTAGGGATAAGTGTGAGGGGGTATTAGGGTTAGGTGTTAGGTTGATGGGAGTTATGGATAAGTGTGAGGGGTGTTAGGGTAAGGGGTGTTAGGGATAAGTGTGTGGGGTGTTAGGGTTAGGTGTTAGGGTGATGGGTGTTAGGGATAAGTGTGATGGGTGTTAGGGTAAGGGATGTGTTAGGGTTAGGTGTTAGGGTAAGGGCTGTTAGGGATAAGTGTGAGGGGGTATTAGGGTTAGGTGTTAGGGTGAGGGGTGTTAAGGATAAGTGTAAGGGGTGTTAGGGTGAGGCATGTTAGGAATACGTGTGAGGGGTGTTAGGTCTTAGGGATAAGTGTGAGGGGTGTTAGGGTTAGGTGTTAGGTTGATGGGTGTTATGGATAAGTGTGAGGGGTGTTAGGGTTGGGTGCTAAGGTGAGGGGAGGATGATGATAAGAGGGGGAAGAGACACAGGGGTGTCCTTGCAGCAGAGATCAAAAGAATCCTTCAGGACTGTATTTCACACTGTGTACAGTAGCCTAGCTATGGTTTTCCCTATTGATGCAGTATCACCTACACTCAGCCTCCTCTCAGAAAGACTGCAAGTTAGTTATGATTCCAAAATGGCTGCTGTCCATGAGGTAGAAGGGTGTGGAAGGCAGGGTATGATGCTGATTGGCTGGAATGTGTCTGCTGACTGTGAGTTGCAGGGTCAAAGTTTGCTCAATGATAAAGTATAGGGGGCGGAACGAACATTGCATATGTTCGCAGTTCGGCGGGAACAGTCCGCTGGCGAACTATTCGCGACATCTCTACTAATTGATCATGTTCACGGCCGCATATGCAACGTGAGCATGAATGGTCTACTTATTTGCGTCTCCAGCCCGTTGGTCGCTGCCTTTTTTTATGTAATAGCTCTGTAACGTAGCAGAATTTCAAGGGGCTGTTAGTCTCTATTTTTTATAACTTATCCAGACTTAATTCTTTATTTAGTATTTGTTGTACATTACGAATGAAAATCTGCTGCATATTCTCATTACTATAAGTATAATGATTATACAATAAAAGTTAAGTCTTAAGACATTCTCTGTGGATGAAATGCATTGGGCATTTTTTCCTACCCTCCTTTTTTGGACAGACAAGACCTACATTTTTGCTTACTTTTTCCTCCACCACTTTTGTATTTTTATATTTTTTTTCTTTTGCTTATCCTTTTTTTTCAAAGGAATACACATAGCAAGAAATAGAAGACCCATTTGTAGCACAGTTCTTTCATGACTTTCTATGGAAAAACAAATATTAGATAAAAAGTACATAAAGCAATAGTTACTCATATCAGCCCTTACTTAACCATTTCAGCCACTCCATCTACTTGACATTTTACTCTTAGACATTTTTATACTCTAACACTAATGCATTTACCCCTTTTTAATGTGTGTTCTGCAGTTGTAATTTGAAATATTTTCCTTTTATAAAGATATCCATTTATTTTTCTGCCTGTTCCATATTCCAGTTGCTATGACAATACTTGAAAATATAATATTCAATACCAATGAGGTGTTCATAAAAAATGTCATTGTGACACCAGGCCTTTTCACTGACTTGTCATAATGTGAATGTTGACTTCATCATTATCACAGGAAAATGGACAAGGATCCTTCAGCATCTGCTAAAATAGCCATCCATATTTTTTCTAAGACATCCTCTTGCCCTTATATACTTTCATATTTTACAAAAACTGGATTAAAGGAAAACTAACATCTCATAAATGTAATTGGTTCTTTTAAAGAACTTGTCTTGATATTGTTTTTATAATGTAAAAAAATAAAATAAATATAATTATAAAGTCACTAGATAATATATCTAAACATATACTGCACTGGAGTCAACCTTTTCTTTGTTTACATATTTGATCTGCATGCTTTCAATACAAATAATTAAAAACATATTTGTAAGAAAATACAAATATGAGAGACATACATCTGAGAAAAGACATGACTAAGTAGAGTGCCCTGTGCCTTTATATACGAAGTCATAAAAGTCGGTACCCACCCCTAAAGGTAGATCAGAACAAAATTGCTAGACAAGTCTGGCCTAAACAGGAGAACACACAGCTCCAAGCCATACCATTGGCCATAATGGACTTCTTCAGTTGGAAGCTGCTGATGTCTGTAAGAGCAGTGAGCAAACCAATTATGGCTGAAACATGTCTGAGGGTTATTGGTTCTCACGTGCAGGGGAGACTTGTTTAACATTTCAGTTCTGACTTGCCTTTAAGCAAACATACAGTCTGGCATGTTTCTCCTCTGTAATTACACAAGTGTGAACGAACTGAAGAGACTGAACCATGAGTGAACACCATCCTACTTGCACATTGCTTAGTAGTGTACTTTCTCAGGTGGGCATGTCTCACTTTTGTTCTGCTTAAACAAAACTGCAACATATTATTGCACAGCAAAGGTTGCAGGGACATGTGTTACACCTCTGGGGACAGACTCAGAAGTCGAATGATTAAAGGTATATGCAAGTGAGCTGGGTTATGAATGCATCTGATGGTTGGGAATTAGTAATGTATGATTAAATGTATTTGCATGCACTGTGTTTTTTTAGCTTTGCATTAAAAAAATAAATAAAACTGTTGCAGGTGTTGTTTACACCCCCAGGATTGAGCTAGCTCCTGAGAGGGTTAATTTTTGCAGAAGTGTACCCTGTCCATGTGAGCATGCCCAGCTTTTGCAGCCAATCAGCAATGCTGTATGCAGCCAGCTAGATGTGGCTTCAACACTGGGTCCTTAAAGACCATAAATCGACATTCAAGTACAAATGCTTATACTGAAACCAAACATTTCAGCTTCCTCTTTCTATTCTAATTTGTCTTTTAGATGAATGAACATTTAAGCTTGATTTATGGTCCTGCAATGACCTGCAACATTTTCTGTTCATATGTCTCTTTGTCAGGGAGTGCATACAATTCACTGGGACTGGGAGAGATCGCAGGGGCAATTCACTGGGGCTTGGTGAGGTAATGGGGCAATTCACTGGGTCTGGGAGAGATGATGGGGCAATTCACTGGGGCTGGGAGATATCAAAGGGGCAATTCACTGGGGGTGGGGGGAGTGATGAGGTAAATCAATGGGGCTGGGAAGGTTACAGGGGCAAATCACTGGGCCTGGGGGAAGTTTCACCTGGGATGTAGATAAAACGATCAGTGAATGAAGGGACACAGACCTTGTTCTGGGTATTACAGAAATGTAAAGGAAAGCTGCAGCTCAATTCACAGACCAAAAAGATACCATGTATTCTGAATGCTAATTTTCCCTGGGATTTTAAGGGGGTGACAACATTGATAGGAAACAGTTTGCAGATGCAAGAAATTCAGCAAACTTTAGGGTAAATGTTTATTTTGGTATTTTTTCATGCAATTTTTTTTCCATACACTACTAATTCTCCTCTATCAGTTCCATTCATAATCCAGCTCACTTGCATATACCTTTAAGCAGGGTCAGATTAAGACCTTTAGAGGCCCTAAGTACTTAAAAGATTTTGGTGGCTCCATATACAGTGGACCCTTGGCACTCGACTACCTCAAAACTCATCAATTTCGGTATTTGATGCGTCTTGATGAGCAAAAACTACTCTACACTTCTTTGATACTCATCCAGTTTGTTAAAACCAATTTACATTATTCCTTATGGGAGTTTGGTACTTGTTGCCTTCTCCACTCGTCATGTCTTCTGGAACCAATTAACTATGAGTACCAAGGATTCTGTGTATATGTAATTAAAAATATAAACAATAACCTCTATTATTACAATTTTTTTTATTTGTTGTTATTGTATATATATACGCTAGACTCATCTACCATACTAAACGATCAGTGTCTGCAGCACCTCTCTGTCAGGCACTCCACTGGCTTCCCATAGCATCTAGAATACAATTCAAAATCATGACCCTAACATATAAAGCCCTCCACAATAGTGCACCCTCCTACATCTCTGCTCTTATACCAAAATACACTCCCACCGCCCTCTTCGCTCTGCTAATGACCTTCTTCTCTTCTCCTCTCTCATCACCTCCTCTCATTCCCGTCTTCAAGACTTTTCACATGCTGCCCCTATTCTTTGGAACTCTTTACCTCGCACCACCAGACTTGCTTCCTGCCTCAGATCCCTCAAAATCTCTTTAAAAACACATCTATTCAAAAAAGCCTATCATCTTTAGCCTCTTCATTCACTATGCATCTCTCACTCTCCTGTACCTCACCCATACCCTTTAGAATGTAAGTTTGCGAGTTTTAATCTTGTTAGGTGCTTTAGGGAAAGCACAGTGTATATCAGATTGAAAGCTCAATAACAGGGTCTTCCATTATTTTCATTGTGGGGTATTGTTTATACTTGTACCTAACCCCTGTATTGCGCTGCGGAATATGTTGGCGCGTTATAAATAAAGGATAATAATAATAATAATATATATATATATATATATATATATATATATATATATATATATACAGTGCCTTGCAAAAGTATTTACCCACCTTGACTGTTTACCTATTTTGTTACATTACAGCCTTTACCTTCAAGCTGAAGTCAAATTAGAGAAATAAATACATCAAACTATTTTTTAGAAATAGAAAACTGAAAATTGGCGTATGTATTCACCCCCTTTGTTATGAAGCCAATAAAAAGCTCTGGTGCAACCAATTACCTTTTAGAAGTCACATAATTTGTGACATTATGTCCACCTGTGTGCAATCTAAGTGTTACATGATCTGTCATTACATAAACACACCTTTTTTGAAAGGTCCCAGAGGCTGCAACACTGCAAGCAAGAGGCACCACAAACCACACACTGCCATGAAGACCAATGAACTCTCCAAACAGGTCAGGGACAATGTTGTTGAGAAGTACAAGTCAGGGTTAAATTATAAAAAAATATCCAAATATTTGATGATCTCCAGGAGAGCCATCAAGTCTATCATAACCAAATGGAAAGAACATGGCACAACAGCAAACTTGCCAAGAGACGGCTACCCACCAAAACTCATGGCCCGGGGAAGGAGGGCATTTATCAGAGAGGCAGCACAGAGACCTAAGGAAACCCTGAAAGAGCTGCAGAGTTCCACAGCAGAGACTGGAGTATCTGTACGTAGGACGACAATAAGCCGTACGCTCCATAGAGTTGGGCTTTATGGCAGAGTGGCCAGAAGAAAGCCATTAATTTCAGCAAAAAACAAAATGGCATGTTTTGAGTTTGCGAAAAGGCATGTGGGAGACTCCCAAAATGTATGGAGGAAGGGGCTCTGGTCTGATGAGACTAAAATTGAACTTTTTGGTCATCAAATAAAATGCTATGTCTGGCGCAAACCCAACACATCACATCACCCAAAGAACACCATCCATTCAGCTGCCAGGACTGGGAAACTGGTCAGAGTTGAGGGAAAGATGGATGGTGCTAAATGCAGAAATATTCTTAGGCAAAACCTGTACCACTCTGTGCGTGATTTGAGGCTAGGACGGAGGCTCACCTTCCAGCAGGACAATAACCACAAACACACTGCTAAAGCAACACTTGAGTGGTTTAAGGGGAAACTTGTAAATGTGTTGTAATGGCCTAGTCAAAGCCCAGACCTCAATCCAATAGAAAATCTGTGGTCAGACTTGAAGAGTTCTGTTCACAAGCGCAAACCATCCAACTTGAAGGACCTGGAGCAGTTTTGCAAGGAGGAATGGGCTAAATTCCCAGTGGTAAGATGTGGCAAGCTCATAGAGACTCGTCCAAATCGACTTGGAGCTGTGATTGCAGCAAAAGGTGGCTCTACAAAGTATTGACTTTAGGGGGGTGAATAGTTATGCACAATGACTTTTCTGTTATTTTGTCCAGTTTGTTGTTTGCTTCACAATAAAAAAAAATATCTTCAAAGTTTTGGGCATGTTCTGTAAATCAAATAATGCAAATCCTCAAACAATACATGTTAATTCCGGGTTGTGAGGCAACAAAACCTGAAAACTGAAATCTTTTGCAAGGCACTGTATATATGCAATTTTTTCGTTTATTTGGGGGCCCCTTTTTGTGGAACCTAGTTCAGTTGCACCATTTGTAGTTCTGGGCCATATGGTCCATGGTAAAGCTGGCAATGGAAAATGTCTGTGGTGCCCCCTCCCTTGATGCCCTAAGCACATGCTTATTTTGCTTATTGGTTAATCCAGCCTTGCCTTTAAGCTTTTGATGGAAAGGTCCCACAGATTGGGAAAGTTTACCTACATTTTTTATTTAATGTATTTATAGTGATCTTATTTATGCCTCTCTCATATGTAAGTATATTCAGCCTATTCTTTATCCATATTTTTGATAGATATCATTCAATATCAATCTAAACTTGACTGTCACATTATATAAAAAAAAATTATATTACAGCAAATTTGTGATGATTGCACTACAAAAACATTTATCATTTTTATACATTATATTATGCTACCTTTCTGCTTAGAGTTGCAATATATTGTATTTATACTGAATAGAGATAATGATGACTTTGTACTCATACATAAGTGATTATGACAACATTGTATTGAAAACAGAGCCATATGTATGATTTAATCTGAACAATGTTTAATGTTACATTTACCAGGGAGTGTACTACTTCTCATCTGGAACAAAACCCTGTAATTTTACTTTACACAAATAGAAATAGTTAATTTATTGGTAAAATACAAAGGATAATATATATATATATATATATATATATATATATATATATATATATATATATATAATACAAGATTCGCCTGGCACACACAGTTCCTTTTTATACCTTGGTTGAAAATACTGGCACATAATTATTATCAGTCATTTTATACCCAGACATGGTCTGATCATTCCTTCTAGATTTCAAGAAGACCACTTGCTCTCTTCCCATATGCTGATATACTGTATATTTTACTAAACACCTAAACTCATTTAACGGACACTTGTCATACCCACGTTCTCTAATCTCCTCAAAGCCATGTATCATGTTATCCTTCATGATAATATTATTATAGCCTCAGGGCTAGTTCTACGGTTTATAGGGCTGGGTGCAAATATATGCAGTTTTTTTTACAGAAAAAAGTAAAAAAAAATCTACAGACATAGCATGCCTTTATGCAAATCTTGCCCACAAGTTGAAGCAAAGCTGAATGTGAAGTATGGGCATGCCTGACTAGAAGCGTCCACCCTTTAATACATTTTAATGAAAAAATTTAATATGGGAAAAGGTCTAAGGGGTTTCTGAAAAGAATTGTGTGCTATCAGATGCGGTGGTGAGAATTTAAAGGCTGCCAGCTCCACCCACAAATTCAGATATATCATTAATCTTTTAGGGCATAGCTTACAACCTAATAAACAAATAAATTATGTAGTAAATGGAGGAGTCTTCTGCAAATCAAGGCATAGCCTCCTCTGCAAATCGTACATAGCCTTTAACTTGTGTGTGATGTTTATGACCTAATAAATAAATTAATGAGAAAATTAATGCACAAATGGGACAATGAGGAATAAGGTATGGCAAAAAAATTGCAGTAAATGTTAGAGAGGCAAAAATGGCAATATAATAGAAGTGGTATAAAGATCACCCCTATCATGGATCAAAAATATTGATTATTAGATCTTGAGAAATAACATAATAACTCATTAAATAATGGAATAGGCAATATAATGAATAGCAACTATTTAGGGGATTATGGCAATGAAGTGCAAAATGAGCAAATAGTTAAAATTGAAAGAAAACAAAAACCTTAAAGGTGGATTCAAAAGCATTTGAACCTATTATTAAAAAGGCCTTGGCAAAAGGGATTATTAACATATGCCGAGCCACAGCGGTGAACTCAGGAATGCACCGACCATTTAACCCCACAGCTGAACTGTTTAGGTTACATTGTTACATAGTAATTGAGGTTGAAAAAAGAATTTTAGTCCATCAAGTTCAACCTTTGTAGATCTCCTCTGATCAGAAATATGTGGATTAATTGTTAATTGTTAATTGATCCAGAGGAAGGCACAACGGAAAAAAAACAAAACAGTGAAACGTTGCCAATTGTCTCAAAAGGGAAAAATAATATAAAATTCCTTCCTCACCCCAGATATTGGTGATCAGACCCCTCCCTGGATCAATACTCCCACTCTAATTATCCAGGATAACCCTGAATGCTGTTTTTATTTAAAAATATATCCAATCCTTTTTAAAGTTATTTATCAAATCCACTGTCACCACCTCCTTTCGTAGAGAATTCCACAGATTAACCACCCTTACTGTGAAGAACCCTTCACTTTCTTTAAGGTGAAATCTTATACTTCTAATCTCAACGGATGTCCTCTTGTCAGTTGAAAACCTCTTGGCACAATAAGCTCACTTGACAAAGTCTTGTATTGACCCTGGATATATTTATATAATGTAATCATATCTCCTCTTAGACACCTTTTTTCTAGAGAAAATAAGCTTAATTTGGTTAGTCTTTCTTCATAACGTAGCCCCTCCATTCCTCTTATTAGCTTTGTTGCCCTCCTCTGTACCTTTAGTCTTACTACCTTTTCATTTTTTATTCTAGCCAGTCTAAAAGCCCTTTTGCAACCCTTGTGGACTTCCTTGTACTCATGGATAGCAGTTTCTGTCCCCTCTTTTTTGTATAATTGAAATGCCTGTTTTTACTCCTCATGTTCATCTTTAAGTCATTGTTAAGGCACATGGGTTGTGAATTACTCCTTCTACTTTTATTTCCACATGGTAGTATGTATATGAAGTAAGGATTTGAACATTGGCCATTTATGTTCAGTATTTTTACCTGCCAGTTCTCTGTCCCAGTCTATACATTGTATTGCTGCCCTTAGACCGTTATAATTTGCCCTTTTAAAATTAGGAGTTTTTATTGGCCGCTTACAGTTTTGTTTTTTTAATTTAATCTCAAATGAGACGTGTTCTGATCACTGTTTCGCAAAGGTTGCCCTATTTCAACATTTGATACTAAATCAATATTATTTGTGATGACTAAATCAAAGATAGCTCTTGTATAACCTGGGTCAGATAATGATCCCTGAGTGTACTCAAGAACCTGCTCCCCTTAGCTGAACTGCTGGTCTCATTCATCCAGTTTTTTTCAGGGTAGTTAAAATCTCCCATTATTAAAACTTGCCCATGCTTAGCTGCATTTCCAATCTGTAACAATAATTGCATTTCCTCACTTTTAATTATATTTGGGGGTTTATAGCATAATCCTACCAATATTCTTTTAGAATTAGCTGCTCCGCTACTTAACTCTACCCACAAAAATTCAACATTACTGCTTGTTTAGTCGTTCAGTCGCATCCGACTCTCCGTGACTCCATGGACCACAACACGCCAGGCACATCTCTCAGCCTTCCCCCCTCCCGAGCTCCTCCAAATCCCTGCTGAGTGCCCCAGTGACCTCATCCATCCATCTCCGCCTTTGTCGTCCCCTTCTTCTTGTGCCTTCAATCTTTCCCAGCATCAGAGACTTTTCTAGGGAATCCTGCCGTCTCATAATATGGCCAAAATATTTAAGCTTCAGCCCCATGATCATACCTTCTAGTGAACAGTTTGTCTTGATTTCCTGAAGTATTGATTTATTGGATCTTCTTGCAGTCCAAGGGACTCTAAGCAGTCTGCTCCAACACCACAATTCAAAGGCGTCAATACTAAGGCGCTCAGATTTCTTTATAGTCCAGCTCTCACATCCGTATGTTACTACTGGGAATACCATAGTTCGAACTATGCAGACCTTTGTTTAATATCTTTACTTTTTACAAGCTTGTCCAAGCTTGCCATAGCTTTCCTCCCCAGAAGCAAACGTCTTTTAATTTCATGACTACAGTTACCATCTGCCGAGATCTATGAGCTAAGGAAAAAAAAACCTGTCACTGCCTCCACTTCTTCCCTGTCTATTTGCCTGGAAGTGAGATTGCTGTTTGTCATGATCTTCATCTTTTTAACGTTGAGCAGCAAGCCAACTTTTGCACTCTCTTCTTTTACCCTCATCAATTAGTCCTTTAGTTCCTCCTTACTTTCAGCCATCAGAGTAGTATCATTGGCGTATCTGAAGTTGTTGATATTCCTTCCAGCAATACTGATTCCAGCTTTGGATTCATCCAGTCCAGCCTTACGCATGATGTATTATGCATATAAGTTGAATAAATAAGGTAACAATATACAACCTTGTCAAACTCCTTTTCCAATCTTGAACCATTCTGTTGTCCCATGTTCAGTTCTGACCGGACATACCACATTTTGTTGTGATCCACACAGTCAAAGGTTTTAGAATAGTCTATGAAGCAGAACTAAATGTTTTCTTGGAACTCTCTTGCTTTCTCAATTATCCATAGGATATTGGCAGTTTGATCTCTTTTGCCTCTTCCTCTGCGGATCCAAGCTTGCACGTCTGGTAGTTCCTGGTCCAGATATTGATGGAGTTGAGCTTGTAGAATCTTAAGCATTACCTTGCTGGCATGTGAAATGAGTGCAATTGTTCGATAATTGGAACACTCTTTGGTACTGCCTTTTTGGGGGGGATTGGGATGTCGACTGGCCTTTTAAAGTCTATTGGCCATTATTGAGTTTTCCAAATGTGTTGGCATAAGGCAAGTAACACTTTTACAGCATCAACCTGTAGAACTTTGAATAGTTCAATTGGGATTCCATCACCTCCTGCAGCCTTATTATCAGCAAGACATCCTAGGGCCCATCTCACTCTCCACGATGTCTGGCTCCAACTCATTGGACAAATTATCGAGGTCATCACTGCTGTTAAGATCCTTCCTGTATAGATCTTCACTGTATACCTGCCACCTCTTCTTTCTCTGATCTTCTTCTGTTAAGTGCCTACCATTTTTTGTATTTTATCACACCCACTTTTGCATGAAAGGTGCCTGTTAGGTTCCCAATTTTCTTGAAGAGATCTTCTTCAATCTCTTTACATGTCTCCTTCTCTTTTCTTGCTATCCTCTGCATTCAGTTGGACAAATCTTTTCTTATCTCCACAACATTTCCCTTTCCTTCTTTCCTGGGCTACTCATCCTAGCCTCATCAGACAGCCAGTTTGACATCTTTCTTTTCTTTCTTTTAGGGATTTTTTTTGTTGCTGTTTCCTGGATTATGTTGCAAACTTCGGTCCAAATTTCTTCAGGCATTCTATTTTCCGTGTCTAGTTCCTTAAATCTATTCTTTACTTCCACTGTATATTCATAAGGAATATTATTTATTTCATATCTACTTGGTCTCATGGGTTTCCCTCTTTTCTTTAATTTTCAACTTTGCAATAAGAAGCTCATGGTCTGAGCCACAGTCAGCCCCAGGTCTTATTTTTGCTGATTGTATAGAACTCCTCATTCTTTGGCTGCACAGTATATAGTCTGATTTCTGGTGATGTCCATGTGTAGAGTCGTCTTGGAGGCTGTTGGAAGAGGGTGTTTGCTATGATCAGAGAATTATCTTGACAGAATTCTATTCATTTCTGACCTGCTTCATTTTGCACTCCAAGGCCAGATTTGCTAGTTATTACAGGTGTCCTTTGGTCCCCTACTTTAGCATTCCAATCTCCTATGATGATAGTAACATATGTTGGTGTTATATCTATGACGTGTTAAATATCTTCGTAGACTGGACAACTTCAGCCTCTTCAGCATCGGTGGTTAGACCATAGACTTGGATCACTGTGATATTAAATGGCTTGCCTTGAATTCAAATTGAGATCATTCTGTCATTTATTGGGTTGTCACCGAGCACTGCTTTGGCCACTCTTTGATTGACTAGGATGGCTACTCCATTTATTCTGCAGGATTCTTGACCACATTAGAAGATCTGGTGGTTGTCTGATGTAAAATGTCCAATTCCAGTCCATTTAAGTTCACCAATCCCCAGGATATCAATGTTTAACCTTGTCATTTCATTCTTGACCACATTTACTTTGCCTTGGTTCATAGTTCTAACATTCCAGGTTCCTATTCTGAATTCATCTTTCCAGCATCTGACTTTCCTCTCCTCTCCAGACACATTGGCAGCTGGGTGTCCTTTCGGCTTTGGCCCAACCACTTCAATAGATCTGGTGTTACTTGTACTTGCCCTTTGCTTTTCCTCAGTAATGCGGTAGGCACCTTCTGACCTGAGGGGCTCATCTTCCGGTGCCATATCGTTATGTCTCTGGTTGTGCCTGTCCATAAAGTTTTCTAAGCAAATATACTGAAGTGGCTTGCCAGTTCGTTCTCCAGTGGACCGCAATTTGTCTGACCTCTCTGCCATGACCTGCCCATCTTGGCTGACCCTACATGATATAGCTCATAGCTTCATCGAAGTACATAAGCCCCTTCATCACGACAAGGTAGTGATCCAGAAGGGGAACATTACCGTTAGTTCCAGCATGAATATCGTCTCTGACTATAGGCTTAAATTCAGGCTTAACATACAGACAAATCCCTCCTCCTCTTTTACCATTTCCCCTATATTTCCTAAATAGGTGATAACCATCCTGATTAACAGTCCAGTCATGAGATTCATCCCACCATGTTTCAGTAATGCCTACTTTTCATTAACTGCTAATAATTCTAACTCTCACATTTTCCTGGCAAGCTTCTGGCATTAGCAAGAATACACTTTATGTTATGAGTCTGTAGTTCTGAAGTGCCTGCTACTGACTTGAGTTGCTTAACAATACCTCCTTGTTGACTATACTAACCCTACCTCATCTCCTCCCCCTTGAGTAGTTAATTTGTTTCTTAGCCCCTTTACACTTTCTACCTCATTACTTATATCTAGTCCCTCCCCCCATCCCCCCCACCTACTAGTTTAAAAACTCCCCCAGCCATTCTTCCATCCTTTCCCCTAGCACACCAGCTCCCTATTCATTAAGGTGCAATCCATTCCTGCTATAGAGTTTGTATCCAAGTGAAAAATTAGCCCAGTGCTCTAAAAACCCAAACTCCTCCTTAATGCACCACTTTTTTAGCCACGCATTAACCTCCCTAAGCTTTTTCTGTCTCCCTGGACTAGCACGTGGCACTGGTAGTATCTCAGAAAAGGTCCTTGCCTTCAGCCTATTACCTACTTCTATAATATAATTCTTTAGGACTTTCCATCTTCCACTAACTTTACCAATATGTACCAAGACCGCCGGTTCATTTCCGTATCTTCCCAATAAAGTATTTACCGGATCCACAACATGCTGAATCCGAGCACCCGGGAGACCGCAAACTGTTCGATTGCTGGTTCCTGGGTGACAAATCACCCTGTCTTCCTTTCTAATAATAGAGCCCCCTACCACCAAAACGTTTCTCTTGCTCTGCCTAATCTGCCCTACCTCTCCTCCAGTAGAACTGTTCTCCTGGCTGTTAGAGGAAACATCTCTATCTGGCATTGCCATTCCTGAATGAACATCCCCAACAGTTTCACTCAATCTGGCAAATCTGTTGGTGCTTGCCAACTCAGAACTGGCCTGCCACCTCCTCCTGTTCTGCCTACTTTCCTTTGTAACTATAAACCAGCTACCTCCCTGGACATCCTCACTAGCCATATCTCCACCCTCCATGCTAGGCCCAGCTAAACTGTGCTCAGTGATCCCCAACTCCCCATCCAGTGGAGTAATATCATTAAGTGTTGCAATTCTCTTCTCCAGTTCTCCAATTTGAGCTTCAAGATTGGCAACATGCTCACACCTGCCACAGAGGTATGGACTCTCGATCAGCTGTTCCAACAGGTCATACAGGTGGCAGGATGCTCACTGAGTTAGGTTGTCACTGGACTGACTCATAATTACTAATTACAGTGGGGAATTTTTTTGTATAAAGCACTACAATTTGCTCCCCTTTTCTTTGAACTTTTAAACTCCTACACTTATACTAGAATTGCTCTTATACTAGAAGTGTTTGCAAGCTCACAAGTTCGCTCCTTCCCCTATTTCTTTTAGGTTCTTTTTACTCACCTGCCCACTAATCACTGCACAAGTACCCAAACTCACTTTACTGTTCAGGAGAAATCACAGAACAGAGGCAAACAGACCACAAAAAGCCACACACTGATATAGCATCACACAGGTAAAACCACACCCCCTATCATCTGCCACTAATCAATGCACACATATCCAAACAAACTTTACTGTTCAGGAGAAATCACAGAACAAAGGCAAATGACAGACGATTATAGCATTCCATTCTCTGTGCAGATGAATTTGTGAAGGGTTAAGACTTTTTTTTTCTTTTTCTTTTGCTTCCTACACAGAGTGTTGCTGTGAGCCTGCCAGTAACTCATCTAAACACACATTTAATTTAATGATTTCGCAGTAAAAAATGCACATATTTCCAAAATGCAAAAAGTATTTCCACCAGCTTTTAGCAGCTCTTTACTTTGATGTAGTTCAAATTGGGATGAATTAAGTGGCCCTTTAAGTAAGGTATTAAGTAAGGTAATGTACATGCAAAGTCAGCCAGTAAGTCATGACACACATCATTTATGAATGGCTGAAGCATTGAGGGGAGCACAGCGAAGCCAATGGTATCACTTTGTGTTGGTAATGGCTATCACAAGTATTAAACAATGTCCATTCATTATCCTCACAAACTTTGAATGTTGTAAGCTTCTCTGAGGTAATTATTGGTGAAGACTATGAAGTATTGTGTGTATTCAATTTAGATAACAGAGGGAGAAGATAAGAGTCATTGAATGTTGACCTGTTAAGAGCCTCTATATTTGATACAGGGCTAGAGCATCAAATCCTTTTAGGGTAAAAAAATGAAAAATCTTCAGATTGTGACCTTCACATTCGGATTATAAAGCTCTGGTAATGGGTATGTGAGAACTATGGGATGCATGGTAAGATATTGATGGCACAATGAGAGGGCTCTAAGGTGACAGTCCTTCTTTTTATTCATTCATTTAATTAATTCAATGTCTGCTTCGGTGCTGTGGAAAGGATATGGAGCTCAGAATCAAAACTCATAACTAGAAGAATTGCCGGCTGTAATTTGGAATTGCTTTCACTTCACTGGGAATAGAATTAGAATCAATGATGTGAAAGACTCATGATATGCAGATTAGATTGTCAGACATATTTGAGGAATATGACCTAGTAGCTTGCCAACTAGTGCAACTATGTAGAAGGGATTTGAATGACTCTGAATTAAATGTTTGTTTATAAAGTTCCATGCTGCACCAAAGTCCAAAAAGGTGCATACAGCCGAGTCAACCCACTCTAACCTTTCAAGGAAGCTACTCACTTCTGCTCTTCATTAAGAATATATTGGGTCCCATTTCGCTGGTCCATGCATGATCATTGGGAAAGTCAATCCCATAGTCTTAAAGTTAAAGCTGTCTGGAAATATAAACACATTCTTTTTACAAGTATCCTCTAACTCAATATATCTACATTGATAAACAAGATACACATGAGATCACAAGATCTTGGATTATACTGTGTTAAGGAACTCTCTTCGTTACTTTGTGCACTGGACCATCATTTTTAAGACCAAAATATATTGTGTAACCTCTTTTCTTACTGTAAACCACAGCATACTGTAGAGTCACATTACGTGATGGAATCGGGTGCTTAGAGCCTTACATTTTTGGTGATCAGTTGAAAGTGGCTTCCCTATATACAAATCACTTTCAGAGTTTAGCTAGCTTACTGTGTTCTCATCTTTCTATTTGATTTCTGACCTCTGCTTGTAAGCCAGAATTTACAATAGAAATAGACCTGGCCGAACATTATTGACTAAAAATGTGCGGCCTGCCCATGACTACTTTCTACTACTGCAAAGAAGTGAAAGCTTTAAACTGTAATAGCAATGATTAGCCTGCCTTGGCAAAGCTTGATAATGTTATCACAGATGAAATATTTTACTCCCTTTTAGTAGTGCGCAGGACAATGAGAAAGGTGAGGAGGGGTACAGCAATGTAATATATTGCTTTGATATTGTCTGCACAATGTTAATAATGTTGAATTACAAATAAGTTACACATTAAAAGTGAATACACTGTCCCTTTAAACATCTTAAGACACATACCGCCAGAAACTTTCTGTGTTTAAAACTTTTTGTGGAGATAATGACTACATTCAAGGGGGCGACGAAGGACAGGGATTACTTAACCTGTATATTTATAAACGGACAGTTGTTTCATGTGCTATTTTTTCATATTCTAACTACAGAACAAATAATCCATCAGCTTTTGGCTTAATGTTTTGCCTTATCTCCTCTCTAGCGACACTTTACCATATTCATTTCAGACTTATTATGCTGCGTTCAAACTTTCTATTGTGCGTCATGCTTTCTTATTTCACTATTTATAATCAAGAAACTGTTTTGTATTAAAAGAAAAACACTCAGCTGTCCTGTTATTCTCTTCCTTAATGTTATTGTCTTCCAACATAAAGAACACTACACCATACTGTCTCATTTAAGCACAATCTTTAGATAGCTTATCCATTTTGTTTTAATACTGAATCTAATTCACTTGCACCAGCACCATTTTTCATTACAGCAGGTGCCTCATTGAGGGAATTCCTTACCAAATGGTTTGTTTATAGGCTAATTAACTTTTCTCTGAGATAATCAATATTAATTCCAGCTAAACATAATGAGACAAGAGGTTCACACAATCCAATATTGCTGTTAGTATTAAGCTCATTTACAATATAGCACAGTGCATATTGCTGACTTTTCTTAATGTCAATGGACAGAGTATAGTAGCGAAATATATCTTACTTGGAATATTATCTAAATAGAACAAAGCAATACAGATACAGTTAATATCAGTTATGCATTAGGGCCAATGAGATTAAGGCAGAGTCAAATGTTAGGAAATGTGGTTGGTCCCTTTCTGACTGTTCCCTTTTCATAGTTACTACAATTCATTATGGTAGGGGATCATTTGAAATACTGTGACAAAACTATTGATTCAAATGATACCACAATATATAAAAAAATGATGGCTAGCAGCAAGATACTGCTACATGCACTCAAAGTCTTATTTAATTGTGATTGGGCCAATTGAATAGGGCTCTATATAAGCACAGAGCATATTTTATTTACAGAAGTTTTTACTTAGTGAACTTCTATGCAAAAGCAAGGTCTTCACTAACTAAAAACTTCAGAAAAAAAATATGCTGTGTGCTTAAATAAAGCCCTTTTCAATTGGCCGAATCGCAATTTAATAAGGATGTTAGTCTTTTGTATTAAAGCAGGTCTTAACAGAGGAATGTTCTCTTGATAGAAGGAATGTCCCTCCAATGTACTTCCTGAACATTAAAGCCATATGGGCCCATAAGATAAAACAAGACGAGGTTACAGCTTTAGCATATCTCTCAAAAATAATGTTCATAAAAACACCACCCACACATTTATATTGCTGTACTTTATTGCTTTGTCTATTTTTAAAGTTTACTAATGTATACTATTGCTATATAAAAAATAATTTCTTCTATACTACTAACTGCATAAATGAAAATGATATTTTTAGTGCGGTATGAATGGGAGAGCATAGATCGTGGTATAGTGCGACATTACTGGGTAAGCGTTGAACGTGACGTAATGCAATATGACTGGGAAAGCGTGGCACTCAATATAGGGTGATATGACAGGGTACGCTTGGCAAGAGATATGACTGGGTACGATTAGCAAAATTGGTACGGTGTGAAATGACTAGATAACTGTAGAGTGGTACTTGATAATATGACCGGATATGGGTGACGACACACGACTTGGAAAGTGTGGCCGATGATACAGCCACATAACAGTGACGCATCATTTGAAGACTGGTAAACATGGTGGATGATTTGATTTGGTAAGATTGGCAAGTGGCATAGTGAGTGTATTCCCTCAGTACCCCTGGATGTATTCCATCAGGACCTGGGGCTTTATTAACAATTATTTGGTGAAGGTAGTTTAGCCGCATTATGTTGCAGTGAGCCAGAGAGCCCCAGCCAGGGGCCTGGTGGAGGGCCAGGGAGCAAACAGAGTGCCAGAGTGCAACAACTAGTGAGCCCGGTGGAGAGCAGAGTGCAGCGGCGGACAGCTTGGGTGCCGACAGAGGGCCAGAGAGCCCAAACCAGGGGGCCCGACGGAGGACCAGAGAGCACCAGCAGGGAGGCCGACGGAGGTGTCAGAGAGCCTTGGCCAATAAGGGCCCACAGAGGGCCAGAGAACCCAATCAGAAGGCCCGCCGGAGGGCCAGAGAGCACCAGCCAGGGGGCCCGGCGGAGAGCCAGAGAGCCTTAGCCAGGGGGCCCAGAAGAGGGCCAGAGACCCCCAGCCAGGATGCGGGGCCGACGGCGGGTCACAGAGCCCCAACCAGGGAGCCCGGCAGAATGCCAGAGAGCTCCAGCTAGGGAGCCAGCGGTGGGCCAGAGAGCACCGGCCACTGGGCTGACGGAGGACCAGAGAGCCCCAGACGGGAAGGGCCCATGGAGGACCAGAGAGCTCCAGCCAGGGTGCCCGGCAGAGGGCCAGAGAGCCCCAGCCAGGAGGTCCAGCGGAGGGCCAGACAGCCCAAACCAGGCGGCTCCGTGGAGGGCTAGCGGAGGGCTAGAGAGCATTGGCCAGGGGGCCGACAGAGGACCAGAGAGCCCCGGACAGGAAGGGCTCACGGCGGGCCAGAGAGCCCCAGCCAGGGGGTCACGGCAGATGGCCCGGGGTCCGACAGAGGACCAGAGAGCCCCAGCTAGGGTGGCGGCGGAGGGCCAGAAAGCACCGGCAACAAGGCTGGCAGAGGGTCCAGACAGCCCCAACTAGAAGGCCCGGCAGAGGGCTAGAGAGCCCCAGCCAGGGGGCCCAGCGGAGGGCCAGGGGCTGACGGAGGGCCAGAGAGTACCAACAAGGAGGCCATTGGAGAGCCAGAGAGCCACGCCCAAGAAGGGCCCACAGAGGGCCAGAAAGCCCCAACCAAAAGGCCTGGCAGAGGGCCAGAGAGCACCAGCCAGGGAGGACCAGAGAAGGGTCCAGAAAGCCCCGGTCAGGAGGGGCCCACTGAGGGCCAGAGAGCCCCGGACAGGAGGGGCTCACGGAGGGGCAGGGAGCCCCCATCCAGGAGGGCCCACAGAGGTCCAGAGAACTCCAACCAGGGGGACCAGCGGAGGGCCAGGAGGCTCAGCAGGAGGCTTGGAGGAGTGCCAGTGAAGGGCCAAAGATCACCGTCCAGGAGGGGCCCATGGAGGGCCCGAGAGCCCCGGACAGGAGGCCCGGCAGGGGGGCTGGAGGGGCCGACGGAGGGCAACCAGAAGCCCCGGCAGAGGGCCAAAGAGCACCAGGGGGCCAATGGAGGACCAGAGAAGGGTCCAGAAAGCCCCGGACAGGAGGGGCTGACAGAGGGCCAGAGAGCTCCAACCATGGGGACCGGCCGAGGGCCTGGCGGCTCGGCAGGCGGCTCAGAGGAGTGCCAGTGAAGGGCCAAAGATCACCATCCAGGAGGGGCCCATGGAGGGCCAGAGAGCCCAGGACAGGAGAGGCCCAGTGGAGGGCATGAGAGCTCCGGACAGGAGGCCCGGCAGGGGGGCTGGAGGGGCCGACGGAGGGCCAGAGAGCCCTAACCAGGGAGCCTGGTGGAAGGCCAGAGAGCCCCAGCTAAGGGGCCGGCAGAGGGCCAGAGTGCACCGACAAGAGGGTCAACGGAGGGCCAGAGAGCCACGGCGAGAAGGCTTGGGGGAAGGCCAGAGAGCCCAAACCAGGAGGCTTGGTGGAGGGATAGCAGAGGGCCAAAGAGCACCGGCCAGGGGTCCTGGCAGAGGGCCAGAGAGCCCAAACCATGGGGCTCGGCGGAGGGCTAGCAGAGAGCCAGAAAGCCCCAGCCAGGGTTCCCAGTTGAGGACCAGAGAGCCCCAGCCAGGGGGGTCCAGCAGAGGGTCAGTGGTCCAACAGAAGTTCATAGAGCCCCAGCTAGGGGGCCGGCGGAGGGCCAGAGAGCCCCTGCTAGGGGGCCGGCGGAGGGCCAGAGAGCACTGGCAAAGAGGCTGATAGAGGGCCAGAGAGCACCGACAAGGGGGCTAACGGAGGGCTAGAGAGCCATGGTTAGGAAAGGGCCCACAGAGTGCCGAAGAGCCCCAAATAGAAGGCCCGGCAGAGGGCCAGAGAGCCCCAGACAGGGGGCCTAGCGGAGGGCTAGGGGCCCACGGAGGGCCAGAGAGCCCCAACCAGGGGTCCCGGCTGAGGGCCAGAGAGCACCACCAAGGAGGCCTGGCAGAGGGCCAGAGGACACCGGCCAGGGGGCCGACGGAGGACCAGAGAAGGGTCCAGAGAGCCCCGGACATGAGGGCCCCACAGAGGGCCAAAGAGCCCAGGAAAGGAGAGGCCCAGTGGAGGACAGCATCAGACAGGTCACCTGGCAGGGGGGCCGGAGGGGCCAACGGAGGGCCAGAGAGCCCAAACTAGGGAGCCTAGTGAAAGGCCAGAGAGCCCCAGGTAGGGAGCCAGCGGTGGGCTAGAGAGCACCAGCAAGGAAGCCGGGAGAGGGCCAGAGAGCACCAACAAGGGGGGCAATGGAGTGCCAGAGAGCCCCAAACAGAAGGCCTGGCAGAGGGACAGAGAGCTACAGCCAGGAGGCCCAGCAGAGGGCCAGAGAGCCCAAACCAGGAGGCTCGACAGAGGGCGGGCCGAGAGCCAGAGAGCACCAGCCAGGGTTCCCAGTTGTGGACCAGAGAGACCCAGCCAGGGGGACCAAAAGAGGACCAGGGGACCAGAAGAGGACCAGGGATCCGACAGAGGGCCTGAGAGCCCCAGATTGGAGCCTGGCAGAGGACCAGAAAGCCCCAGCTAGGGGGCCGGCAGAGGGATAGAGAGCACTGGCAAAGAGGCCTGCAAAGGGCCATAGAGCATCTACAAGGGGGCCGATATAGGGCCACAGAGCCACAGCCAGGAAGGGCCCACAGAGTGCCAGAGAGCGCCAACTAGTAGGCCCAGCAGAGAGCACCAGCCAGCGGGCCGACGGAGGACCAGAGAGCCCCGGACAGGAAGGGCCCATGGAGGGCCAGAGAGCCCCGGACATGAGGGGCCCACTGAGGGCCAGAGAGCCCAGGGCCAGGAGGGGCAGACGAAGGGCCAGAATGTCCCAGCAAGGGGGCCCGGCAGAGGGCCAGCAGACCGATGGAGGACCAGAGACCCCTGGCCAGGATGGTGCCATGGAGGGCCAGAGACCCCCGGCCAGTATAGTCCCATGGAGGGCCAGAGACCCCCGGCCAGGATGGTTCCACGGAGGGCCAGAGAGCTCCAACCAGGGGTCCCGGTGGAGGGCCAGGCCGCCCGGCGAAGGGGGGGGGGGGAGGGGCTGGAGGAGTGCCGGTGAAGGGCCAGAGAGCCCTGGACAGGAAAGGACCAAGACGGCGGCGGGAGCTTCAAAGGACCAGGGAGCAGGCCCAGCCGCCCACAACAAAGATGTGAACAGGAGGAAGGCAAAAGGCAGCACAAGGAGCGGGATGAAAGGCAGAACCCGGAGCAGGAGGGAGGTAGTGCAGGGAGCAGGAAGAAGATGCACAGGGACAGCGCAGGGAGCAGGAGGGAGGCAGCACAGGGAGTAGGAGCAGCAACAGAGACGGACAACGAATGGAGGAGCGAGGACAGAAGGGAACCAGCGCTCTGCGCCAAGGAGGATATAAGGGAAGGAGATAAGTATTTATTGGGAGTTCCAGCCCCTCACACAACCTCAGGTTAATTAAATTAACCTGCTAAGTATCGACCTCTGCTTTTCTCCAGTCATCTAGTAGAGACCCTGTGTTGAGTGAATCTTGAAAAATTTTATATAATGGTTTCGCTATTACAGAAGCCAACTGCCTCAGTACCCCTGGATGTATTCCATCAGGACCGGGGTTTTATTAACATTTATTTTTTCCAATCCTTTTTGAATTTCTTCCTGCGTTTTCCAATTATTTGGTGAAGGTAGTGTAGCCCCATTATGTTGCAGTGACCCAACCACTGGTGCCTCCCTTGTGTATACGGAAGAAAATAACCTATTTAACTCATCTGCCTTTTGTAAGTCACTAATTATCAGACGGCCTGTGTCACATTGTAATGTTCCTATAAGCTTCCTTCCTCGCCTTCTTCCCATTAATATATTTAAAAAATATTTTATGTTTAGTATTACTCTCTTTTGCAACACATTTTTCATTTACTATTTTAGCCAGCCTAATAGCCCATTTGCAAGCCTTGTTTATTTCCTTGTACTTACATAAGGCAGTCTCTGTCCCCTTTTGTTGGTATAATTTAAATGCCTGATTTTTACTCTGTATCTTGATCTTTAAATCATTATTAAGCCACCTTGGATGCGATTTACTCCTTTTACTTTTATTCCCACATGGTATATGGTGATAAGCATGTATATTTAGTAAGGATTTAAATGTTGTCCATTTATGTTCAGTATTTTTACCTATCAGGTCTCTGTCCCAGTCTATAGTTTGTATTGCTGCCCTTAGACCATTAAAATCTGCTCTTTTAAAATTAAGATTTTTTGTTGGCCCCTTACAGTTTTATTTCAATTATAGTTGGGGGTTTATAGCATACTCCAAGCAATATTCTTTTGGAATTTGCTGCTTCGCTATTTAACTCTACCCACAAACATTCCACATTGCCGCTAGTTCCAGCATAAATACCTTAGGCTTATATTCAGGCTTAACCTACAGACAAATCCCACCTCATACTTTACCATTCCCTCTATCTTTCCTAACTAGGCTATAACCATCCAGATTAACAGTTCAGTCATGAGATTCACCCCATCATGTTTCAGTAATGACTATTATATCCCATTTTTCATTAATTGCTAATAATTTTAACTCGCCCATTTTTCCTGGCAAGCTTCTGGCATTAGCGAGCATACAACTTATGTCATCCCTCTTGACTATACAAACCCTCCTCATGAGTAGTTAATTAATCGCTTATCCCCTCTACACTTTCAACCCCATTACATTCATATAGTCCCCCCCCCCCATACTAGTTTAAAAACTCCTCCAGCCTTTCTACCATCCTATCCCCTAGCGCAAAGCTCCCTCATCATTAATGGGCAATCCATCCCTGTTATTGAGATTGTACCTGTTATTGAGATTGTAAGTGAGAAGTCGGCCCAGTGCTCTAAAAACCCAAACCGCTCCTTAGTGCACCACATTTTTAGCCACGCATTAACCTCCCTAAACTTCCCTGCACTAGCCCTTACACTGGTAGTATCTCAGAAAATACTACCTTGGAGGTCCTTGCCTTAAGTTTATTCCCTAGTTCTCTAAAATCATTCTTTAGGACACTCCATCTTCCACTAACTTTGTCATTGGTACCAATATGTACCAGGACTGCCGGTTCATTTCAATAATCCCAATAATTTATCTACCCGATCCACAACATGCCGAACCTAAGCACCCGGGAGTCAGCAAACTGCTCAATTGCTGGGATCTAATAATAGAGTCCTCTACCAGCTAAACTTGTCTGTTGCTCTACCTAAACTGCCCTCCCACTCCTCCAGTAGGACTATTCTCCCAGCTGTTAGAGCGAACATCTCTATTTGACATTGCCATTCCTGAATGGACATCCCCAACAGTTTCACTCAATCTGGCAAATCTGTTTGTGTTTGCCAACTCAGAACTGGCCTGCCTCCTCCTCCTGTTCCCCCTGCTTCGCCATTTAACTGTAACCCACCGTCTTCCCTGGACATCCTCACTAGCTGCATCTGCACTTTACACTAGAACTGTTCGCAAGGTCACCAGTTTGCTCCTTCTCCTGTTTAATTTAACTTCTGACTACTCACCTGGACAAAATCAGTGCACACAGCAAATAAAGACACTATACTTGCTAGAAGTAAATCGCAGTTGCAAACAGACCCAGACAAGTCACAAACTAATATGCAAGTTTGACACAGGCAAACCAGTCCACTCTCAACTAAACAAAATCAATGCACACAGCAAATAAACACACTTTACTTGCTAAAAGTAGTTTTTTTTACTACTTTATACTATTAATTTCTAAGAATCTTGTGTTCTTTTACTTTGTAATATATCCTGTGAATTTCTGAGCACTTTATTTTGATGTTGTGCTGCATCATTACCCCTGTACTCATGGGCTCTTTTGGGCTGACAACCAATCATTGATGGAAACTAGCCCATGTGGCTACCAAACTCAAGGGCTATTCTCATGGCCACAATAGTTTATAAAGGGACTATGACATTTTAAAATCATGTTGTTATATATAATGTTGGGCTTCAGACAATGGTTGTGTCCCCTGGGTCTTCAAGAGCCCATTCCACCCAGTTATTTGAGTCTAAAGGGCTCTGGTCATTTTTATAATTGTTGACTGTTTTTTTCTTGTGTACATTGTGTTTTGAGTTGTAACTATTACTTTGGGCCAAAATATTTTTAAGTTCGTAGAGGTAGTTAAGAAAAGGGTAAACCAAACAGCATTGTTCCGCGAAAAGAACCTAACAATCTGGGGGTAGGAATGGTCTTCTTTGCCTTTTCAAGCGCAACTATAAGCGAGTTGTAATGATACATTTTTATAAACCGTCAGTAATAAGCATCATTAAGTGAAAATTACCTCAGTTCCTTGTAATTTCAGCGTGCACAGTACAATCTCATAGATAATGTACCATACCAAACAGCTATGTAACTGACAATTTCACAGCATTAACAGAAAGCAAATTGAATTATTGTAACACTAAAAACAAGTAGCTTTACACAGTTATTATCTATACAAGTTTCACGTACAGGGAATAATTTAACATATTTACTGTATTAAATATGTAAAATACACACTCATTGAAAGAGCAAAACTGCTGCATCGAACATTGTGATCATAATGTGTATGCAGCATAATGCCTTGGCCTATTCTTTTATGGGGCTTGTATTCTTCCAGGGGACTGTAACAATCCTACACCTAGGACTATGTAGGTTCCAAAATCCCACCACTCAGGGTCAGCAGATTCAGAGTAGAATACTTAGCAGCATACACTGTTTACCCCTCACAAAAGAACAAACTTTAGACATGTGTCACCACAGAGGGCAGGGCATGAAATTGTATTTCTTGGATACCTTTTTATACATCTCAGTACAATACATTATAGGCTAAATATTTATCACAAAACCAACACTACACAAACTGTGGGGATGTTTGTATTTCCTTCCCTGTCACTATGCAGGCCAATCAGAACTCAGTATGGTAGGCTCTGTGCTGATTGACCTCTTGTATGTCCGATTGACCAATCAGGCATCACTACCTGAGACACTGATTGGTCATAATTTCAAATATATGACCAAGGAGGGAGCTACAGGGTTTCCCATATGGGCATCAGTAGGTCTGCTCCTAACAATGGCTAGTCTCTCTTATATACCCTGGTAAGAGTGTGTGACAATACTGGGTTGGGTAAGTCTGGTTTCTCCCAGTTATGTAGGCTATACAGAATCGCTGACGCGGAACACTAGTAATGGGGAAAATGCATTAAGGAGTTAGCTTGCCATGATATTATTCCTGAGGGAGTTTCCTAGCCCACAGTGGTCTGCTGACCTTTAAGCAGGCATTAAACATTCTTTCCCTTGGGATGCGTGACCCCTTTTCTTGGAACATAAAAACATTACAATATAGTTATTATAGCTTTTAACGGATAAAAACATTTTAGCTATAATAATAGCTGTACAGTCCGTGCAGGATCCAACGGCGATCCAATGGCAGGCTCCTGAATCTGCACAAATAACAGATAGAAAAACAGTCCATACAGACGTAATTGATATATCTGTTTTTTCCAAGCATTTAAAGGAGCATGTTTTAAACATTACAAAGTTGTAGTTACATTAAAAATAATATTTAAAACCTATCCAAACTTCATTAAAACTAAAGTCTGCTATTTTAATTACAGTAAATTGGTGAGATTGACTGTTAACTAAATAAATAAATATATATATATATATATATATATATATATAATTTCAAGCCTATGAGTAAGCCGTACAGACAGCGAAACAATCTAGGCAATCCCTAGAGAGATTTATTGATTCTTAATAATTGTGTGGAGTGTAGCTATGAGGTTCCTTATAGAGGACATCTACTTTATCAGTTGGACTGTGTATAGATGTTACAGACTATGGCCCTCATTCAATTGCAATTTTGCCAATTGAATAGGGGTCTAAATAAGCACATCACATATATTTTTTAAAGAAGTTTTTAGTTATTAAGCATCTATCCAAAAGCACGGTTTTCACTAACTAAAAACTTCTTGAAAAAAAATATATTATGTGCTTATTTAGAGCCGTATTCAATTGGCAAAATCGCAATTGAATGAGGGCCTATAGCTTCAATGACTATACAGAATGGAAGATCACAATTACTCACTAGAGACTAAAGTTTTTTTTATATTTGTTGTTTTTAACCGGTCAGTATACACCATTGAAAAATCAGATTTAATTGAACTATTATTTCTTTAGATCAAAACTATTCTATATCTGTCCTCTACAACTAAGTATTGTTGTGAGGTTTTTGTGCACTTAATCTCCTCTCACAGAGTCATTTCTTCTACCTGCTATTTATTGAATAGAACTACTAGCCGGATTTGGGGCTTCAGCTAGTGAGCCTTCCGGGCAGGATGACTCACAGAGGTCATAGGCCTGCTCTCCTCACTATCCTTTTTCTTGAGTGGAAGTTGTATAGAGGTACTGGTCAACTGGGCAAAAAAAAGGATATGACCAAGCTTGAAAAATATATAGTGTATAACTATTCCCTTTTAATTAACAGTGTGGTTGTCTTTAAAAATTAACCCATTCAGATATTTTAACAGTCAATTTCTCCTGTAAATAAAACAGCAGACTTCAGTATATGAATTGGTATAAAACACCCAGGAAACAAATGTATTTATGAAAAACTTAATTGAAACAAACAGAAAATGCAGAGAGCATACACACGTCTGTAGATCTCGTTGGCTGGCAAGGGCCGTTCCAGCTTCCCCACACCAGAAACTGGAAGGGGAGGGCCTGTGAGATCTAAGATGGTGGCTGATCCTGGAGGATGAGGGAGAGGAGTAACCACCAGGTCTCACACTCTGGCTAAAGAGAAATGGAAAGAATATAACAGTGATGTGTGTGATGATGAAATGCAGCCCTCAGTAAGTAAGACCCAAAGATCCAAGATCCAAGTAATGGAAACCAAGAGATACACAGAGCATTAAAGGAGAAGAATGAGGGTCTCATGTGTTATCATTACTGGACTCAGATAGAAACTGCAGAGGAACAATCAAACCTGTAGAACTTCTCACAGCCCAGGCTTGTGCTAAAGGATAACCCAGAAAGCACAACAACCCTGAACAGCAGCCAGTTCTGGTGCTCAGGTAGAGGGAAGAGAAAATCAGAACTTCCCTGCAGACCTGTGTATGAAAGAAGCTGTCCCAATCTGTGTGAGCTCAGCAACAGCTACTCATGGGAGTCAAGCCCTGCAAGTCATCCAGGTGCAGGAGAAGGGAGCAGTCTGAATGCAGCTCTTGCCTTAAATGGAAAATGCCCTGGAAATTGTCTCTTGAAAATAGAGTTAGGATTGTGAAATGCTTTTTGCTGCCCATCTTTGTTTAGCTAAGTTTTGTATTTCCACTAAGTGAGAAGTAGCCTAAGTAAGATTTTCTTCTAGCGGTTTTGGGGAAGCAGGTTACATCTGGTAAGCAGGAATATGATAAATTCAGAGATACTTTTTAAATTTGATCAAGGGATATTTTTGACACAGGCGAAATGGAACAGTTCCTTTAAAGGATGGTTATCAATATTTGAGGCAGGGTTTCAGGATGGTTTTATTAAAAGGATCACTCAAGAAATAGGATGTTTTTTACAGCACTTACATGATCCCAAATTAATCCCAAAGAAAAGGATATATTGTGATTAGTGTTCTAGGGGAAAATTTATGTCAGGCAAAACCTAAAGTATAGAAATATTAATGGCAGGAGTTGTCCACAAAATACATGTAAGGATATAGAGACAATGGAGAATTTACTATTAGATTGTCCAAATTCTGTAGCTGTTTGTAAGAGGATTGCAGACCTTTTAAAAGTTTCAGTTTTTAAAAATCATTGTCATCCTCAAATAGACTATGGCCCCTATTCATTTGAGCAATTGTTAATTACTGGAGACTGTAATGTAGCCCTTAAACTAATTTGCTATTCAATTGGTGTCTTTTAGCCATCCGCATAAACAAACTGCGGCTTACAGGCTGAAAATCCCTGTCAAAATCCGAACTCTCAACCCATCTAAGCCTTTGATCTTTCAAGCCTGTAAATGTTACAATTGCTAAAATCGCAAATTGCTATTCAATTGCTACAATTCCTCAAGCCAGCAATGTTTTTCACACCCCTAAATGGCAAATATAGAAGAAAATCCTACGGGTACCAGATTGGACTCACAAGGTGGTTAAACTCCTGATCATAGCACTATAAAAGCAAATAAAAAATCAATTCTGTCAAAACAGTCTCCAGCTCGCAAATCTGAATTACATTTTTTGTTTTAAGATTTAATTTATAATCTTGGGAATCAATGAGTTAATATATATCAGGCCACCCACATGGACTAAAACAGTATCGCCATTCCTTTTTATTATTTTGTACATTGCAGATTGCAGAAGACTTATTGCATATCGGACGTTTTACTGTCTCATTTACTATTGGCTTTTTCTAAATCGGTAGTTAGGGTCTTGCTTAATTGATCATGATCACGCTCTGAAATGCTACTTACGATTGGATTCAGTTTCGGCTTTCGCCCCATAAATTATACGGTCTGTATAATGCAAAGCTTGCAATTGAATAAGGCCCTATGTTTTTTTCTAGAATATGTAAATGTTTTTCATTACACAACTTTATGGTTATCACATATATAGTTGTCAGCAATGCGGGTTGTTGCTAACGCTTGCTAAGCGAGGGCCGCAGTTGCTGCAAGGAGCGATGAAGGCGCTCCTTCGCTGGTGGAGATAGGAACCGTAGGCGCTCATCCCTACGACCCCCTACGACTTTCGGACAGCAAATGCGGACCCTCGCGAAGCGAGGGGCTGCATTTGCGGAGGGGGAGGCTCCCACGTCAGCTGCAATGAGCCGCACAAGCGGTTACAAACACCCACACAAGCGTCACTTTACCAAAATACATCTAACACGCAAACACTATATACAGACTTACACAAAAAAATACGAACTGCAGGACTTAGAACGGAAAATTTACGGACTTAGCATAAAAAAATATGAGACGCAGGACTTAGAAAAAAAAACATTACAACGTTGCAAAGATACGACCTTAACGGCCGAACCGCAGTCACCTGAAAACATTAAAAACACAATAAATACACACAAAATATACATTAAAAGCTTACCCACAGCAAGGGGGGGGGGGGGGAAATCCAGGGCCTCTGCAAGTGAAGTTACACCTCAGTTTAAGTCCAAATTCATGGGTTTACACACACGAAAATCCCCTAAGAGAGAGAAAAAATGCTCGCCGAAAAAACACGAAAACGAGGCTACAGTACCCTAAAGACGCAAAACACCACCAAGCACATACAGCTAATCAAAAAAGCTGTACGAGGTACAAGATACACTCTTACCAAAGACACAACATCATCCACAGCCTTGTACCACATACACATTCGCCGCCATTCTAAATACACACAAAAAATACATGAAAAGCTTACCCACAGCAAGGGGGGGCACCGAGGACCTCTGCAAGTGAAGTTACACCTCAATTTAGGTCCAAAATCCAGAGTTTAGACACACAAAAATCCCCTAAGCGAGAGAAAAAATGGCCACAGAAAAAAACGAAAACGAGGCTACAGGACCCTAAAGACGCAAAACACCACCAAACACATACAGATTTTCGAAAAAGACGTACGAGGTACAAGATACACTCTTAACAAGGACGCTACATCATACACAGCCGCGTACCACATACACATTAGCCGCCATTTTACAATACTAACTTACACAATGCGGAAGTACACAGCTACCCTAATGGCTTTCCCTCGCGCACGCATCCTATTTACACTACACACTGCACACATTGCTGACACTTACACCTCAGCTCCACAACAGTGCAAACCCACATTGTATGCTGCAGGAACATCAAAACAGATTGTCAGCTCTTCAGCACAATGCTTCCTGCATATATTATTTACAAATATGTAAAGTATGTTCATTTATTAATGTATTAATTATTTCATTAGCATACAAAAACAAATATACACAAAAACAAAAAAAAAACGCTCACAATAAACAAAAAAAACCATTCACCTCGCGACTCACAATGAGCGCCAACGCTGCTCATAACACACAAAGCCTTGCAATAAGCGCAAAAAGCAGATCGACGCTGACAAAACAATAACAGCAAAAGCGCCTATCAGAAAAAAATATATACAACAACCAACAGCCTCTCAATGATCGCCGAAGGCGCTCAGCCCAAGGCTCGCAATGAGCGCCGAAGGATCTTGGACCAGAAACAAAATTAATGTCTCGGCCAAACAGCATTACCTGCCTTACAATTTTATTGCCGTAATTTTTTGACTGGCAAGTCGCTAGTTAAACATATTATGCGTTTACCATTTATAGAATTAAAGTTATGCTGTAACCATTAGAAGACGTAATGCATGTAAATGAAGTGATTGATCATATAATAGAGGACTTAAAGAGTATTCATCTGAGTGAATGAAGGGGAAGTGATTCAAGTCTTTCTGGAAAGGTTTCTTTTGCTAAATAAGAATGTATCCAACTGTATTACATTTATCAAGTAAAAATGTGTAAAGAATATAAATTATGTTTTAAATTTAAATATATTTTAAAGATTCAAAAAAGCAGTTAAAATTTCCATGTCCATTTTACCCTCAAATACAATGTCCCATTACAAGATCTTACTAGTGAGTACTATTATATAAAATAAACCTAAAATTGCTACACATGCAAAGCCCAAAGTGATATGAATATATAAAGAATAAGCAGAATATAAAGACTTGAATTTGGAACACAACCCCCCCCCGCCAATATGTAACCACATATTAATATTGCTAATTGAGGATGCAGAGAGCCCAGTGTTCATGTCCAATAGCACTATTTGACACACAACTCTTCCAAATATATTCCCTATTCCCATGATACTGTACATGTGTATTTAAAAAATAGAATTGCATACATGGCTATTTTTCTACGTTATTTTACTTTATATAATGTGCCAATTGCTGTAATATTCTGGTGACCAGAATGACCAATTGTCACAGTGATTTGACTAGACTTGCTTTCAAATGGTAAAACACCTTTTTACTGCCTTCAATGCATATTATATAATGGGTGGTGAGAGGGTGACTAGATAGTAGTGAGACCTCCCCGAATATGGGCAGGCACCCTCACGTCACTCATTTTGAAAATTAGTCATGGTGCTCTTCTAGTTAACGTCTGGCTTTTTTAATGTATCTGCACAACTAGAATTGTCAAGTGCTTGTATCTTAGTTGTGAGTATGCTAATCTGTATTTAGAAGCTACTCTAAGCATAAGCATAAAATAAAAAACATATGTAGGTTTATATACGTATAGTATGACTTTAAGTGGTAAAATACAGCATCAAAAGGCATATGCTCGTTCTTCCTCTTTATAATAAAGCATAGGTTTAACGAAACTCACTTGGGAAATGAGACTTGACAGATGTCTAGCAATTTAAATACCTGCGGATATGGGCAAGCTGCTATAGAAGTTTAGTAAAATTCCTTAAGATTTCTTCCTCTAAATCTACTCCTTGTCTCCAATTTGGACTGATGGAGACTGACAGCTGTAAGCAGTCTCGTGGCATCCCTAAAATCCTGTCAGTATCCCACAGTTTTTTCAATAAATGCTCTCTGCTGCAGTTATAAAACTGTATTTAAAAAATTGGGCACAAAAAGAAAGCTGAAGTGTGGTGAATAACGCCTCAGGGTGGCTCTAGGAGGTTTGACAGGCCATCATGATGTTCCTATAGACTATTTATTTCAGATTATAAACACAGTCTGTGTTTTTACCTCAGGAACAATATAAACTATGTTAGTACTAAAATAACATCCTTTTGTAATGTGTTATAGCTAATAACTGGCATGATGAAGCCCCCAGATATATTAAAGCAAATCCAGGAGTTGTTTCTAAAAAAAATGATCTGCCATTGTATCTCATTCTCTTCACAGAAGGAAAGCAATGCAAATTATCCTGTGTAATTATATGTAATGAAATACCTCATTAAAAATTCTAGTAGGGCGTGAAAAAACTCTCATAGCACAAATTAGACAATAAACAATAAGCGGCAAACAAATCAACACTGTTAATGAGTGTAAAGCACCAGCGTGAATTGTAAACCAGTGCAAGGCAAACAGTTTCACTTGGAGTTCCATCCACGAGACACACAGGTATTTAGAGCCACTGTACAATATTTTGTATTATTACCACATTAAAAAGGAAATTCAACAGTTTGTGTGAAGAAGAGTGTGGTGGAGTAGGGGGTACTTATTTAGCAGAGAATTTATATTGTGGAAAGAAGGCATGTTTATCTGCCATGAAATGGGAGTAAGAAAAACTATCAGAGCCATTTATTGAGCTTCAATTCATCTGTTGGCCACTAGTGCTGCAAAATACATAGACACATATGGGAGCAAATGAAAACTAAAAGACCCTTCTTGTTTGATTATTATATCTATTTATACAAAACTGGGTTTAAAGGTCCACTGTAATCATAATTTTAACATTTACTGTCTTGAAGAACTACACTCTAAAAACTACGATACAATGTTCAGTAGGGCCCACCAGACTTTTGGGGATTTTTGAAATATTTGGGGCCCTGGATTAACATGGACTGGTATTGTCCTGTTGGCATGAGGTGGTAAATATTGCCTGGGGTATATCCCCATAACATGCTTAGTATCTAAATGTTGCATTTTCCCCAGGGAGTTTAATAAAATGCATTACCGGGGTCTCTAGGGAAAGACAAGTCCAGTTGTAAGGTTACCTGACTGTGAGGTAGAACATTTCCAGCAATGTAAGCGTTTGCCTTATACAGGAAGGTAAGGGGGAAATGCACAATATCAGCCCCGACACCTGTAGTCCCTCACCTTGCAGCCATCTACCCTAGCCCTGCTGTTCCACGAGGAGATGGCAGCCCTAGGGGACCCACATGAGTGGCCTCTTGACCCACAGAACTTAATAGCCCTTGCCCCTCCATCAGGATGGGTTTGGAGTGCTATGGCTGTCATCAAACAGGGTACATGAAACGAAAATGCCATAATATGCCTTGCAGGGTGGGAAGCAACCCCACTAAACCAGTCTACTATCTGGGGGATTCAAACTAAAATAAGACTGGAATATTTATTGACACTTCAGAAAAAAACTATGTCATGATTTAATTGTTTAAGGACTCATATTGTCAGTGGTTTGTGAGTATGTCCAAGGGAGCATGACATTGTTGCATTGGGATTATGTGTTATTGTGCGGTTATATGTTGCCTATACATGGTTATTATGTATCCTAGGTATAATATATTATGAGGGAAAATGTTATATAGAACATATGTGGAATTGGTAGAAATGCTCTGGATAGAAGTTAGCTGCAGATCATTGCACACTCAAACATGCAGACCTTGGGTCAAGACAGACGCATGTGCTTCAAGTGGTCCTGGGCAAACACTTGAGTTTAACATAAAGGTTATCTAATGAATGTGATCTCAAGAGCTTTGATAGCCCAAGGTTGCAAGCCAGATGGTCTGAAATCACACATACACCAATGTACACAAGGGTGTGGTATTGGAGAGTATAAATATGTTGTTTTGTTCATTCAATAAAGGTGGCAATATAGTTTTCACATAAACAAGGTGTGAGACTATTTCTGTGTGTTGTATCCTGACTTGGGGAGTGGTCTTGCTATGGGCCACTAAGTAACCTGGATCCAGTATTCTCTGCCTGTAGCTTTTGGGCCTTGCCCTCTTCAGAGGCCATCTTTTGTGCCACAGAGATCAGGAAGTACATGATTCTGCTGGGGTAGGTTTGAACTAGGTTCATATCAAGCCCCCTTGAAGAAGCAGATCGTGACATTTGGCTGGCAGCGGTGGGGATCTCTGTATAGAACACAGAAGGATGGCAGCTTATGAAGAGATGTCTGCAGCAGAGGAGGAGGAAGTGTCCAGACGGTATCAAAGATGGATGGAGGTAATGCCTGCAGGTTTTACTAAGGATCAGCAGAGGGAACTCCGGATACAAATCACACAGGAGGTAAAGGGGAACAGGAGAAGGGTAAGCAATGGCCCTGTCTCAGCTCCTGTGGAGGGGAAATGCTTATCCCCAGTAGAGATAGAGAATGTTCTGGTGACTGGAAAGGACTGTAGAGGAATGGGCCTTCTAAATAAATGGATGGCATTCCTGGGACTATGGCCAGGTCACAGGCTAATGGAATGGCTGGAAGAATTGGTATATGATGAGGTCGCCCTGGAAGATCAATATGCTTATTGGGTTGGACCTGTTGGGATACATCATCATTTTTCATTGGGGCTGGAAAAGGCACTTTGGGACATAGTACATGGGGATCCGGACTGTGGCTTGGGGACAGAGAAAAGAAAGCTGTGTCTGTTTGCCAAGCGCTGTCACATGCTGGGACTGGAGACAGGCTCTCATACAGCTAACTTACTTTGGCCTTTGATCCAACAGGAGCTACAGCTGGAGGTGGATTATATAGACTTACTGGATGAAGCATCCCTGGATGGTTGTTGGCCAGCCAGCTGGGAGGGCTCATGCCAGTCAGGCATGGAACAGAACCACCTAAAAGGTACTACAGAGACCCAGCTAAATATTGCTGAGGCTGGGTCAGAAAATTAATGTATGGACTGGGGGGAGAATTTTGATATCCATGATTCTCAAAATAACAAGGGTGCCGGCATCCATGGGGTTGACTGGGAAGAGGAAGAACTGGTCCCTATCTTTAGGGGGCTAAGTCTCACCCAGTTAGAGGAATGGGGACAGGGGCAAACCACAGCAGTGCCGGGCCCAGGGGAAGAACTGGGGAAAAGCTACTCTGCTCCTAGTGTAAGAGAAGAACCTAATGAGCACTGGGCCCTACCATTTGACTGTGGAAATTGTAGAGAGGTTCCTTGGATGACCATTGTCCAGGAGCCAGCCACAGACCCTGGAGCAGAAACAGAAAGTAGCCCTGTTCTTCATCCTGAACAAGAGGCAGTAGCAGCTGTTTCTCAAGGGCTGCCTGTAACTACACACCAGGCAGTCTCAGATGGAGAGAGTCAGGAGGTTCCACCTGAGGATCCAGAGACCAAAGAGCCAGAGGGTACCCCAGATTGTGATTTGTCTCCTGGTATCCCTACAATGACTCCCCTGCAGCTGCCCAAAGACACTGGCTGTGTACCTGTAACCCTGGAAAGAAGGGGCCATTGGCCAGGCTTGGTGGGAGAAAGGTTGGCTACTGAGCCACAACAGCTTGTATCAGAACTGCCCATTTATCTAGCATGGATGCCACCAGTGAATGTCACTAGCCCATGTTGCAACTCCCGTATCCCAGTTTATTCAGGAGAAAGCTCAGGCCTGACAAAGGGAACCTTGTACTCTTCAATTTTACCCATGGGACGGAGTGCTGATCCAGAATCGGCAGGACAGGAGGTCTCCCTAGCCTGGAAGGAAAGGGCTTTGCTGGGTAAGGATCCTCCCAAATTTATGCTGGACTTACTAGCTGGGATGTACTGTTTCCCCTGGACTACCTTGAAGGGTCCTCCATGGCAGTTGTCTTATAAGTCTCCCCAGGGGCTTGGGAAAGTCACAAGGCCACTGGGAAGGAGCGATTATTTGCCCTGGACAGGGGGAGGCAGGGTACCCAGAGAGCCACTGAGGCTATCACATGGATGGACTTTCCAGACAGGAGGACAAGTAAAAGCAGTATAGCTAGAGAATTATCCGTTAGGATGATCCTCTATGCTATACTAGAAAGGAAGGGGGAGAAGTTGTCATGATTTAATTGTTTAAGGACTCATATTGTCAGTGGTTTGTGAGTATGTCCAAGGGAGCATGACATTGTTGCATTGGGATTATGTGTTATTGTGCGGTTATATGTTGCCTATACATGGTTATTATGTATCCTAGGTATAATATATTATGAGGGAAAATGTTATATAGAACATATGTGGAATTGGTAGAAATGCTCTGGATAGAAGTTAGCTGCAGATCATTGCACACTCAAACATGCAGACCTTGGGTCAAGACAGACGCATGTGCTTCAAGTGGTCCTGGGCAAACACTTGAGTTTAACATAAAGGTTATCTAATGAATGTGATCTCAAGAGCTTTGATAGCCCAAGGTTGCAAGCCAGATGGTCTGAAATCACACATACACCAATGTACACAAGGGTGTGGTATTGGAGAGTATAAATATGTTGTTTTGTTCATTCAATAAAGGTTGCAATATAGTTTTCACATAAACAAGGTGTGAGACTATTTCTGTGTGTTGTATCCTGACTTGGGGAGTGGTCTTGCTATGGGCCACTAAGTAACCTGGATCCAGTATTCTCTGTCTGTAGCTGTTGGGCCTTGCCCTCTTCAGAGGCCATCTTTTGTGCCACAGAGAACAGGAACTACATGATTCTGCTGGGGTAGGTTTGAACTAGGTTCATATCAAGCCCCCTAGAAGAAGCAGATCGTGACAAACTAAGAAAAATAAAAACACATATAATCGTTCAAAAGAACTTCTACCAATCATAGGCTGAATAGGGAATAGGGCTATGCTTAAATAATAAAGTTAATGTAGTCACTTATGTGACACAGGGTTTAAGATTTTAAAGAATTTATATGACCCTGCGATCGGCCACGTGTGAAGGCTCGGGCTTTAGTCATGAAGGGGGCAGCTAGTTTTATGAAAGATAAAAGGTGTAATGAAAACAAGAAAGCCAGACCCCTCTATACATCTGTAAATCATGGGGTGAGGGGGGATAGCAAGCTATTTGCCTTGGAGGCTGGGCTAGAACTGGGGGGAAGTCTTTGGTGTTTTGTGTCATCAGGATGGCATATGGAAAATTATCCAAGAGGGAAATCAAGTAGTTTCAGAGGCTTTGAGGAGATACAGAGGTCGTCAGGCGATTTGTCCAGCGCTATCAAACCAGCTCCCTGGTTTCCTGCAGAGCAGAGGTTATTCAGGAGAAAAGGAACCAGATCACAAGGCTGATGGAACGGAGAGCACATAGTGTTGTCATGGAAGAGGGCTCGGCAGCAGCTCTTACGGATCAGTGGATGTCATTCCTGGGAATCCAGCAGGTAGGTGAGCTATCAACATGGCTGGTGGGACTGGTTTGGGCTGAGATTGTTTTGGAGGAGAGGTATGATGATCTGATGGAGCTGGCTATTGGATTGCAACA
This sequence comes from Discoglossus pictus, assembly GCA_027410445.1. NCBI lineage: Eukaryota > Metazoa > Chordata > Amphibia > Anura > Alytidae > Discoglossus > Discoglossus pictus. The sequence continues at coordinate 304,264,162 of CM050164.1, read as the reverse complement.
GCCCTCCTGCTACAGAAGGGAGTTAATGAAAGGACTCCAGGGTGTACTACAGGGTGATCCAGCATGTGGCATTGGGCCTGTGGAACATTGGGTGATCCTGTATAATCAGCGCTGCCAAGAATTGGGATTAAAACCAGGGACCCAAGAGGCTGCATTGATTGAACCCTTGATCCAGCAAGAGCTGGAGCTGGAAATCAGTTACACGAATCTGCTGGTGGAAGCAGCCCAGGCTAGGACCTGGCTCGAGGGAAGGAAGGAGCCCTGCCAAGTGGATGGGGATGATGAAGACACATCCTGGCACCAGGAGGCCCTGGAAGCATACAGCTGTTTTGATTATTGTTTGCCCTCAGAGAGCACTGGCTGTGTAAGAGGTGCATCTCTGGAAGGGGGCACAGAGGACTGTTGGCAGAAGCCAGGCCAAACAGAGAGTCTGGGTGGGATAAACTATGTTCACTGTGCCCTGGGAATGGACTGTGGGCCTAGCATGGAGCTCCAGCTATTAAAAAAATGTCAGAGAGCTAGCCACAGACCAGAGGGCAGGGGAGGTTATGATCCCTGACATCCTGCCAAACAGAGACCCAGCAAATCAGTTAAAGAGAGACCACATTCCTTATTGTGTCCCAAAGCAAGGAGAGCTGGAGCACAGTGCCCTGACTGTGGTTCCAGGCGAGATGGAATACAGCGCACCAACTGTGGTCCAAGGAGATGGAGAAATGGAGTCCCATGCCCAGGCCATTGCTCCAGGTGAGCAGGAATACTGTGCCCAAACTGAGGTGCATGGGAAAGTGGAGCCTCCAGTCCAGACCACCATCATGGATGCTGGGTTCAGGATCCGACCGGTATGTTCCTCCCTGGAGGTATTAGTTTATGGGACTCCCAAGAAAAATGTGTCCCCTCAGACCTTGGGAAGAAAAGGAGGGCACTGGCCCTGGCTTTTGGGAAGGAGGCTAGCAATGTCACTTTGGGAACTGTCACCTGGACTGGGTACCACTCGGGGACCTGTTGGACTGGGTGAACTAATAGGCCCAATGACTGTTTAAGATGCAGCTGCCCAAGGAAATTGTTTTCTCCAATGATGGGGAGGGAGGGGGCATGTGCATTTGTATATCAGTAAACTAATGATCCCTAGTTACTATGCAATGGATTAATACATATAATAATAATAATAATACTAATATCATAAGATATCATATTATATATATATATATATATATATATATATTTCTGTGTTTGCAGGTCTTCCTGATGGGTTGTATGTTCCCCTAATCCCCTTTCTAACGTGTGGTGGTGAAGGGGCTTGTGTACCTCAATGAAGCTGTGAGCTATACCATGTAGGGCCACTCTAGGTGGCAGGTCAATGCAGAGAGGTCAAACAAATCACAGTCCACTGGAGAAGGAACTGGCAACCCACTCTGTTATGAACAGAAGGGCCCACTGGACTGTTTGGGGTTAATCTGTTGTTATATGTGTGATTAGAAGGTGCTAACAACTTGCTTAACAGTTATACCCTGGGTGTAATGCATACATGTAGTTATATCATGGATGTAATAAGTGCATGTGGTGCTGTCATTGATTAACATTGGGATAGCAAGCTATTTGCCTAGGACGATGGGCTAGAACTGGGGGGGAGTCTGGTGTTTTGTGTCATCTGAAAATGTGTTTTAAAAATAAAGAAGTGGCAGTCTGATTTTGAACACACTAAACAAAGGTGGTATCGGAGTCTGCTTGTACTAATAAAAGGTACATGGCGTGTGATTCTTAGATCCTAAGAAAAGGGGTCAGATGGTGCCTGTCTCTTCAGAAATTATGCTGTCATCTGAAGTGTGTGCTGGTGTCGAGATCTGAACAAAAAGTTGAGACCCATAGAGAGAGAGAGAATTGGAGTGAGTGTAGTCCTTCAAATCTGGTGGGCGTTACACACTCCAGTATGTTTTCCATTCAAACCTTGTGGATAAGCACAGACAGAGACATAAGTAAGTGTGCTGCAGTCCATAGGGTCACAGAAAGGCAGACACAACAGAGGGACTGAACAACCAAAAATAAAATGTTCCCCCTAGTACTTGATACTGTATATGTGACGTGGCAGTATAAGTTGGCCACTATTTGTTTTCCCAATGTAGATGTGATGAGTGAGATGTATATAAGATGATCTTTGTATTTTTAGGGTCCACATTAGAGTCTCCGTGAGTGAGAAAGTTTTAATATGGCAGGCAGTTTTATGTTGTGTTGCAGTTTAATCAGTTAGTGTCTCTTTAATTGCTTAAAGCATCTTGCAGCATGCCTTTTCATATTGGCATATGCATGACCATTCCAACACCTGAAAAATGTTTTTTTTTAAGGGCTGTTTAATTGGAAATTATTATGCAATCAATTATAATGCTTTCCATTGCTTTCCCCATAGTTTAAAGTCTATTGGTGTGTTTTATTGTATTTTGCAGTGTTACAAACTAGTATGTAAACTGTTTGCGGGTCCCATTTGGAATCCGTAAGATTTTGGCCGCCATTTGCCATTTGCGGGCTTCAATGCGTTTTTGAGGGATTGTAGCAATTGAATAGAGATTTGCGATTTTAGCGATTACAACTCTTGCAGACTTGAAAGATTAAAGTCTTAGATGGGCTGTAAGTTCTGGTTGTAACAACCGCAAGGATTTCAAGCCCGTAACACGTAGACCGTTTGCAGCTCACAAAAAAACGCCAATTGAATAGCAGATTAGCTTACGGGCTCCATTATAGGCTCCAGTAACTTACAATTGCTCAATTGAATGAAGCCCTTAATCTGGAAGAAGATGCCCAGGATGATGGAATGGACCGCTACCTGCAAAACAGCTTTCATGGCCCTGAGGGCCCTATTCTATTGCCCAATTCATAAATGTATACACACTTAAAATCACTCTTAATATTGCTACATAGTCGGCAAATATTACTTATTTGCACTAATGAATTCTTAAGTCAATAGAATGCATATAAACATTTATAAAAAAAAATACCCAAAGCCAAATTTGAGTTAAAGGCATTTGCAAGTAACTAATAGAATATGGCCCTTAAAGAGGCTCCCACCTGTTCCCCATAATACAGCCTCTAATTTATTACTTTTTATATACAACTAGTGACTTGCCCGTCAAAAATGACGAGGCAATAACATTTGAAGCCATGGCAATGCTGTTTGCCACCCAATGTAAAGCTTTTGCTGCTCTGAGGACCTTCGGCGCTCATTGCGAGCCTCTCCTCTCGTGTACATTTGCTCCTCTGAGCACCTTTGGTGCTCATTGAGAGTGTCTCTCCTTGTGTACTTTTGCTCCTCTAGTCACCTTCGGCTCTCATTGCAGCCTCTCCCCTCGTGTCCTTCAAGTTTTGTGCTTTGCAACGATCATGTTCGGCGCTCATCGCAAAGACAGATATATAAGTACAGTGTTAAATATACCATTTTTTTTGTGCAGTGTAAATTAGAAAATGTTTTCAGGTCTCAGAGCATAATAAAGTGATTTACATATGTAACTGCTTTGAGAGTGCTATCACTGGCAGCCAATGAGCAGTAATACAGATATATATAACTGCAGTGTAAAAAGTAAAAAAAAACGAGTGCAGTGGAAAATATACATTTTTATTTTCCATTACTAATTAATACTTATTAAATTAATGTACGTTAATAATTAATTCTGCATGAACAAATGTATTAGGAAGTGTGAAGCATTAATGTATTCATAAAGTAACGGTAATGTAAAATATGCTATTTAGCATATACTTTTTTATATATATATTTTGTATAATAATTAATTAATTAATTACTTAAAAATTAATACACTTTACCAATTTCTAATTAATATATCCAGCAATCAATATCCTGAAGAGCTAACAATCTCTTTTGATTATCCTGCAGCATACAATGTACAGTTGCAGTGTTGTTGCCCTGATGAGAAAGTGTCAGCAATGTGCCAATTATGCAGTATAAATAGGCTGCATGCGTGAGGCCAAACCGTTGGTTTAGTCATGTAAAGCGGCATTTTAGATTTGTAATGTTAGTAGTTGCAAGTTAGTGTTGTAAAATGGCAGCAATTGTCTATGTGTTACGCGGCTCGCAAGCATTTTCCTTCCTTTCTAATAGTGTATTTTGTACCCTGTATGTTCCTGAGTAAAAGTGGTACGCGTCTGGCGGTGTTTTGCGCGGTTCGGGGTCATGTAGCCTCTTTTTCATTTTCTTAGGCCTTAGGCTTTTTTTCCTCGCTTAGCCAACTTTCGAGTGCTGAAACCTGGCAAATACAGCTTAAATTCGTGTGCAACCTCACTCCAAGACGTCCTGGCTGTTTTTTGTGTTTTTCGATTTGGGGGTTCGGCCATTAACTTCGTATTTGCCTTTGGCGCTCAACGCTTAAGTGCTCCGAGTTTCAATGCCTCAACTGCTCGCCTCACTACGTGAGGCTCGCAAGTTTGAGGACGATTCGCAGTTTGACAACTATTATATGTGATTATGTTGCTGTGTAATTCACCATTTTGGTATTAACAGATGAAGTTCCTGAAGTGGGAGGAAGCTTTCAATGGAGAGGACATTTCTGCATACTCAATGAACTGTGTCAATAAAAACTGTCAGTGCTCTTAGCAGGACTAAAGGGAAGCTCATTAATTGAAAAAACCACATACACTGCATATAATAACAGACAGCATCAGGCAAGAAAACAAAATTGAATTCTACAGTAATTAATAATTACTTGGGAAAGTTGCAAAATGTAAAGATTGTGTTTTTTTTTTTTTTTCTGCTTTCTAAAAATATTATGCCCATTATCATATTTATTTATTCAAAATACCACAGTGGTCCTTTAATAAAATTATCAAAATAGCTGGATGCTTAGGTCCGGCGTGCTTGAATACCATTACTGTATCTGTCTGCTGTATATGGTGACCTGTGCATACTTGATGATCTGGGTTCAATTTTCACTTCAGAATTATATCAGTTCACACAAATCTGTAATAAAATACATCAGGAAGTGGCTCAAATTGAATCATTCTAACACAGGGAATCATTCAAATGTGATTTGGCCAATTGAATAGGGCTCTATATAATCACAGAGCATATTTTTTTAAGATATTTTTAGTTAGTGAACTTCTATCCAAAAGCAAGGTCTTCACTAACTAAAAACTTCTGTAAAAAATATGCTAAGTGATTATATAGAGCCCTAATCAGTTGGCCAAATTGCATTTGAATGAGGCCCATAGTTTATATTATCTGAGGGGATTACTTATATCACAATTACTTATTCCATTGTGGGCTTTATTTAAACATGATTTCTTGTGGCTTGCATTCATAATCAGCATAATATAAATACATAAATATATCCATTTCATAATGAAGCTTTTTGTAAAATAAATTTTGGAAATAAAGTGAATAAGCGTTCTTCCTTACATTTAAGCACTTAAGGTCAAATATTTTAGTACAAAATTCACAGTCTAAAGTCCGGAAAATTTACTTTTAATGCAAGACCAAAATAAATTAACCACAAATGTTTTTTTATTCCTTTTTTTACGTGTATAGAACTATTAGTGGGTAATAACTGCTTCAGAAAAAATATATATAAAGAAATGGCACTATTGTGCAGTACTGTATATTTTGAATTATGAATTATGTTACCCATTCATAATGCCTCATTCTCTGGTCTCTCCTTTGTATTAGTGCTCCTTTTAAACCTTCAGCCGTCCTCGTGTCTCTGTATGAATTTTTATTTGTAATCTTTTGCATTTGTATTTAAAGCTGTCACTCTTCAGGATTATGAGGAAACCAAGAATCACTCTGTGAGTTAATATCCTGTCGTGTGTTTCTGACATCTTAAAATACAATCAATAAATAGTGAGAGGCTTGATGTATATTTGATCTAATTTTCTGTTTATTGGAATATATTCAGTTTTATTTGAACTTTCATTCTGTATACTAAAAAGTCAGAACAAATTGTAAAGTGACAGTATGTTTTTCCCATGCATTCCTTATATTTAAATCCCATGTTAATCTTTTCATTTGTGTGCTGAAGTAAAATTCTCCACAGGTTTATTCACGATTCAGTGAGTTACAACTCCCTTTCTCATCTTAATGGAAAAACATTGTTTACATTTTGGAAAGCCCTTGCATTTATATCATCGTTGAAGATGAGAGAGAGATGTATATAATGTAATCGTTATTTACCCTTCTATAATACTTACAGTGCCTTGCAAAAGTATTCACCCCCTTGACTTTTTACCTATTTTGTTACATTACATCCTTAAGTTCAATGTTTTGTTAATCTGAATTTTATGTTATGGATCAGAACACAATAGTCTAAGTTGGTGAAGTGAAAAGAAGAAAAATATATACATAAAACTATTTTTTATAAATAGAAAACATAAAATTGGCATGTGCGTATGTATTCACCCTCTTTGTTATGGAAGCCCATAAAAAGCTCTGGTGCAACCAATAACCTTCAGAAGTCACATAATGAGTGACATGATGTCCACCTGTGTGCAATCTAAGTGTCACATGATCTGTTATTTGATATACACACCTTTTTTGAAAGGCCCCAGAGGCTGCAACACCTAAGCAAGAGGCACCACTAACCAAACACTGACGTGAAGACCAAAGAACTCTCCAAACAAGTAAGGGACAATGTTGTTGAGAAGTACAAGTCAGGGTTAGGTTATAAAAAATATCCAAATCTTTGATGATCCCCAGGAGCACCATCAAATCTATCATAACCAAATGGAAAGAACATTGCACAACAGCAAACGGCCGCCCACCAAAACTCACGGACCAGGCAAGGAGGGCATTAATCAGAGAGGCAGCACAGAGACCTAAGGTAACCCTGGAGGAGCTGCAGAGTTCCACAGCAGAGACTGGATTATCTGTACATAGGACATTAATAAGCCGTACGCTCCATAGAGTTGGGCTTTATGGAGTGGCCAGAAGAAAGCCATTACTTTCAGCAAAAAACTGGCACATTTTGATTTTTCGAAAAGGCATGTGGGAGACTCCCAAAATGTATGGAGGAAGGTGCTCTGGTCTGATGAGACTAAAATGTAACTTTCCATCAAGGAAACGCTATGTCTGGCGCAAACCCAACACATCACATCACCCAAAGAACACCATCAGCTGGGACAGGGAAAATGGTCAGAGTTGAGGGAAAGATAAATGGTGCTAAATACAGTCATATTCTTGAGCAAAACCTGTACCACTCTGTGCGTGATTTGAGGCTAGGATGGAGGTTCAATGAGCCCAAACACACTGCTAAAGCAACACTTGAGTGCTTAAGGGGAAACATGTAGATGTGTTGAAATGACCTAGTCAAAGCTCAGACCTCAATCCAATATAAAATCTGTGGTCAGACTTAAAGATTGCTGTTCACAAGCGCAAACCTTCTATCTTGAAGGAGCTGGAGCAGATTTGCAAGGAGGAATGGGCAAAAATCCCAGTGGTAATATGTGGCAAGCTCATAGAGACTTATCCAAAGCGACTTGAACCTGTGATTGCCACAAAAGGTGTCTCTACAAAGTATTGACTTTAGGAGGGTGAATAGTTATGCACATTGACTTTTGTCTGTTATTTTATCCTATTTGTTGTTTGCGTCACAATAAAAAAAAATAAACATCTTCAAAGTTGTGGGCATGTTCTGTAAATTAAATGATGCAAATCCTCAAACATGTTAATTCCAGGTTGTGAGGCAACAAAACATGAAAAATGCCAAGGGGGTGAATACTTTTGCAAGGCACTGTACATGGCTCTGAGTTGAAAAGTACATAAATATATCATAAGTTATAGATTTGAAGCAAATATAAGTGACTTCTGTAAGCAAAATACAAAATGAGGGGTAAAGAATTGTAAGATCTACTGATGACTATATGCTTTACTCTAGTGTCACATATTTCACTACAAATCTGTAGTGACAGTCCATAACTGAGCAATTATATTTAATAACTAATGGAAGGGATAATTTTATGTATGTCACAATTATACTTATTTCTGTTTATGAATATGTTCTGTGTATTAAGGAGATAAATTATATTATTGTTGTTATTATTATACTGTCACAAGGCTTGTTCTTTTGAATACATGTAGGATTCTGAGTTATGTGCTTTACAGAATAATGTTAGCAAATATAGGGTCAAGTTCAAGTTCCCGATATTGAGTGGATTTTGCCTGTTTTTGGTCACCAATGTTAGTATCTTTGGAAGGATTACTTGTATCATGAAAATATTGCCCAATGTGCTGCTGCCATCTGTGACCTTTAAAACCCTGAGCACCCTGAGCTTAATTTGCATCCCACAGTTGGGAGATATATATGACCAAAATATGGTATATACACCTAACTATACAAGTAACTAAGAATAATATACATAAGATGTAGACATGTATTCTGTTTCTTTTGCACCAAGTGGATAAAGAGTATTCAGAATCCTCAATACAACCGATGATAACAATGATGTAAAGCTGATGCAGGGATATATAGATATATAAATATATAGATAAAAAGAGGGGTAGGGGAAAGACAATGTCCATTGGGTACTTCCAGAGCTATCCTGTTTAAACCATACAGATACCTCATAACCTTGGGGTCACCACATGTGAGTGAAACAATATATGACTGTTGTTTTGACGTTATTATACACTCATGTTGCACTAGGAGGTGACGCTCTGTCTTTCCCCTACCCCTCTTTTTATCTTTACCAGTTACTTGGGCACGGTGGGAACGGTGTCCTGTGAAGAAGCTGCACACCTCTGGCATCTCTATTATTGTGGTTTTGGACTTGTATGGATGGATATTCACTTCAATTTCCATTTGTGCATCTCTCTAGAGGAACTGTATGTAAACACATCGAATATAGTTCATACATATATATGTATACACAGTAGGTAAAATATAGAGCGCTTCTATTTTGTAGCAATATCATATATGCAAATTGCTCCTTTGTTTTCTGTCACCCATAAATATATAGAGTTGGCTTTTTCAAGTAGATCAGTTTGCTTTATTTCAAATTGAAAGAGAAGGATTCTTAAACATCTCATCTGACTCATTTACCAAATCTAACTGTATAATATTATTAGTCAGGAGTTAGTAAGTACACCATGGTTTAATTGTATTAGGAATTAACTAATGGAAATTGTAGTATAATAATGTTTGTTTTTTTGTAAAGATTAACCCCATGCTATCCAGTTAAGCAGAGGAATTCACCAACTTCCCAGGACTGAAGCAGCCAATGACACTGGGCCCCATAGTATCCAGAAAAGCAGAAGCACTCATCAGCTGACAACTTCCCAGTTCCATTCACCTTATTTTCTTTTATCTAAAGGCCTAGAGCCCTCTGTTCCACCATCTTCTCTTCTTCCTTTGAACTCATCTAACATGCTCTCCCACCTATGATTTATGTGTTACTTTATAGTGCAAGTTTCTACACTATCACCTCCATCTTTCACAGCTGATACACCCAAAGATTTAATCACTAATTAACCCTCTATTTATTTTATTATTATCTTTATTTATATCGCGCCAACATATTCCGTAGCGCTGTACAGGGGGTTAGTACATGGCAAAAAACAAACTTAACACCTTAAAGAATGGAGGGCCCTGTTTATTTTCATTTCCCTGCCAATCCATTATTTCTCCCTTTTAATTCCTTCACCGTTTGTTTTAATTAATCCATTAGTCTGTAAGCTTTTGAGCTCAAAGTCTTGCTAGGCACTTTATATAAAAGTGTATTGTTATACCCATATTTTACTGTATTCCAGCTTGACGGAATATGTTGGCACTATATAAATAAAAATAATGAAAAAAATCATAACTATGTACTTTAAGTAAATAAAACTTTTAGTAAGCACAATATCCTTAATGTTGCGTGATAGGGGAAATAAAGCTGACGGTTTATTAACTTGGGCAGATTAGCACTGTTATGTTATGAGATAAATCTACTAGGGAACCAAAAAATAACAATGAGAAGTGAAATGAAAGAGGTGAGAAGGAGAAATGGTAAGCAAGGAGAATGGGACATAGAATGGCTAAGATGAAGGATGGGAAACAAAAAATAATAAGCATGACAGAGGAGTATAGAGGAAGAGAATTAGGGATTGGCCATTGGAAAACATAAGGACACAAGGGGTGGAGAAATACAGGTTGAGATATGAAAATGAAGAAAGAGGAGGAAGTTGGGAGGAGAGATGTAGTGAATCAAAAGAGAATGTAAATGATAATGGGAAAACTATAATCCCTAAATCTGTGTTGTGCAATTGCAGGGATTATGGCAAGCATGGGGGACTCCATATCATCAAAGAAAGCTGAACCAGGTTGTTTGTATATTTGTTTACACTAGAGAACAAGAGCTGAGCTGACCTCTTCTGATTAATTGCACACTGATATTTATTGGTATGGTTTTGCCTCTGTCCTTCATTGTACAAGACTGGTTAGTAAGTGAAGAGAAGAAAGCAAGGAAGAGGATGAGAGGAAAATTGAATGGAGGAATGGCAATAAGCGAGACAGAAAGGCCTAATGTAGAGTCATGTGTATTGGTTGTTGGATGAGCAGTCTTAAGGAAGAAAATGATAAATATAGCAGGTAGTAAGAGGAAGAAAAATAGTCGGAACATATACAGAGTATGAGAAAATATTTGCAATCTGGGGTTATGGAGAGGAGGAGAACGGGGGAAAAATTAGGGATGATTATAGGAGATAGGGAATGAAGCAGGAGAGAGATGAGAGGGAAGAAAACAATATAAGGAAGCATAAGGACTAACTGTAGACACCTCTATCATCTAAGCAGGTTAAAACTTTTGTATTGTGACTTTTACACATTGTCAATTGGATTGTACAATGTCATTAAATCTTTATATCAGTTACTAGTGAAGCTTGTAATGACTGCATTCCATTCAACTTATAAGTGATTTCTAGCATCACATCACCGGGTAGAACCATGTTTTATACAGCTTTTTAAATGATTCTTTGGATTCACAGTAGATATTTTTGAAGTTCTCCTCATTTTTCAAAGTATATTTGAAACATGCAACAGAAAAAGAAATACTACTTTGTTAGCATAGTAGACTTATTTAGTTATGTTTACTTGTAGCTGTAAGAACCTCTCTTTATTTTATTCCATTGTCATGTTGAATGATTTTTCAATGCAATTATCTTATTGCAGGAGATGCAGTACATTTTCCCTGGCCTTTGACACCTTGAATAAGCTCTTAGTTTTGGCAGCTAAAGAATTGAATAACACACATAGGGCCTTACTAAATTCCTGCAGTTGCCTTCATACAGGCCGTAAGTCTGTGTGCTTGAAAATTGCAACAGTTACAGATCAATTTAATTGAACAAGCCCGCAATTACATGGCCGGAACCTAAATCCATAAACCATGAAACCATACGTAGATTTCAGGGCATGATCATGATCAATTAGACAAGTAATGATTTAGAAACAGCCAGTACTAAATGAGACCATCATCATGACATCAGTAAAACATGGAGTTTAAACGTCAATCAATTATTGTTTAGACTTTTAATATATGATTGGGCTCACAATCAAGCAATTTAAAAATCAATAAAACTCAATGAAGAAACTGTTATAGTCCATGTGGGTGGCCTATAGATTGTGGGTAGCTAGAGGAGGTCAATTGAATATCAGAAACTTTTGCAGGGTACATTGCAGGCTTCAGTAATTGTGATTTTGACAATTGAATAGGACCCATTGACTGCATACAGATGAGTAAATATCATCTGAACTGAATATAAACCATTGATTCAATGTCAAATAGCCTTTCTCGGCAGACCACAATAAAATAACCTGTCTATAATTAGCTAGAATTAATGTCAGCTTACTAAACAAATGACAACAAGATTCTGATTGGTACAGACAGTATCCATGACACCCTTAGAGCAAGCAAGTATACATCATTTTAAGGTGTGTCCTGATTTTAAAGGACCACTGTACAATGAAAACAAATATAAAGGTTTTAAACATCTGACTCTAATAAAGAGCATAATTAAGTAGGAAAAAGTTATAAAGCTAATTTTTAATCTTCTGGATGAATCCATGATATGTAGGTATTAGTTGTGTATGTGAGAGGGGCCTTTACATTGCTGGAGAGCTGTAGTTTATTTTTCCTGAAGCAAGAAGTCTGCTTCTGCGCCAGTGAGGGAGAACAGGAGTGGTGTAGATTACAATCTTATCCAATTAACTTAACAAAGGCTCTCTTTTCCTTTTCCATCCTCCCTGCACTGGCAGTCAAATACACACTCTCATGATCCAGCTCCCAGGAAGTAATGTGACCCAAAATGGATACCAATTCTCATAAGCAGAGTCATCAACATTTGAGATTTTCCCCAAAAAGTTTTTATGTCCAAGCTTACACAGTCAGTTTTGAACACTCATCATGATCATTTTTCATGGATTACAGTGGTCTTTTAACAAAAAAAGATAAGGGCACTTGCAGGTCACAAAACGTGGAATATACCCAATGATGTAAACTAGCATTGCTGTACCTTTCCCTCTCTGTATACATTCTATTGCCTTGCAGTTATTGGAATTCCTATAGGGCAATAAATACATCACAAGCAGTGCTTAAATCAGTATCTGGTTATAAAATCTCCCATGACTCTCAGGATCTCTTATTAACAGTTCTGAGAAGAAAAAAAAAAGTAAAACCTTCTGTTAAACACATGAGCGCCTGGAACAAATCCACGGCTGCATGTGACTTTTGCAGCAGGAGAAGTCCCAGGGAGTTCTTTCATCCGAAAGGAGGGATCAGCCTTAAAGCTGCTAAGGAAGACCCTCTGGGATAATCTTTGCCCTGTACCATCTGCTTCACTGGCACCATTATCTCCTGTTCCATTGAACACTTTACCACTCATCTACAAAGCTATTACAGGTTACTAGTTGTGGTTTTATTTACTATTTTTAATATAGAGCTGCTGTTCTAATGTAGGAACACCAAGTTGCACAAAACTGGAATATAATCAAGTGGTGAAAGCCGGAATATTTGTCAAGTCCCAAAACCAGTTAAGAAAACAGTGATGAGTTGTATGTGTAGATGTAGCCTAAACTACTGTACCTGTCTCTGAGTTCACACATGTTCAACCTTCTTTCAACAGATATTACAAGTAAACAAAGTGAAACATAGGTACAAGAAAAACTATAGTAGCAAAGAATGCATATATTTATATGTTTAACTACAATAAAATACTGTTGTTTCAATGCAAAAAAATAGTACTGTATTACAAGTTACTAACTCATTAAGCAATTTTATGTCATAATTTACATCATAAAATAGAGAAGTTATTTAGCCATGTTTCCAATTATTACATATTTAGAATAATATGAAAAGGACTACTGAAAAGCATTAATACGTTTGTAACACTTGTTAATTTAAAAGAAAGCAAAGAAAGTAATAATACAGACAATTATACAGAAAGTGTGTTTATAATATAGTGTGTGGTCCTTCCCCCTTAGTTAACCTCCTGCACAGACGCTATGTTTGGTGAAGTAGTGATGTTCCCAGATGATTAGCTTAGTAACCACATGCTTTAAGGAGGAGTACTAAGCACCATCAGCCACATTAGATTCCACACATTGATTGCCAGGGTCGATATAACACAAAGATTGAATAAAGTATTTTTCTGGTCTGTGTTATTCATTTTAAGACTTAACATCACTTTCACTTTTAATAAAAGTTCAGTAGAGTGCGTATATGTACATTTAAAGTGCCATGAGTTGGATTCCCCCCCCCCCCTCCCCCCTTGCGGGTCCTCTCTAGCACTCGGCTTCTTGGCTCTATTTGTGAGTTACGAGTTTAAACGCCAGTGATCTTGATGCAATTTAATGGCTAAATTGGAATGTAGCGGTTACAGGCTTGAAAGAACAAAGGATTTGAGGCTGCGAAGTTCCACATTCCACATCCCGTAGGGTTTTTTCAACCTTGTTGTGTCTTAAACTACAAGTCATCTGCGGGTTGCTTTAAGAGGCTAATTTAATAGCCTTAAGTCCTGCGAGCTACATTACGAGCTATGATTCCTAAAATCGTAGCAATTTGATGGGGCTGCTTGTTACAATTATACTTTTCCTTTGCAAAATCAAGATGAAAATGGAAGTCCAAATGGAAAACATTAATTAAAAGGCCTTGTTTAAACTGTAGTCATTAACATCACAATGTAATTCCGATTTAACTGCCTTTGATAAATACCTGCCAAAATTTGAATTATTATTTTGGTATACTTCAATATAACTTATGCTAATATTATCATGTTTTAGTTTATATATATATATATATATATATATATATATATATATATATATATATATATATATATTTAAAGGATGTATGTGGAATTGCAAAACATCTTGATTTTTGAATGGAGCTTATCACATTTAAATGGTTTATGTCAACCAAAATAAAGTAGTTTTTTAGGGTCTTCTTAAAAAGCATGAAAATCTAGCTATGCATTGTATTAACCATATTTTCTTAAAGTGAATCATTCCTGAGTAATTCAGTATTATTATTATTATTATTATTATTATTATTTATGGAAACTAGTGGCTCCCAAACACCAATTACATGTCCTAATTAGAATCCTAGTCTGCTTGTCTGTCCCTGAGATGACTAAAGAGCACCAACAAAGCTGTCATTCAATTATACCCCCACTCTAATCTAGTACTGTGATGTGAACATTTGCATATTGAGTCACACATTGGTCACACAAACAGTGATGTATAACTCAGCAATGATTTACTGTAAAGGTTAGTGCAATGTATAGCTATGACCTATTATATTAAATCGACATCCTGTTGGGGTGACACTGTCCTTTTAACTTTGCATTGAAGGTAGGCTACACATAGCTGACAGAATTAGAGCAAAATATACATGAGAAAAAAATGGCATTGAATCATACCAGATGTGAACAAAATCTAAGTAGATTGAAATGATAAATACACAACACCTGCCAGGGCTGAATGACCAAAACTTTCCAATCAATGTGCTCATCTATCAAATCACCTTGTGTGCTCTTGCAACAGACGCATTAGCACACTGAACATTTGCATGGAATAAAATCCCTCAATGACCAAAGGGAGATGCAATGGAATGCTTAAAAGGCCAGGTTCTTAATGTAACAATTGTAAAAGAAGAAAAAATAAACATATTAACATTTAATTTTTCTTTCAAAGCCTGGTAATAATGTAACACCAAATGTAGCTAAACGTAAGTTGTTTTTTAACATTCTAAACATTTCAAGAGCTCCTTCAGATTGACTGGAAACCTTAGCCATAAGTATCTAAATCAGTGTCTATTTATATATTATGTGCTTTCACTGCCTCTTTAAATCAGGTTTTGATTAATATCCAAAAATAAATATAGGGAACAGTTACAAAAATAGCTAGGGATTATACTTTTCTCCACTTCCCAATCGTGCTTTCTGAAATAGGGTCTATAGTAAATTATCTAAAACATTTATTAGATTTAGCTCTTTGTGATTTCTTTTAAAAAAATGGAAACTACCTAGGAAATTATTGCCTAAGGCTGTGCAGAATGTGATCATAGAACTGTAAGCGTTTTCTTTTGGCAGGGCTCAGGGGTGAACTTTGAGTTAAATGTTTTGTCAAAAATGATTCATAAAGTCTATTCAAAAAAGTAATCATAGTTGAACATCCACTGATTTTTTTTATAGAGATATTGTATTCTTGGAAATGGAACTAGCATTCTTGCTAACTTTTTTTTAGCCAATGAATTTTTTTTGTTTAAACATAGTAATTCAGTTATTATGAATTCCTATGTAATGTTAGATAGAAAATATAGGTATACTAAAAAATAAGACAAAATAAAACTAGAAAAAGTCTTGTAACTTTAGTTGTTATTTTTAATGGAGTAGAACAATAAGGGTTCACAGCAATAACTTTCTGGCAACCTTTGGCCATGTTGTTTCAATAGCTGGAAATTTACTACAAATACAGCACTGATATTATCTCAGGCGTGTAATATATTGAGAATCTGTACTATATTCATTGGCGCCATCAACCTTGCTGACACAGGTCAAACGTATAATAGTAGTAGCTGCTGTTGTGTTCCTGAAATACTTTTTATTGGAACATAAAATACTCTTCTAGCACTAACAAATTGCAAAAGCTGTTTTCATATATCAACCTTATAGACAAAACAATAAAAGTTGATTTTTGATGTGGGATGCACTTTAGCACAAAGAAGTGGCAAAAATGTATAAATATATTGTGATGTGCTTTATTTTTTCATTTTTAACAAGGTTCTTCACAATTTAATGTAGGTTTTGTGCGGTGTCTTGAAATCAACATCCTACATTGTGCTTTGTTTCGGTGTTTCTCAACGCTAGTTCTACAGCCTTATTAAATTGCTATTCGGCCAATTGAATAGGGCTCTATATAAGCACAGAGCATATTTTTTTTTACAGAAGCTTTTAGTGACCTTCTATCCAAAAGCAAGGTCTTCACTAACTAAAAACTTCTGTAAAAAAATATGCTCTGTGCTTATATAGAGCCCTGTACAATTGGCCAAATCACAATTTAATAAGGCTGTTAGTCAGCATAGGTGGGTTAATAGTGCTACTCTTGGTTAAACGCCCGTATATATATATATATATATATATATATATATATATATATATATATATACACACACACATATACAGTAGAATCCCGGTTATCCAGCACCCAACTAACCAGGACTCTCAAGCAACCGGCACCAATTCCACATTTTAAATAAACTCCTGCTAAACCGGCATAACCGGCACTATCCGGAGTTCAAGAGTGCAAGAAAAAAATGCAGACTCTTTTTTTCTAATTATTTTTTCTGGGCCTAAATGGCCCAGTTTAGGTGCTAATGAACATTTTAAAGGCATTTTGAGGGGTTTTGTGGTGTTTAAGGGTTGTTTAGACCCTTCAATTTGGGGACTCCCGATTAACAGGAAACAGCACGTATCCAGCAATTCCCTTTAGGTGCAGGATAACGGTGAGTTTACTGTATATAGATGAAGATTCAGAGTATTGCAGTATATATTGATACCTTATTTATTTTCTCAAGTCTGGATTACTGGACATTCACGGCTACCTCACTCTTCATTTTATATATATATATATATATATATATATATATATATACATATATATATATATATATATATATATATATATATATATATATATATATATGTATTATTAAAAACTGCTTAAAAACTCAGTTTTTGCTGCCTAAAATCTTAAAAATAATTCATAGCTGGTTTCTACTATCTGCATCTCGTGAATACAGTGTACTTCTCTACATACAGGACTTCATATTAACCAATCAGTGGCAACATTCTGCAACATGCTAATTGAGAGAGGTTGCTGATTAGCTAAACTAAAACACTGCACTTCACAGTTTGTGTATTCATGAACTGCATATATATTCTTCCTAGTGAAATCCAATAAAACTTTCATGACCCTTTAGTGGTGACAGCATATTTTTGTTAGCTTGATTTGTCGTTTGCAAGGGGAACTTTAATGGACACAAGATTTATATTCACTAATAGTGAAAGGAAAGCTTTTATAAAAAAAAATACATGGATCAGAATAACATGTCCCCTCCTCACTGCCAAAGTATATAAACTAACACTGCAATAGTGAGTCCCTAACCAACATTATCACATATTATAATTGTCAAACTGCGAGTTGTCGTCACGCTTTGAAAGCTCACAAAGCGAGCTCGCAGAACTGCGCCACTCGCAAAGCTCGGGCCGCAGTTCGGGCCGCAAATGCGGACCTTGCAAAGCGAAGGACGCATTTGCGGAGGTGGAGGCTCCCACGTCAGCTGCAATGAGCCAAAGGCTTATTGCAGGCAGCAAATGCGGACCCTAGTGAAGCGAGTGTCCGCATTTGCGGAGGTAGAGGCTCTATGGCGCCTCAAACTCGTCAAAAAACAACCCAGAAAAGCGTAACTTTCACCCAAAAAAAGAGCCGAAGTTAACCGACGAAATGTTTACATCCATAAACACTGAAAAACAAAAACAAAACATAAAAAAAAAATCACCCACAGCACGGGGGGACAGCCAGGATGTCTTGGAGTGAGGTTGCATGTGAATACAAGTCCAATTTAAAAAGTTTCGCCACTTGAAAATCGACAAAGCAAGAAAAAAATGGTAGCCGAAAAGAATGAAAACGAGGCTACACGACTCCAAAGCGCGGAAAACACCGACAAGCACGTACATCTTTTAAAAACAACAGTTACGACCCGTGGAAGTTAGAAAAAAGTATAACAAGTTGCAAAAATAAGAAGTTAACGGACGACCCGCGCTCATCGAAAAACACAAAAAGCACAACAACTGAAAAATACAACATAAAACAAACATCTCACACAGCACGGGGGGGCAGTCAGGATGTCTGGGAGTGAGGTTGCACATTAATTTAAGTAGCATTTAAGAAGTTTTGCAACTTGAAAATCGGCTAAGCGACAAAAAAAATGTCGGACAAAAAAAAATTCAAACAAGGCTAAAGGAGACAGAGCCGCGAAAATCACCGCCTATTACAACGGCCGGAAAATGCAAGGGACACAGTTCAGGCCGCAAATGCGGACCTCGCAAAGCCCATTACAATATACCATTACAACGGACAGAAAATGCTCGCAAGCCAAGTAACACATAGAGAAACTAATAACATTAGGATTCTAAAATGACGCTTTACCCGCCTAAACAAACGGTTTGGCCTCGTGCACCCAGCCTATTTACACTGCACATTGCTGACACTTTCTCCTCACATGATCAACACTCCAACTGTACATTTTCAGATGCAGGAAAATACAAATAGATTGTTAGCTCTTCAGGATATTGATTGCTGCATATTAAATATAAATAGCAAAAGTATATTAATTTATTAATTCATATTACTTTATTAATTCACTGTACTCACATTTTTAAAAATTTTACACTGTACTTATATATCTGTCTTTGCAATGAGCGCCAAAGGTGATAATTGCAAAGCAGGACACTTGAAGTACACAAGGGGAGAGGCTCACAATGAGCGCCAAAGGTCCACAGAGGAGCAAAAGCCTTACATTGCCTTGGCTTACAATTTTATTGGCGTCATTTTTGACGGGCAAGTCGCTAGTTAAATATATTATTTAATACATTAATCAGTTATAGATTACGTCTTTTTATTGTTATATTGGTGCCTTTCCTGTTATATGCCAGCCATGCTGCACTTCACACTTTCTTCTTAGTGTTAGGGTTTAGGGTTAGGGTAGTGGCAGATAACAGGTTCTACATGCTAAAAGAGTGTCACCCGCAGCTGCGTGCAGTGGTGGGCTCGCTGGCATGTGGCAGGCAGATAACAGGAATGATCATCATATTGTAAACATAAACAAACAAAAAAGTCAGAGGTGCTCAATCAGAGAATTAACTAACCTTAATAGGTTAGTTCTATGCACATAATTACCCAATCTGAGAGCAGCCCCTTTTAGCTCACCTGTGACCTTCACAGGAAGAAATA
Source organism: Discoglossus pictus (assembly GCA_027410445.1). Lineage (NCBI taxonomy): Eukaryota > Metazoa > Chordata > Amphibia > Anura > Alytidae > Discoglossus > Discoglossus pictus. The sequence goes on along the minus strand of CM050164.1, from coordinate 304,244,690 downwards.
TTCTGTAGTATATCAGTCTGGTCCCACTCAGTAGAGTAATCAAGGCACCGAAATACAAGACAATTATTTCCTGAACAGGAGAAACAGCAAGCCCCAGATGTACGTTTCAGGCTTCATTGTGCCTTGTCCGTGAAGTGTAGCTGAGCTCCGTAAGGCAGAATGAGAAAGGGATCCACGTCTGGAGTCCCCTATCACCCTTTGTGAGACTAATCCCTAAGGGTCATTTGCATAAACAAAACAAAAAAAGCAAAATCAGAGGTGCTCAATCAGAGAATTAACTAACCTTAATATAATATGGACATGATAACCCACTCTGAGAGCAACCTCTTTTAGCTCACAGGAAGAAATATCCTGTAGTATATCAGTCTGGTCTCACTCAGTAGAGTGATCCAGCCCTGAAATACCAGGTATCTCTATCCTGAACACGAGAAACAGCAAACCTCAGACGTACGTTTTGGCCTCTCTGGGCTCATCAGTGAGGTGCAGCTGATATCTCCCTAAGGCACATTGAGCAAGGAGTCCACGTCTGGAGACCCCTATCACCCTTAGGGAGATTTGCGGTTTCTCTTGTTCAGAGTAGTATTGCCTGGTATTTCAGAGCTGGATTGCTCTAGTGAGTGAGACCAGACTGATATACTACAAGATATTTCTCCCTGTGAAGGGCACAAGTGAGCTAAAAGTGGTTACTTTCAGAGTGGGTTATCATGTCCATAGAACTAACCTATTAAGGTTAGTTTGTTCTCTGATTGAGCACTTCTATTTTGAATTTAGTTGATTCAAAACCAAGTTAACTGTAGTAGCAGATCTGTAAAAAAAAATATTTGAATTATAAACATCTAATATTTTTACATGTAGCTCACCAGTAATGTATTATCCTAAAATAATGCTGTAATTGAAACTAACTTGAAACTAACGAAGGGCCTTAGATGCAATGTAAATTGGTTAATATGATTTAAACTTGTTAATACGTCAAGACATTCCTAACTCCAATTCGGGATCCTTTGGTTTATATTGTACAAACTTAAGCACAGGTAGTTTATTTAAAGGACTGACCACTTACTGTGATAGGGTAAGGAAATGTTCATATCCTGGTTGGTGTCCCTGAGGTTTGGTGTTGTGAGTTACACCATATTTAAACTCATATGGACCAGAATAGTACAATTTCAAATTATGTAACATATTTAATGTTGTTCCCAGTTTACTTCTTCCAGATTCTTACAATCTTTCCACTTGGAGCCTTAATCGATGTTCATGAAAAGTGCACAACATCTTATGCAAGGGCTAAAACATGTATTAAAATGGAAATCTTGGAATGCTGGCATTTGGCTTAATCCCTTATGTTAGGCAGTGAGAGGCTAGAAGATAATTATCCTGCTTTAAATAAGTAGCATGGTGAACACGACCTTGAAGTGTGCTGCACAATGCTTGAGACTTACTTTATTAAATCAGGAGTGTATCAGCACTAATGAACTCAAAGGATACATTAAGGTACTCATGTGTATTATGTTGTCAAGCCCAAAATAATGAGTATAGCGGAAAGAGTCTTATGACCCTTTTCTCTCTACAAGAAGGTTAATTAGGATATTCTGCTGGTGGTATCCAACTTGCCTGGGTTTATCTTTTTTTCATGCAAAGAAAAAAAAAGATTGGACCTCTTGATATAATTAGTTTGTTGTTGAAAGACTTTTAAATCCTTCCTCAAGCAGTTTGAGAGCTATTTTATTATAGACGGCAGCACGTAATTGTGCCATTATTATTTATAGTGTCAGAAGAGTAAGATCATGCTTTGTAATTCTCTGCACATGATGATCTATATGGTAAAAGTAACGTTGAACTGTTACGTTTTTGTAGAAAATATTAGTGAAATAGAATTATTGATAGGTTATAGTTTAAAATTGAATTTAATATTCCTCAGTAGGTTTTTAATCATACAGTAAACTCTGTAATTATATAATACGGGTGATTCAATAAACATATTTTATTCAAATCTGGAAAAACTATTGTGTGGCTTTGCAGGGAAATAAACCTTTAATTCTTTCCTGTGAATTTAATTGTTCCTATTTTAAACATTACAAAAAGTTTAGTTTTTTATTTTTTCTCCTGGAAATGAATTATTGTTCATGAAAAAATTACTTTTGACTTGTGTGCAGCAGAAGCAAATAGGTTTTCGTTACTGCTCCAGAGGGAAAAATATCTCCAATCTTGAACTTAAAGGTCCATGGAACACATTTTCTCTGCATTGCATTTGAAATTCTGATACAGCTGATATCATATCACAGTATTTTTTATTTCTAAAGTGAAAGTCATGGAGCAGAATAAAGTGCTTTGGAATTATAATTGCCCTTGTCAATGGGCTGGAATATAGATGTATGAGTTATACCTGTCTCTGTAACACTGTTAACAACAATGAAGTGTAACAAGATTTACTTTTCATGCAAAAAGCAACTTTTGAAATATTTAAAACATGCTTTTTTAAATATACAGCAGATTATTTTATTAATCCATCGAATACAGAAGTTGCACATTTCTTAGCATGCATTTATAAGAGTTGTTTTTCAGGCAGACATTATAAATGGGATTCCTTGAACGAAAAAATGAGTGCTGAAAGAGTTTAGCCCCTTTACAAACTGCTTCCATACCTCCTCTGACTAACTTTAAAGGTATATGAAAGAGAGGTGGGTTATGAATGCTTCCTGTAGAATGCCTCATAACCCACCTAGCAAATATGTTTGCATGAAAAAATGCAAAACATTTTTGCAGAAAAGAAAAAAATGTACCTGGGGTGATGTAGACACTTCCAGCAACTGAGATTTGCATATTGGATATCTAATTTTTAATAATATCCAAAATGCAGCACATGCGCATGCTGATTGGCGAAAGGAAAGCAGTTTTTACAGTGCCTTTCAAAAATATTCACCCCCTTGGCATTTTTCGTGTTTTGTTGCCTCACAACCTGGAATTAACATGGATTGTTTGAGGATATGCATCATTTAATTTACAGAACATGCCCACAACTTTGAAAATGTTTTTTCTTTTTTATTGTGAAGCAAACAACAAATCGGACAAAAGCATAATTATTCACCCCCTAAAGTTAATACTTTGTAGAGCCACCTTTTGCAGCAATCACAGCTCCAAGTCGCTTTGGATAAGTCTCTATGAGCTTGCCACATCTTACCACTGGGATTTTTGCTAATTCCTCCTTGCAAAACTGCTCCAGCTCCTTCAAGTTGGGTGGTTTGCCCATATGAACAGCAATCTTTAAGTCTGACCACAGATTTTCTATTGGATTGAGGTCTGGGCTTTGACTAGGCCATTCTAACACATTTACATGTATCCCCTTAAACCACTCAAGTGTTGCTTTAGCAGTGTGTTTGGGGTCATTGTCCTGCTGGAAGGTGAACCTCCGTCCTAGCCTCAAATCACGCACAGAGTGGTACAGGTTTTGCTCAAGAATATCCCTGTATTTAGCACCATCCATCCTTCCCTTAACTCTGACCAGTTTCCCAGTCCCGCCTGCTGAAAAACATTCCCACAGCATTATACTGACACCACCATGCTTCACTGTGGGGATTGTGTTCTTTGGATGATGTGATGTGTTGCGTTTGTACCAGATATAGCGTTTTCTTTGATGGCCGAAAAGTAAAATTTTAGTCTCATCAGACCAGAGCACCTTCCTCCATACATTTTGGGAGTCTCCCACATGCCTTTTCTTAAACTCAAAATGTGCCATTTTGTTTTTTGCTGAAAGTACCGTATATACTCGAGTATAAGCCGACCCGAGTATAAGCCGAGGCACTTATTTTACCACAAAATACTGGGTAAAATGAGTCACTTGAGTATAAGCCGAGGGTGGGAAATGCGCTGCCCCCTGTGTCCCTCTTGTGCCCTCTGTGTCCCCCCTCTCTCTCCCGTGTCTCTTCTCCCCTCTCCCTTCCCTATGTCTCTTCCCCTCCTCCCTTATCACCCTCCTCAACCCCCTCCTCATTCTCAACCCCACTCCTCATCCTCAACCTCCCTCTTCATCCTCAACCTCCCTCCTCAACCCCCTCATCCTCAACCCCATCCTCAACCCCCTCCTCAACCCCCTCCTACACCTCAACCCCCCTCCTCATCCTCAACCTCCCTCCTCATCCTCAGCCCCCTCCTCAACCTCCCTCCTCATCCTCAAGCCCCTCCTCAACCTCCCTCCTCATCCTCAACCTCCCTCCTCATCCTCCCTCCTCAACCTCCCCATCCTTAACCCCCTCCTCAACCCCCCTCCTCAACCTCCCTCCTCAACCCCCCTCCTCAACCCCCCTCCTCATTCTAAAACCCCCTCCTAAATCTAAACCCCCCTAAATACCTCCCCCTCTCCCCTCACTTACCTGCTTCTGCTCCGGCCTCTGCTCCTTCTTGACCCGGCACGCATGTGACGTCATGTCATTAGCATATACCGGGTGCCGGTATATGCTAATGACCCGGTGAGCATGTGACGTCACGTCATTAGCATATAACAGGTGCCGGCACCCGGCATATGCTAATGACGTGACGTCACATGCGCGCCGGGTCAAGAAGGAGCGGAGGCCGGAGCAGAAGCAGGTTACATAGTTACATAGTTACATAGTATTTAAGGTTGAAAAAAGACTTTCAGTCCATCAAGTTCAACCTTTTAAGATCTCCTTTGATCTGCAATATGCGGATTAACTATTAATTCATTAGTTGTTAATTAATTATTAATCAATTATTTAATGTTTTTTTATTTTTTTATTATTATTAATTAGTCCAGAGGAAGGCAAATAGAAAGAAAAAAAAAGCGAGACTTAGCCAATTGTCTAAAGGGGAAATGTTAAATTTGGATCATTACTGTCTCTCTAATTATCCATGATAACCCTGAATACCCTTTTTAATTAGAAATAAATCTAGTCCCCTTTTAAAGTTATCTATCGAATCCGCTGTCACCACCTCCTCTGGTAGAGAATTCCACAGATTAACCACCCTTACTGTGAAGAACCCTTTTCTTTCTTTGAGGTGGAATCTTTTTACTTCTAACCTCAAGGGATGTCCTCTTGTCAGTTGAAAACCTCTTGGCACAAAAAGCTCCCCCGACAAATCTTTATACTGACCCTGGATGTATTTATATAAGGTAATCATATCTCCTCTTAGACGCCTTTTTTCTAGAGAAAATAAGTTTAATTTGGTTAGTCTTTCTTCATAACTTAGCCCCTCCATTCCCCTTATTAGTTTGGTTGCCCTTCTCTGTACCTTTTCCAGCTCTAAAATGTCCTTTTTATGAAGTGGTGCCCAAAATTGTACTCCATATTCCAAATGAGGGCGTACTAGAGATTTGTATAGTGGCAGAATTATATTTGCTTCCCTGGCTTCTATACCTTTCTTAATACATGCTAATATTTTATTTGCCTTTGCAGCTGCTGCTTGGCTTTGAGCACTGTTACCTAGGTGGTTGTCCACAAGCACTCCCAAATCCCTTTCAATATCTGATACACCTAGATTTGCTCCATTAAGATTATAAATTGCATGGCTATTTTTCCTTCCCAGATGCATAACCTTACATTTATTCGTATTAAATCTCATCTGCCATTTAGATGCCCATTCCTCAATTTTATGTAAATCCCCTTGGAGGGAAAGCACATCATTTTCTGATTTAATTACCTTGCACAACTTTGTGTCATCAGCGAAAATGGAGACACCACACTCCAATCCTACCTCTAAGTCATTAATAAATATGTTAAAAAGGAGAGGACCTAATACTGAACCCTGAGGAACCCCACTTACCACATTAGTCCAACCGGAGTATGTTCCATTTACAACAACCCTTTGCTTCCTATCTTTTAGCCAGCTCTCAATCCATGAGCAGATATTTACTGCAATTCCTGTATCCCTTAGTTTGCCCAATAGTCTCCCATGTGGCACTGTATCAAAAGCCTTTGCAAAATCCAAAAAGACTACATCCACTGAGTTGCCTTGATCCAGGTTCCTACTAACCTCCTCATAGAAACTAATTAGATTTGTTTGACATGACCTATCCCTCATAAACCCATGTTGACTCCTACTTATAATCCTGTTCAAATATACATATTCTTGTATATTATCCCTTATTAACCCTTCTAAAAGCTTCCCCACTACAGAAGTGAGGCTCACTGGTCTATAATTCCCCGGATTTGCTCTTGCTCCCTTTTTAAATATAGGTATCACATCAGCTTTTCTCAAGTCATCTGGTAGAGACCCTGTGTTGAGTGAATCTTGAAAAATTAAATATAATGGTAAGTGAGGGGAAACGGAGAGGGGGAGGTATTTAGGGGTGTTTAGAATGAGTAGGAGGATTTAGAATGAGGAGGGGGGGGTTGAGGATGAGGAGGGGGAGGGAAAGAGACACAGGGGGGTTAGAGAGACACAGGGGGGTAGAGAGACATGGGGGTAGAGAAACACAAGGGGGTTAGAGAGACACCGGGGGGGGGGGGGGGTTAGAGAGACACGGGGGGAGAGTGACTTGAGTATAAGCCGAGGGGGCCCTTTTTAGCCCTAAAAAAAGGGCTGAAAAACTCGGCTTATACTTGAGTATATACAGTAATGGCTTTCTTCTGGCCACTCTACCATAAAGCCCAACTCTATGTAGCGTATGGCTTATTGTCGTCCTATGTACAGATACTCCAGTCTCTGCTGTGGATTTCTGCAGCTCCTCCAGGGTTACCTTAGGTCTCTGTGCTGCCTCTCTGATTAATGCCCTCCTTGCCCGGTCTGTGAGTTTTGGTGGGCGGCCGTCTCTTGGCAGGTTTGCTGTTGTGCCATGTTCTTTCCATTTGGTTATGATAGATTTGATGGTGCTCCTGGGGATCATCAAAGATTTGGATTTTTTTTTATAACCTAACCCGGACTTGTACTTCTCAACAACATTGTCCCTTACTTGTTTGGACAGTTCCTTTTTCTTCATGGCAGTGTTTGGTTAGTGGTACCTCTTGCTTAGGTGTTGCAGACTCTGGGGCCTTTAAAAAAAAGGTGTGTATATGTAATGACAGATCATGTGACACTTAGATTGCACACAGGTGGACATCATTTCACTAATTATGGGACTTCTGAAGGTAATTGGTTGCACCAGAGCTTTTTATGGGCTTCATAACAAAGGGGGTGAATACATACGCACATGAAAATTTTCTGTTTTCTATTTCTAAAAAATAGTTTTATGGATATATTTTTCTCATTTCACTTCACCAACTTAGACTATTGTGTTCTGATCCATCACATAAAATTCAGATTAACAAAACATTGAATTAAAGGCTATAATGTAACAAAATAGGCAAAAAATCAAGGGGGATGAATACTTTTGCAAGGCACTGTATAAGGACTCCAAGAATGCTCTCACCCTTTCAAGAGACTTTTTGTACACATATTTTTTTTTAGTTTTTAAAACTTGCTCTTTTGAGTATTTGAAACTAACTGTCACCCCAGCAGGAATATGATTTTATTTAAAAAAATGGTTTTACATTATACATTATTATCAGTTACTCTACAGTAAATCATTACTGAAATATTGATTCTGCATGCTAATATGTGGCTCATATAAGTGATTGATAAAGATAGGAGAGGCGTCATACTGCCTAATAACATTGGGGGGCTTTATATTGGCCACTACAGAGACTGAAAACAATCAGGCTGTAATGCTAAATATTATGCATGAACTGCTTATTTGCATATAAATGCAGCAACTTTAAAAAAATGGATAACACAACATATTGCCAATGCTTCATGCTCTGTAAGAATAATCTGAAAAAAAAAAACACTTGATTTTGGGGTTACAGAGTGCCTTTGATTGTCTCTTTAATAACATAAGCTCACGATTACCTGCACCTAACTTATCAAAATGTGAGTTTATTAGAGAGGGTTTTGAAAATTGTAATGGCTGCATTTTAAGTGCAGAAGAATTGATTCTGACTACCATTTAATATCTTTATTGCATAAAGCTTTTTGTTATTTTTTCCCCTTTCAATTACATTGGGTCCTATCCTCTAATGCTAGTGCAGCACAAGGCAGCAGCAGCAGCAGAGTCAAGGCTTAGGTAAACTGTTAGGGTTAGAGTTGGGGTTAGGGTGAGGGTTAGTTCAAGGGTTAAGCTAACATTATATGCTTAGAACATCTCTCACATTTCGGCAGCGCTACAAAATAAATATCGGCAGCGCCATTTAGAGGTTGGAGGCTGCAATGCAGCGCCTGACCTGCCCCGACAACATAACAGGATAGAGGATCTATCCCTCTTTGCCTGCACATTTCTTCCGCAGCACTGACAGCTGCAGTTACAGTTGCCATCCGCCAGAGGGCACTTTGAGTTTTCAGGCACCATCAAGATCCAGGGAAGGCAAAGAAGTATTCTCCCCTCCGGCGTGGTGCAACTCGACGGCGCTGAATCGACAGCGAGGCTATCACTATGTTCGGCGCGGGCCCAGGGCCTCGGGCGCGCCTCTCATAGCTCAAGGCCTCTTCTGTTGGCGCTTTATATGCTAAAATCGACAGCACCACCTGTCGGCCAGAGGTGGAAAAGCAGCTGTCAGATTTTGCACGGTGAAGAGGGAAAGGACCAGGATAGATCCTTACATTGAGATGCTGGATATTTCAATAACCTTGCAAACAAGGAGTTAAATAATTTCCCCAACTGTTTGTGAAGAAACATATTGAAACTTCTGTGTATTTTTAGATAATTAATGCAGCCCATGGACATGCTTAAAGATAATAATTACTTGCAGTTCTTAACAAAGCATTTTACAGTTATGCCTGACAAGTCATGCAGTCCCACCATAGAGGAAGACCTTTGAAGGGAAGAATGAAACAATGCAATATGATTAATATTATCTCAGAAGAGCTGGTGAAGCTGAAGCAGAGAAAGAAATGAGACTCAATCATCCTTAATAAGGCAGCACAGAACACAAAGAGAGTTCTAACTGTGCACTCTATTTAAGCAACCTGGGATACAATGTCACTGAAAATGGGAAAAAACACATTTACAAATTAAATCCACAAACTTTTTAGAAAGACATGAAATGTAGCTTTACTTTTTCTAATTCCTTAGCTTTGCCTTCACCATAACAGCCTTATTAAATTGTGATTCGGCCAATTGAATAGGGCTCTATATAAGCACAGAGCATATTTTTTTACAGAAGTTTTTAGTTTGTTAAGACCTTGCTTTTGGATAGAAGTTCACTAACTAAAAACTTCTGTAATAAAATATGCTTTGTGCTTGTATAGAGCCCTATATATATCAATTGGCCGAATCACAATTTAATAAGGCTGTAAATGCCTACTAATGGCACTCCTTCTAAATGTATTCCAGCACTCAAGAATTAGACTCACTGATCTATGAGTAAGTGTTTTCAACAGAAATCATGTCTGAGATGTTTTTACTTCTTTATCTATCTCATATTCATGGTGTACTCTGTGTCAGTGCTTTTATAAAAATGTTTTTGAGTAATAACATATATTGCTATTAACAAACAGCTTCTTCGGTGCTTAGCTTCGGCATTTTAGTATACAAACATATATCACATATAATAGTTGTCAAACTGCGAATCGTCGTCACGCTTGCGAGCCTCGCGTATCGAGGCGAGCAGTTGAAGCACAGAAGTTTTCAGAGCTTGGAGCACTTAGCAGATGAGCGCCAAATTATTGATAGGTTATAGTTTAGCCGCATACCACTTTTGCCCACGAACGTACGAGGTAAAAAATACACTATTAGAAAGGACGGAAAATCCTCACAAGCCGCATAACACATAGACAATCGACACCATTTTACAACACTAACTTGAAACTAATATCATTGAGAATCTAAAATGGCGCTTTACACGACTAAACCAACGCTTTGACCTCATGCACGCAGCCTATTTATACTGCACAATTGGCACATTGATGACACTTTCTCCTCAGAGCAGCAACAGTCCAACTAAAGTAACTAATTGATTAATTATTATTTTAAAAAATATGGATATATATATATATCTGTCTTTGTGATGAGCGCCGAAGATGATCGTTGCAAAGCACAAAACTAGAAGGACACAAGGGGAGAGGCTCGCAATGAGCGCCGAAAGTGCTCAGAGGAGCAAAAGTACACAAGAGGAGAGGCTCACAACGAGCGCTGAAGGTCCTCAGAGTAGAAAAAGCTTTACATTGTGTGGCAAACAGCATTGCCATGGCTTCAAATTTTATTGCCCCGTCACTTTTGACGGGCAAGTCGCTAGTATAAACATAAGATCCATGATTTTTATAATTTGCTGGCAGAAACTGATGAAGCTCACCAGTTGTGAACTGCACATCTTAAATTGTGTTTGTCATTAACTATTTGAAGCAAAATTACATAACTACAGATTGTTTTATTATTCCTGTAGGAGAGTACGTTTGATGTACTATGTGATATCAGTTAGGGGACCAGCTGGAAACAATCTTCATGAATGGGTTGCAAAACCTTCAAATCTGCACTGGTGTATAAACTTGAAGGAGAAATCTGTGGACCTTATAGAAGATTTTTTTTTCCAGTTGGTCCTCTAAAAGGTATTACCTATTACAATGAACACTTACTATTTACAGTTTAATAACTAAACTATTCTTTGAGGTTTTATTTATCATTAGAAAGGATGTAAAAACTGCTTTGCCTGTTGTGAAACACATTATTCTACAAGTGACACATTACGTTACTGAAGTAAGCACAAGAATGTAAGCCTCATTAAGCTTTAGTTAAACAAATGTTTTTTTTTAATTTAGCCTTCTAAATCTTTGAACCTTCATCAAGTGAAAAAAACCCTTGTATACTGACAGCTCGGGAGTGGTACACACAAACTTAAGTAACCTTGGGAAAGAACAAAACTTGAAGCTTGTAGAACTTGCATAAGCATCTTAGTGTGAGAATCAAGGCAAAATAGGTTATGTAATGGCAGTGTTATATAACTGCAGTTCTAAAAAGTAATTACATTATTTCTGATTGGATTACATTTTCAAAATAATTAGTATCTAGAAATAGGAAAAAGCTTTTAGTGATTCCATTTGTTTAACAGTGTAATGTCATAACAGTAATTATACTCACAATATCATCTCCTAAAAATATACAATAACAGAAAGTGGAATTGGATTGGATTCCCTATCTGTTCTTGTCCAGATTTCTGCCTCTTCCATTCACTTTAGATTGTAAGTTTGCAAGTTTCCAATCTTGTAGGGTGCTTTCGGAAAAAGCCCTTTCTACTTCAGATTCTAAGTTCAAAAACAGAGCCATCCATTCGTTTGCAACTTGTTTATATTGCATTTTTCCTTGTTATTACCCCCTGTACAGTTTTACGGAATATGTTGGCACTTTACAAATAAAAGTTAATAATAATATTAAAAAACAAATTATTTTGATTATCATGTGTAATTCAACATACATATGGGAAAATCAAATGCATTGCAGAAAACCGGCCACAGCTAGGGAAAAAGCACCCTAGGGAAAAGCATGTAAATACAGGTAATAGCAGTAGAAATCAATACATAACATCCCCAGAGGCACACCAGAGCGATGAAAATCATAATGTGAAATAAAATGTATATGTTGTGATGATATATAAGCCTGATGATTTCTACCTTTTATCTTCTCCTCTACTTGGCCGACACCTGCATCATACTCCCTTCCAGATCTCTTTTCTACTGCTAATGTGACCCTCTTTGTCTATACAAGGAACAGTAAAAGAAGGCTTCTAACATAACTGTTATTTAGGTTATGTTAGGTTTTGCAATATGCATATGCAACAAAAGAAACAGAGGCGTTCAATCAGAGAACAGATTAACCTTACAATTGCCTGGTATTTATGGTCTGGATCAGTCTGAGTGAGATCAGACTGATATACTACAGGATATTTCCACTTGTGAGGGGCACAAGTGAGGTATGAACAAGCTGATCTCAGAGTGGATTATCATGTCCATAGAACTAAACTATTAAGGTTATATCGTTCACTGATTGAGCACCTCTACTGTTGTTGTTGCATATAAGCCTGTTTTGGACAAACAAGCCTCTAATATTGTCCTCCCCATATGTATATCTACTGGTTTTGTATTATCATGCTTTTTTCCTGCATGTTATTGTTGTTTGGCTATCTTGAAGCATGCTAGCATCAATGGAAATTATACGTTTTTGTGAGATGTCCATCCTCCTGCAACTACGCATATCCACCTTGTTTTAAGGGGACTAACACCTGGACTGTGGCATGCCGGAGGGGGATCCATGTCAAAACTCCCACGGAAAATTACATAGTTGATGCAGAGTCTGGTTTTAATCCATAAAGGGCATAAATAACCTAACATCCCCCTCCATCATCCTCCTCCCCTGTATCTCTTTACCCCCTCCATCATCATCCTCCCCTGTGTCTCTTTCTTCCCTTCCTCATCACCCTCCCCTGTATCTCTTTACCCCCTCCCTCATCATCCTCCCCTGTGTCTCTTCCCCCCTCCATCATCATCCTCCCCTGTGTCTCTTTCCCCCTCCCTCATCATCCTCCCCTGTGTCTCTTCCCCCGCTCCCTCATCATCCTCCCCTGTGTCTCTTTTCCCCCTCCCTCATCATCTTCCCCTGTGTCTCTTCCCCCCCTCCCTCATCATCCTCCCCTGTGTCTCTTTCCCCCTTTCCTCATCACCCTCCCCTGTGTCTCATCCCCCCTCCCTCATCATCCTCCCACCTCCCTCATCATCCTCCCCTGTATCTCTTTACCCCCTCCCTCATCATCCTCCCCTGTGTCTCTTTTCCCACTCCCTCATCATCTTCCCCTGTGTCTCTTCCCCCTCCCTCATCATCCTCCCCTGTGTCTCTTCCCCCCTCCCTCATCATCCTCCCCTGTGTCTCTTTCCCCCCTCCCTCATCATCCTCCCCTGTGTCTCTTTTCCCCCTCCCTCATCATCTTCTCCTGTGTCTCTTCCCCCTCCCTCATCATCCTCCCCTGTGTCTCTTCCCCCCTCCATCATCATCCTCCCCTGTGTCTCTTTCCCCCTCCCTCATCATCCTCCCCTGTGTCTCTTTTCCCCCTCCCTCATCATCTTCCCCTGTGTCTCTTCCCCCCTCCCTCATCATCCTCCCCTGTGTCTCTTTCCCCCCTTCCTCATCACCCTCCCCTGTGTCTCATCCCCCCTCCCTCATCATCCTCCCACCTCCCTCATCATCCTCCCCTGTATCTCTTTACCCCCTCCCTCATCATCCTCCCCTGTGTCTCTTCCCCCGTCCATCATCATCCTCCCCTGTGTCTCTTTCCCCCCTCCCTCATCATCCTCCCCTGTGTCTCTTCCCCCCTCCATCATCATCCTCCCCTGTGTCTCTTTCCCCCCTCCCTCATCATTCTCCCATGTGTGTCTTTCCCCCCTCCCTCATCATCCTCCCCTGTGTCTCTTCCCCCCTCCATCATCATCCTCCCCTGTGTCTCTTTTCCCCCTCCCTCATCATCCTCCCCTGTGTCTCTTCCCCCCCTCATCATCCTCCCCTGTGTCTCTTTCCCCCCTCCCTCATCATCCTCCCCTGTGTCTCTTTCCCCCACCTCATCATCTTCCCCTGTGTCTCTTCGCCCCCTCCCTCATCATCCTTCCCTGTGTCTCTTTCCCCCCTTCCTCATCTCCCTCCCCTGTGTCTCCCCCCCCCCTCACTCATCATCCTCCCCCCTCCCTTGATGATAAGACACAGGGATAAGTGTGAGGGTGATAGGGTTAGGTGTTAGGGTGAGGGATTTTAGGGTTAGGTGTTAGGGATAAGTGTGAGGGGTATTAGGGATAAGTGTGAGGGGTGTTAGGGTTAGGTGTTAGGTTGAGGGATGTTAGGGTTAGGTGTTAGGGATAAGTGTGAGGGGTGTTAGGGTTAGGGTAAGTGGAGTTAGGGATAAGTGTGAGGGGTGTTAGGGTTAGGTGTTAGGGTGAGGGATGTTAGGGTTAGGTGTTAGGGATAAGTGTGAGGGGTGTTAGGGTTAGGGTGAGGGGTGTTAGGGATAAGTGTGAGGGGTGTTAGGGTTCGGTGTTAGGGTGAGGGGTGTTAAGGATAAGTGTAAGGGGTGTTAGGGTGAGGCATGTTAGGAATAAGTGTGAGGGGTGTTAGGGTTAGGTGTTAGGTTGATGGGTGTTATGGATAAGTGTGAGGGGTGTTAGGGTTGGGTGCTAAGGTGAGGGGAGGATGATGATAAAGGGGGGAAGAGACACAGGGGTGTCCTTGCAGCAGAGATCAAAAGAGTCCTTCAGGACTGTATTGCACACTGTGTACAGTAGCCCAGCTATGGTTTTCCCTATTAATGCAGTATCACCTACACTCAGCCTCCTCTCAGTAAGACTGCAAGTTAGTTATGATTCCAAAATGGCTGCTGTCCATGAGTTAGAAGGGTCTGGAAGGCAGGGTATGATGCTGATTGGCTGGAATGTGTCTGCTGACTGTGAGTTGCAGGGTCAAAGTTTGCTCAATGATAAAGTATAGGGGGCGGGCCGAATATCGCATATGTTCGCAGTTCGCCGCGAACGCGAACATGCTATGTTCGCCGGGAACAGTCAGCCGGCGAACTATTCGCGACATCTCTATTAGTAATTTTTGACAATGTAACTCTTGTGAAAGTGAAAGATCAAAGCCTTCAGGAGGCTGTTACAGGTTTAACCATCAACATTTTTTCAAGGCCGTAACACGTAAGCCGTTTGGAGCCCGCAAAAAGACCCCAATTGAATAGCAAATCAACTTACGACCTCACTTACCACCTGTATTATTAAAAATCTGTTCCTTACCTCCCTTTACCATGATACTGTGTATACCTGTGCTAATGAGTTACTGCCTGTTATTTCTGCAGTGTTGATATTGTGATATCTATATTGATTACATTTTTATTTTTGAATATTGTGTTTGTGTTCATATCTCATGCTGATAACATTTGATTTCTGTATCACCACTTAGGCATACACTTTTTTAGACATGTTTGTTTTAGGGTTATTAACTGCAGATTTTATTAGATTATTACAATTGAAATGTGTGCTAACAACATGAATACAATTACAATACATTAATTCAAACTAGATCTTAACAATGCATATGTTTTTGTCACAGCCTAAACAGTTCACATGAGTAGTGTAATGCCAGTAAATAGGCATGAATATATCATCGTAATGGCACATGGAATGCAAATGTTTGGTGCTATGTTCACCAATATGTGAACTGATGTTACATAGAGTGCCCCTTTGACCTTGTAACTGAAAATGAAGTCTCTAGTAACCTCAACCTCTCATCTTACAACTTGTCCATGTGATCCTATTCCATCACAACTACCCCCCCCACACACATTTATCCCTTTTCTAACACATCTATTCAACCTTTCCAAATCAATGGCAAATTACCATCACCTCTAAAACACACCATAATTACACCAATTCTTAAGAAACACTCATCTAGTCCAATTTCTGCATCTACCTACCACCATATCTCTCTACTTCCCTATTTTCTAAACTGCTTGAGTGTATAGCTTACAATCGCCTTACCCATTTTATTTGCTTTATCTCCCTCCCTGACCCCTTCCATTCTGGCTTCCGTCCCCAACACTCCACAGAAACACTAACAACTTGCTCATGGGCCAAGTAAAACTGCCACTTCTCCATTCTAAGTCTCCTTGCTGCTTTTAACACAGATAACCATCATCTTCTTATCCAAATTATCTGCTCTCTTGGCATCAGTGACACTGCTGTCGCACAGTTCACTTCATACTTGAAAGATTTCATATTTAGTGTCTCCTATGGCACCTCTTTTTCGCCTCACTCTCTGACTGTTGGTGTTCCCCAAGGTTCAGTCCTAGGGTCCTCATTTTCGCCATCTATACATTATCCCTTGGTACCCTAATTCCATTTTTGGATTTCAGTATGATCTATATGCAGATGACACTCAAATTTACCGCTCAGCAGCAGATCTATCCCCTTCTCTTTTAGCTCAAGTTGCCAACTGCCTATCTAGCATATCCTCCTGGATGTCCACCCATCAGCTCAAACTCAAATATCAAAGACTGAGCTTCTTATCTTCCCACCCTCTACCACACCTTTCACTCCATAAATTGCTGTCGCTGTTTACATTGCTGTTATCTTTCTCACTAACAAGGTCTGTTGTCTTGGGGTTCTACTGGACCCTGCCCTCTCTTTGACTCCACACATACAATTAATAACTAAATCTTGTCAGTTTCACCTAAAAATATCTCCAAAATACATAATTTTCTTACATAGCTTAAATTCTTATTCACTCTCTCATCATATCTTGACTTGACTACTGCAACTCTGTCCTTGCTGGCCTCCCCATCACCTGTCTGTCTCCAGTCCAATCCATATTGAATGCATCTTCTAGAATGATACACCAAACTCAACACTCAGTGTCCGCAGCACCTCTCTTTCAGTCACTCCACAGGCTTCCCATAGTTTCCAGAATAAAGTTTAAAATGTTGATGCTACTGTATAAAGCCTTCAAAATAGTGCACCCTCTTATTTCTCTGCTCTTGTATCAAAAACTTCTGTCCTCCTATCTTATGAGCTTCTCTCACTCCCGTCTTCAGGACATTTCACCTGCTTCTTCTACTCTTTGGAACCCCTTCCTTAATTCCACTAGACTATCCTTCTGCCACAAATCCTTCAAAACCTCACTAAAAATGTATCTATTTAATGAAGCTTATCACCTTCAGCCTTAATGAGCACAATATATCTATCATCCTTCAATATTCTTCCCATATCGTTTAGATTGTAAATCTGCGAGTTTTCAAGCTTGATTGGTGCTTTAGGAAAGCACTATTTACTTTCAATTTTAAATTCAGACAGGGCCCTCCATTCTTTTGCAATGCTTTGAACTATTTTTGACTTGTACCTACCCCCTTTATTGTTAGTGCTTTACAAATAAAGGATAATAATAATAATAATAATAAATAAGGATGATATTAACATCAGTTTTAACAAGGAATGTGTAAACACTTGGCCATAACAACATCAATGAAGATGAACATGAGATTAGCGATATGAAAACATAGGAGGCCAGTAATAATATGAATGAAGACATAGGTGTTTAAACATGTCTCACAATCAATCAGGATTATTATTATTATTATTATTATTGTTGTTTATTTGTAACGTGCCAACATATTCTGTAGTACTATACATAAGTTGTGATCAAGGCAAAACAATATTAGCACATTACAAAAGATGGAGGCTTCTGTCATAGACTTTAGAATCCGGTGTCCATATTGCTTTCCCTTAAGCACATGGCAAGATTGAAAACTCACAGACTTACATTCTAAAGGTTTTGGGTGTGGTATATGAGGGTGAAAAATGCAGTGTGCATGTTAAGGAGACAGGTTATAGGCTTCTTTAAACAGGTATGTTTTTAGTGAGGTTTTGAAGGATTTGAAGCAGGAGGATAATCTGGTGGAGCGAGGATTGATATATTATGTTGTTATCCATGTGTCATTGATCCATACATGCATATTATCACTGAATAAAACAATTATACACATCCACCATAGCTTAACATAGGATGTGGACACTGAAGGATGATTTATGTACAAAACCCAGATAGTTTAGTAAATGTGATGACGGATAATGTTCCAAATCAGTCGCAATCATAAACACACATACACATAGGTTACAGTATAAAATATATTTGTTTATTATATACACAGAGCACAGTCATAGATGTAAACAACTATACATTGATAACATGTGTTTTGTTTGCAATTCCGAAGAGGACAAGAAGCTGTTTGGCAAAAAGGACTAATGGAAAGGATACTATGCAAAACAGTAATGATAATCAGATGAATGATGTGGTGACAATAGTGTCTTGTTGATGCCTATATAGTTGTTGTTAGTTTTACTATATTACCAACTTACAAATGTGTTCTCCCTATAAGTCAACACTTAGCAGCAGTAATTTGTCCCCTTTGGTGAATAGGTTCTTGATTTTATTTATTTTTTAAAGCGGCATACATTTGCATTAATAAAGTTTTCCAATTTTTTCACTTACTTACTATGTATTTGGTGTAAATAACCTAGAAACAATATATATTGTAATCCTGTTTAGATCATTAACAAGAACACACAACACACCAATTCATAAAACATCTTAATAGTACAGGAATACACATAGAAATGGAGGTGCACACTGCAATGCCTGGCCAAGGACCAGTGCAATCAGCATAAAAGAAAAATAACAATAGTAGGCAGTGGTTCATAGCATAACAATACAACACCAAAAATAACAGCAGAGACAGTAAAAGTAGGCTTGGAAATATATAAAAAAGTAAATACTTTTGTATATACACACCCCACTCAGAGCCAATCAGATGGAATTAAACAGAAATCTCTGATATAGGCATGAGTGAAGCAGAACATGACCATTGTGAGTACTTGAGGTCTGACACACCTCTGTGAGGTAGTACCCCATAGTGGTCTATCAGACAGACATGATTTAGGATAATACACTCACACCCTTCACAATCAGTTAATAATTCTATCCTGACTCTCTCCATTTACTCTCTTGGTGCACGACTTATACGCAGGAGTTGTAACTCTGCCTGCTGAGCTGGCTTTGCCTCCTGTTGCCCCTGACCAGCCTCATGGACCTGCTGCTTCTGGTCCTCATAAGCCACCTGGGGCTGCTGCTGAGCCTGTCCAGCTTCCTGGGGCTAATGCTGTTGAAAATATCTATGGGACAGTAACTCAGGACCAATGGATATTACAAACATTACGAGCACCCTTCTGGCATTTCTCAGAGGTTATGTTTAAGGCTGTGATGTGATTTCTTTCTAGAGTTTTCTGAGTGAAATTCACTCAGATTTTAGATTATGGAGGGCATGGAATGGAGGCCTTGGTTAACAATATTTGTAAGTTATATTCTTCTAAAGAACCGAGAAGACATTAACACATTTATGGTTTATATCTCATTTCACCTGATAATAAAAACATTTTATGTATAAAATTCATCTGGCGGGTTAGGTTACATTTATTTTTGGAAGGTTATTTGGATTTTTATTTAAAAATATCTAAGAATTGATCTGGTGATATACATAGTAGATTTATCTTATATATTAATTATAAACATTTCCCTAATGAATAAAAAATATATATTGCTGTCACATATGAAAATATGCTTTAATAAAAGCCTCTTAAACAATTATCAGAAAATTAAACATTTTGTTTATGTAATACAAATAGATTTTGATAGCTAGCATGTTAGAGCTATTTAAAGTGTTACCTGAGAGGGAAAGGGTGGAGCCTGGTGACAGGGTAGTATCACTGTTGCACAGATGATAAACAGTAGAGCCAAGACAGCAATGAGACCAAATCAGTAATTGGGGCAAGTGGCAGACTAGTATAATCAACACTAGACAGGAGGTTAGAGAACCAGAGATCAAAGAACATAGGGTTGGGTTCTAGAATAAAGAAAAGTAGTACACTGCCTTGGATTAGTAGCCAGACAGTAGGGAAGCACCTGAGCCAAGCCAATTATTTGGTGCTCGGTTGCTGGTGCCTTTAATAGGTGTCATTTGGTGGTTGAGCCACGTCACACAAGTGACAGTATTCTTGCACACCATGGAGCTTGCTGTCCATTTATACACTGGGGATATAAAATAGACTTAAATGGATGTGACTAGGATGAGGCTTAGCTGCAAAAAGATGGTGAGCAAACTAAGTCTATGTGTGGCCTGGCACAGGAAGAGGGTACAACATAACCATTTTCTTTAAGCAGGATATTATCTGAAATAGAAGCAATATTTCTGCACATGATCGACCAAGTGTGTGAGTTGTGTGGATCTATACACAATGTCCAAGACAAGACATAAGAGGAACAAACATTATCTTTCATGAATAAAATGGATAATGTATTATTAATTTACATTTTTCTATGTATCTCGTTTGGTCTATATTTTATTGCTAAACAATGCAATACATTTTTTAATTGCTGTGAATTGTAAAGATCTAACAGTGACTTCAATACATTATCTATAAAGAACAATTATTCATCTAGACCTTATATAGGCAGCTCACATATGTACCTCTAAGGTGTATTTATTTATTTCATATAATAATTTAAACTATCAACAGCAACATTTGTACATAGTAGCTGAGATGGAAAATGACTTTTAGTTCATCAATTTCAACTTAGGTATCCTACATTCCTTGAATCATGAGAAATGAACCAGAAAATTGATCCACAAAAACTAAATAAATATTTTTTTTAAATATAGTACATAAGTTAGAAACAAACATTTCCCCTGCTTGGCTTGAATGAAGCAGCATAAACACTGCATCATTTTAGACTCCAGTGAATATAATTATCTCAGTGACAAAATAAAAAAACTAATGAATAGGAAATTATTGTCTGTATTTTTAATAAAAATACCATGGTAGGTACAGATGCAGATTACATTTTCACATAATCACTAGAAAATAAAATGTTTGTGTGGTGTATTTGATGCAGCATTGGTGTGAATATAACAGCAAGGGTCATGTAATTCTAGCAGTGTATGGAACAAAACATGAAGGAAATAAAATGAAAAGTGGATAGAGGATAAAGTATTTTAAACTGTGACAAATTACCATTTCTTTTTTATTGTGCCGTGTTTCTAGCATTTATTTTGATGAATACCAATACTGGAGGCTGAAATTATTTTTAAAATGTTACTAAATCATTAGCCAGTGATACAACAACAATGAAATAAAAACAGAACAAATAAAATAACAGGCTTAGCTCCCACCCAAGCACTACCCTTTGTTTTGTCAGTTCCCTTACTAACCAGGCTTGCACCCAGCTAACCCTGGATGGAGCAGAAACAAAAAGAAAAACAAAATAATTCAATAATATGTTTACTTGCAATGGCCTGTATTCTTCAGAAGTCCAGTTTTCCAATGTGGTGCAGATCACTCATCCACATCGCTACCAGTGTCTTTTTCCCCTCAGCTCCACGAAACAGTACACTTCTCTTGTGTATCTCTCTATCTTCAAGGTAAATTAACTATTTAAACACTTCTGTGAGTTTGTCTCTTCTCAACTTAGACCACCTAAGAACTCAGTGCAATTCAGCAGCCTCGCAGATTGCAGTGCAAACACAGCCTCACACAGATGCCTCAACAAGAGACAGCCAACATGGGTTATTTGCACTGTCCTTGTACATATGCACTTTAGCACAATTCTACTGTATGTCTTTGGAGAGTGTTTTTTTTTTGTAAACGTGCCAGTGAGTTTATTTCTAATTGTTTATATTTACGTACTCAACAATATTACAGAAATTGAGTAATCAGTGTTACTATGCTTTTCAATCTGAAAGATATATGTTAAATTATATATCTATAAAGAGTTAATTACAAAACAAAACAATGCCATATAAAAAAATTACAACACTGAGCCCCATTCCAACATTTTAACACAGGCACTAAGTTTCAATGCTGAGCAAATTTGCCACTGAATAGCCTAAAATGAGCTGCATTATCAAGTTATGGTGACCTGTCACATTTACATTTTCCTACAAGCCATTCCTATTGCTTTTAACTGTGCTTCACGCAAGTTACATACTATGTGTAAGACCTTTTTTCCTCCCGAATCCTAAGCATACTGAACAATCCCCATAGAGGCAAAAGAAAATGCCTCTGAAAATGATTCAAGCATCAGATCTGAAGCAATGCCCCAATACCATGGAGGTACTTAAAAGACCTCTATGCCATGTAATACAAGCCTATATATTATGGAGGTCCTGGCAAGCCCTATATGGCATGCACATCACATATATATATAATTGTGGATCTTACGAATGTTGGTCACGTTTGCGATGTTGGTCACGCAATGATAAATAATTGTGGCCCTCGCGAAGCAAGGCCCACAGTTGCTGGGCTGTAATGAGCGCCAATGGCCCATAGAACTTAGGACAGAAAGCCCACAGTTGCGGGGCTGCACTAAATTCTGAATTTAATGGCCGAATCATGGAACTGGAAACACCAGAAAAAACACACCAAATAAACCTCAAATTAACTTACACACTCACACTCAGCACAGGGGGAGAGCCAGGGAGCCTGTGTGTGAGGTTGCCAGTTCATTTGAGGAATATTTGTCGTTTTTTCACAATAGAAAAGCGAGAAAAAAATGGCAGCCGAAAAAACGTAACAGGATGAAAACAAAGTCGAAGGCAGTAAAGAAGAGCCCGAAGTCAGTAACACTTAATGCAAGCCACTAACACTTAACGCAAGGCAGTAACACTTAACCCAAGTCAGTAACACTCATCGCAAGGCCCCTAGACTACATGGGGGGTGAGGAGAGGCTCACCATGAGCGCCGAAGGTGATCATTGCAAAGCACCAAAGTTGTGGATTGGACGATGCCTGCAATGAGCGCCTCGGCCAATAAAGTAGATGGAAGGAGAGGCTTGCAATGAGCGCCGAAGGTGCTCAGAGGGGACACAGCCTCGCATTGCGTGGCAAACAGTATTAGTCCACTAGGGAAGAGGGGGAAGATTCTCCCAATGAGCAATGAAGGAGCTCATTGCGAGCCATGTGATGAACGCCGAAGGCGCTCATCACGGGGCTCGCGATGTGCGCCGAAGGTGCTCAATCGTGAGGCCTGTAAAGTACACAGGGGGAGAGGCTCGCAATGAGCGCAGACGATGCTCAGAGGGGGCTCAGCCTCGCAATGTGTGGCAAACAGCATTCGTACATGGGGGAGAGGGGGGGAGAGGCTCGCAATGAGCAACGAAGGAGCTCATTGCCAGCCATATGATGAGCACCAAATGCGCTCATCATGGGTTCTTGCGGTGTGCGCCGAAGGTGCTCAATCGCGAGGCCTGTAAAGTACACAGGTGGAAAGCTTGCGATACACATACACACACACACATATATATATATATATATATATATATATATATATATATATATATATACAGCAATTATTTCACATATGGTGGGCTAAGAGTGATAGAAGCCCTCCACCGTACAAAGTACAGTAGTACAAATAAGGAATATTGGTCTCATTTGCATGTCCCGCCCAGTTTTCCCAGACTGCAGTGCATATACTGTATTTCTGAGGAATTTGAGCAGGAAATAAGTTTTTATCAACTTATTTTTAGACATTCAAATAGAATCACTAATGTACTATTCCTTATTTGTACTAATATATATATATATATATATATATATATATATATATATATATATATATATATATATATATATATAATTTAGCAATGGGTAAGTTATGCTTTTGTCATTCAAGGTAATAATTTGAGGCTTTTACAGCAATAAGTGGCATAAGTTAAAATGGATTTAATTGAGAGGGATATTTTTGTTTAAAAATATTAGAAAATGAGGCCCATCTTCTTCTGTAAATGTATATAGTGCTGGGAGAGAGAGCTTTGTTAATAATAAGGAAAGCTTCATTCAGAAGCATTTCAAGTCTGACAATTTATTTCTTTGGTTGGGGCTGTTTGACGACAAAGATGACCGAGATCCTATGTGAAGGGAAAACATAGATCTGTTAGTGACATTGAAAAAGATGGTTTGAGAAGGACATTTTCAGTAAGGGATAACCCTGTAATATTTTTGATTAGGGTGGATATAGATGCATTTTTGGAGTGGAGCGGGTAGAAATTAGGTGATTATTTGTTTTGGAGAGGAATTATAAATCCAACTGTTAGACTGGATTTGATGCCATGTGAGTGAGTCTGGCAACAGAACAAAAAATAAATGCCATTCTTGGTTTTCTGTAGGAGAAAAGTTAATGTAAGGAAGAATATCTAAAATAAAGAGTTAATTGAATAGTATTATAAATCTTTTGTTGTCAATGAATATTGAGGGAGGAGACTGTGGCATTTTAGTGAACATAATTTGGCCATTTTTTTGTGAGAGGAATTTGGACCATAAATTTAGTTTGTTGACATTTTCTTGACTAGATTCCTTAAATTGAGTCAGAAAATAGAGTTAATTATTTTATTAAATAAGGCTGTACCTTGAAGAATTACACAGGCTGTAATCTTGTTGCTAGGAGAGCTGTTCACTGGGTGAATGAGAGGGCCTGGCCTGGCCAGAGAGAAATGGAAAAAGAGATATAGAAATGTGGGTAAAATTGGTTGGAGGATAGGCAGATTATAATTAATGGAGCGGCATAATGTAATCCATAAAAGGGAAACATGAAGGCAAACAAACTATAAACAGAAATAAACAATACAAAAAAATATACAATAAAAATAAAAAAGATGGGAATGATTGAATAAAAACTGTATTATAAAGAATTAGGGTTGTGAGCTTGATTGAATGATAATGAAAATAGCGAATCACATATAATAGTTGTCAAATTGCGAGTTGTCGTCACCCTTGCGAGCCTTGCAAAGCGAGGCAAGCTGTTGAGGCACGAGCTCGCAGAAAATACGACTTTAACGGCCGAACCATTGAACGGGAAAAGACGTCGAAAACACACAAATATGCCTCAAATTTAATTGCACACTCACACACAGCACAGGGGGACAGCCAGGGACCTGGTGAGTGAGGTTGCAAGTTAATTTGAGGCAATATTTTGTCTTTTTTTAACGACTGAATATCACTGAAGCGGGGAAAAAAATGGCAGTCAAAAAAACATAAAAAATTCTGAAACAAGATGAAAACGAGGTTCTTACACCAACAATGCCAGGCACGCTGGACTGACGCAGACAGGCTGGACTTAGAAAATACACAACTGCAAAGACAGTAACACTTAAACCAACCACGCCAGGCACGCGGGACTTAGAAAATACACGACAGCAAAGACAGTAACACTTACACCAATAACGCCAGGCACGCAGGACTTTGAAAATAAAATCAACATCAGTCAGCGTGCGCCATGCAAAGATTCAGCAAAGACACAGGGAAGGGACAGGGGGCAGATGGTGGAAAGGGACACATAGCAAGTTGCAAGTTGTTGAGGCCTGTAATGAGCGGTGACTTAGATGGGGGGAGAGGCTCGTAATGGGCGCCGAAGGTGCTCAGAGGGGCAGAAAATTGAATTGTGTAGTAAACAGCATTTCCAGGCTTCAAAATGTTTGCCGTAATTTTTGACGGGCAAGCCGCTAGTTATTTTATATTGAATATGAATGCTGATAAATCTTTAGAAGCAATTGGCACTCTCAGTTGAGGTTCAAGTTCTGTCATAGAGGCGTGACTTAGATTAGGACATTTTTATACCCTAAGGTCCTGCCCACAAATACAAGTCAAACCTTTAACATATACACACAATTATATTAGATTTAGTACAGCACACACTGATTTGTTAGTCTTACAAGTGTTGGTAGAGCAATATGGGCAACAGAAATGCACATGCACTTCTGCACCTGGGGGATGGGTGGCTGAGGAGTTTGTGACTAGGGGTATGAGAGCAGAGATATAAGGGGGTGCACTAATGCTTAGTGCGTTATACATTAGGGATTTTACATTTTATTCTGGAGGTTATGGCAAGTCGGTGGAGTGAATGACAGAGCTGACACTGAGTGTTGAGTATGGTAGATGAGTTCAGTGGAGGTGTTGCATTATGATTGGAGTAGTGACAAGCGGGTGATGGGGAGGCCAGCAAGAGTGAGTTTCAGCAATCGAGGCGAGATATGATGAGTGGCTGAGTATAACAGGAAAATTCAATCAACAAAACTGTTGCTTATAGTACCATAAATTAATCCTGGCTTATGGAAATATAAAATATAAATACAAATTATGAATTAAATGTAATACTGTATTATACAGGGTCATGCAGAAGTAATGCCATTTGTTCATTGGCTTGTAATCTATACCAAATCTTATAGAAAATAAATAAACACATAATATTAATTGTAACAGACGGATGTGTTGACTTAATAACATTTGTGTTCCAGTGTCCCTGAAGGAACTTGGTCCATTGACTAACAATGGAACAATGAGTGATGTCAGTGAGTTTATTTCCAGCAGGACGTTTCACCACCACATTATAAATTGTGTCCGAGAATGGTTGCACATCCATTTGAAAGGGAGATGGATAGGGTGATGTGGGCCACTGGAGTGGCCAGCTCGATCCCCAGACCTATGACCGCCAAATTTATTTTTATGCCCTTAAGATCTTGTGTACCAGAACAAACCCTGAATTGTTGATGAATTAAAAGACACAATTTGACTCACATTTGCTGACATTAGTGTAGAATTATGTTGTAAGACTTGTGTGTGGTTGGTAGGGTACATGAGTGTCTTGCACGAGATGGACAGCATTTTGAACATTACACCTAAAATATTGTAAGAGTAATTGTGTTATGTAAGATTCTACTTCTGTAATAAAAGATTTGGTACATATTAAAAATGTATCAAAAAAGGATGTTACTTCTGCCTTACCCTGTATACAGTGCCTTGCAAAAGTATTCACCCCCCTTGGCATTTTTCATGTTTTGTTGCTTCACAACCTGGAATTAACATGGATTGTTTGAGGATTTGCATCATTTAATTTACAGAACATGCCGACAACTTTGAAGATGTTTTTTTGTTTTTTTTTATTGTGAAGCAAACAACAAATAGGACAAAATAACTGAAAAAGTCAATGTGCATAACTATTCACAGCCTCGCAATGTGTGGCAAACAGCATTAGTACATGGGGGGAGATCTTAAGATCTTGTGTACAAGAACAAACCCTGAAATATTCATGAATTAAAAGACACAATTTGTAGAGCCACCTTTTGCGGCAATCACAGCTCCAAGTCGCTTTAGATAAATCTCTATGAGTTTGCCACATCTTACCACTGGGATTTTTGCCCATTCCTCCTTGCAAAACTGCTCCAGCTCCTTCGAGTTGGATGGTTTGCGCTTGTGAACAGCAATCTTTAAGTCTGACCACAGATTTTCTTTTGGATTGAGGTCTGGGCTTTAACTAGGCTATTCCAACATATTTACATGTTTCCCCTTAAAACACTCAAGTGTTGCTTTAGCAGTGTGTTTGGGGTCATTGTCCTGCTGGAAGGTGAACCCACGTCCTAGCCTCAAATCACGCACAGAGTGGTAAGGGTTTTGCTGAGGAATATACCTGTATTTAGTACTATCCATCTTTCCCTCAACTCTGACCAGTTTCCAAAAGTATTCACCCCCCTTGACTTTTTACCTATTTTGTTACATTACAGCTTTTTTTTTTAGATGAAAATGACAAGCTTTAGTTATTGATCATATGTGATGAATGAAATTGATGTCAGGGTCCAGTAGAACCCCAATATAATATACCTGGGGTGGGAGTGACAATATCATTGTCAACAGTGAGAGAAATGTGGGTTGAAGCTGAAGTAGAGGGTGAGAATATTAGGAGCTCAGTCTTATCCAGGAGGTTATGCTTGAGAGGCAGCTGGCAAATCATGCTAGAAGATAGGTGGACATCTGGTACTGAGAGGTAGATTGTGTGTCATCTGCATATAAATGAGTGGTGAGGTTGCAGGTTAGGAAGTGATGATCAGATATACGGAGTAGGAAGAATACAAGGTTGTGCAGAAATTGGTAAAAATAAGGTCAAGGGAGTGTCTATCATGGTGAGTTGGAGATTCTGTCCTCTTTGAGAGCAAAAGGGAAGAAGTAAGTGAAAGTAGTTTTGTAGCTGTAGGGGAGATGGGTGTGTCAGTGGCAATGTTGAAATCACCAAGAATGAGCGAATGAGGGAGCCAGGAGGCAAAATAATCCAGAAATTGAGAGGGTGGTCCAGGAGGGTGATAGATTACAGCAACTCGCAGAGAGATGGATGAGAAGAGGTGGATAGTGTACACTTTAATTGATGAGAATTAGAAGGAAAGAACCAGGGTAATGCAATGAAATGTGCAGCAGGAAGAAAGTAATATTTGTATACCTTACTTGTTCCCAGATCTAGGTGTGTGACTGAAGTGAAAACCACCATATGAGAGTGCTGCAGGAGAGGCAGTGTCTGATGGAGTGAGCCAAAACATTTAGGGAGGTGAAAATAAATAGGTCTTGAATAAAAGTGAGTTTAATGCAAATGGAACGTGCATTTCAGAGGGCACATGAGAAGGACAAAGAAGATGGTTTGTTACAGGTGATGGATATTAAAATATGGGTGGTTTGGGTTTTTCCTACCCTGTGGGCAGTGCTTGGTAGCATGCAGGTGGAAATGAGCGACCTGGGTTAAGGGATATATCTTCAGCAGCCAGCAGAAGAAGGAATGAAAGTAAGAGGAGATGGGAGTGGGACTTACAGAAGCATTTCTGCTTTTGATATTTAAAAGAGTGAAGATATACTGACTGGAGAAAGCAAAAAAGAGAAGAGGAGAGCAGGGAAGGTGTGACGATCCATTGAGTAGGGGCTATACAAGCCCAGAGCCACCTGATATAGACTACAAGTTATCTACCCACAAGGACCGTTGGGTTCTTTGAGATCTCAACACCAGCACCCTGATATTTGGCTTCTGTATCAGTCAGAGTATCTCCATCAGTAATCAGCGCTTCCAGGAGTCCCAGTAACCTTCC
Organism: Discoglossus pictus; assembly: GCA_027410445.1. Taxonomy (NCBI): domain Eukaryota; kingdom Metazoa; phylum Chordata; class Amphibia; order Anura; family Alytidae; genus Discoglossus; species Discoglossus pictus. The sequence continues at coordinate 304,216,249 of CM050164.1, read as the reverse complement.
TGAGGTAGTGACCAGGACAGGTTACTTGTGGAGTGGAGATAGGTTCAGTATCGCAGCCACCAGGAACATAATCAGAGATACACGATTTCTATGTATCTCCAAGTGAACTGATTTATTTTTGAAAATGACATCAGTGTTTATAGGGGAAAGATACAGAGGGGTATACCCAGCACAACAATGAGGCGGTATGGCAGACAAACACAAGAGATAAGCTCCACATGGGGTCTAACAGTAGCTTCCTGAGATCAAAAGGATTAGCCTTCAATCCACATCCTGCCATGTCTAGCACATATCATAGTTACATAGTTACATAGTAATTGAGGTTGAAAAAATACTTTCAGTCCATCAAGTTTAATCTTTTAAGATCTCCTCTGATTGGCAATATGCAAATTAGTTATTAATTAATTAGTTGTTAATTAATTGTTAGTTAATTAATAATCAACAATTATTATTATTTTTTCTTTTTTTACTTAATAATTAATTAGTTTAAAGACATGTGACCTATATGGTTAATATCTCTGGTGTATAACACCTCTCTAATAACAAAAAGTACTATTTATTGGGATATAATTTAAAACCGGAAAAACACGCCGCTTAGTCACTAATTAATATCAGATGGGATTAACTTAATCTGGCAAACAATGGAACGAAGCAGATTTACAAAAACTATGGAGGTGTTTTTCAGTCTGATGTCTGACCTCCTCTCTTCCTGATGGGATTAGCCATTAGACATGTTAATCCTATTAGACAGCTACCTAGGACACATTACAGGTGGTACAATACACATCACACAGACATTAAACCTAAATGAAAAAATGAACATCGTACTGACCCAATCCCTATGTGGGTGCATCAGAAACTATCCCTTCAGCCTAAAAATGCCCTATAGTCCAGAACAAAGGGAGTCCAGATCTATATGTGAGGTCATGGTAAGCCCAAAAAGAGTCCAACCAAAAGTCCAAAGTACAGGGCTACCGTGACATTACTACCCCCTTCCAGACAGCAGTTCTGAGGCTATGATCCTGACAGATGATAGGCTTGAACTGCAGCCCATAGCCCAAGTCCAAGTCCCCATCCAAAGAAGGAAAATATTGACCCAAATGGCCAGTGCATAAATCCCAGTTCATGACCTCCTCCTGGAGGGGGTAGTAGGTTTGACCAGTCTGAAGGTGGTTGCCCATCCTTCAGGAAAGTGTCCACAGTCTCTAACCCCATTCCTTGCAACAACCTACCCCAAATTGCAGGCATCATTCTTGGGGACACATACAGGGTCTCAGAAACTAGTATCCAATCCAGGAGCATACTGCTACACCCTTGGCCACAGGCAGGTAGTGGCTATGGGGTATCCCATCTAGGGATCAGCTCAGGAGGAGGTAAACAGCACTTCCATGCTGGCACACATGGGGTAGCAGACTTTGCTGGCGATGGTAGCTTCTCCGAGTGGGTATCCACAAGGGCAGGTAAGGTTGGGATCACCTCTGCAACTAGGGTATGCTGTGTCAGGTCCTCTGGTACCGTGGGCCAATTGCCCATATTCTTTAACTCTGGGGCTGTCAGGACTGAAGCGATCCCTGTCAGCCCAGCTGGCAACTCTGCAGGGTTTGGGAGTGGAGCCGCAACATGTTCCTTCCTCTGGCTCTCAGGGCCAGTGCCCTCACCTGAACTCCCACGCCTATCTGGATACACCTGATCCATGCTGGGCAAGAGCTTCGGGTCTCATGGGACACCTCCTCTCCTGATAGCCTCATGCCCCAATATGGCATCACACTCTCCCTGACTGTCAGCATTGGCGCCTGGACATCAGCGGTCTGTGGTTCAGGACAAGAGACAATCCATGGGTAGTTTGGCAGACTCTCAGGGCTTTACACCTTTCTCTGCCAACAGTTATTCTACAGCTCCTCGCCCTTGGTTAGCGGCTGTAACCTCTCTGGTTGTTGGCCATCTCCCAGTGGCTGGTGCTGCTTTACACTGCTCTTGCATCTACAGGGTCTGGACTTTTCTCCTGGCCTCACTATCCTGGTGAGTTCACAGCAGTCCCTCTGGCCTTGCCTGTTCTGTAGCGGTCAGATCTTCAGGTACCTTCTGGTTTCCTTCCTCCACCTTATAGGGGTGTAGCCAACAATCCATTTCCTCTTGCAGTGTATCCTTTGCTAGCTCAGCTGGGGAAGCATGGGGTAGCTCCAAGTACTTGAGCCAGGTCTCACCTGGGCCCACCTCCTCAAGCAGTTCCTCATATGTTTTTTCTAAATCAATTTCTTTATGGAAAATTGGTTTAAGCAACATTTCTTCTGCTGTACCTGGCTCAATTTCCACATCCTTTCGGCACTGTGCAAAAAGGATTTCCCAGCGCTCTGTGGTTTCAAGGACACACTTTGGATCACCCTGCAGCACATCCGGGAGCCCTTCCATCAGCTCAAGTCTTTAGAAGGAGGGCCATTGTGATGCAAGAGTTGGAAGCATTAGGTCCAGATAATCATGTTCCAAGTCAAACTCCAACCACACCAGATCCTCAAGCCGTTCTGCTAGCTTCTCATCCGGCTGGAGCCCAAAAGAAACCATCCGCTGATTTAGAATAGCTGTCCACCTATCCTCGTCTGTGGCAATCTGTTGCCTTCGCCGCTACAGCATACTAGTGATGAGGCTCCTTTTCTCTCTGATCACATCTGCTCTGCAGGCCTCCATGTGGTCCCTGACCCCTTCTATCAAGGGCTGGCCTTCCTTGGACTTGGACCTGGATTTGAAGGTTTGGCAAGATCGCTAAGTGCATAGATCACCATATCCAATCCTTGCTGCTGGTTCTTGCATCAAGATCCCACCACTGCCACCAGTTGTGCCGATCCATTGAATAGGGACTATAAAAGCCTAGAGCCACCTGATTTTAGACTACAGGTTATCTACCCACAAGGACCGTTTGCACCAGCACCATCATATCTGGCTTCTGTGTCAGTCAGAGGCTGTCCATCAGTAATCAGCGCTTCCAGGAGTCCCAGTAACCTTTCTGTGGTAGTGACCAGGACAGGTTACTTGTAGGGTGGAGATAGGTTCAGTATCGCAGCCACCAGGAACATAATCAGAGATACACGATTTCTATGTATCTCCAAGTAAACTGATTTATTTTTGAAAATAACAACAGTATTTATAGGGGATAGGTACAGAAGGGGCATGCACAGCACAACAATGAGGGGGTATGGCATACAAACACAAGAGATAAGCTCCACATGGGGTCTAACAGTAGCTTCCTGAGATCAATAGGATTAGCCTTCAATCCACATCCTGCCGCCTCTTGTACATATAGGATGGGATTAACTTAATCTGGCAAATAATGGAACAAAGCAGATTTACGAAGACAGTGGAGGTGTTTCTCAGTCTGATGTTAGACCTCCTCTCTTCCTGATGGGATTAGCCATTATTACATGTTAATCCTATTAGACAGCTACCTAGGAGACATTACAGGTGGTACAATAGACATCACACAGACATTAATCAAGCCTAAATGGAAAAATGAACATCCTTCTGACCCAATCCCTATGTGGGTGCATCAGAAACTATCCCTTCAGCCTAAAAATGCCCTATAGTCCAGAACAAAGGGAGTCCAGATTTAGAGGAGATTATAAAGAAGAAGATACAATGTCTAGGCAATGTGTAGCTCAAATACAAGTTAAGTTTGTTCAATTCCTGTATATTTCAAATTGCTACAATTTAGAATGTTCACTTAAGAGATGTGAACCTTTGCAGAAGAGGTTACATCTTGCAGTGCTCTCAATGCAATGCCTTCTCAGGGATGCAATAGGTCTAATATGCAGTTCACAGACAGGTCAATTGACTAAATTATGATATGATGGTGTTTGTTCTTTATCAGGAAAACATGGATTCAATGTGCTTAAGCTGTGCAAGTGCCAGGTAGTAATTTAAATGTACATCAAACAGAATGTGCAATGAAGATTGACTGCTTAGATCACATATAATAGTTGTCAAACTACGAATCGTCGTCACGCGAAGAGTGGGACGCCGTTTTGCCTGCAAATGTGGACCGCATTTGAGGAGGTGGAGGCTCCAACGTCGGCTGCAATGAGCCAAAGGCGAGGGTCCGCATTTGCGGAGGCTCCAACGTCGGCTGCAATGAGCCGAAGACTCATTGCAGGCCGCAAATACGGACCCTAGCAAAGCGAGGGGCCGCATTTGCGGAGGTGGAGGCTCTACGCCGGCCTCACTCCTGGGACAAATAAAAGCACAACTTTGCAAAAAAAAAAACACGTTGCGGGACTAAGAAAAATAAAAAAATACGACTTACGGGACATAGAAAAAAAACATTATTGAGTAAAGAGAAAATACGACCCTCGGGAATACAAGGTCCCAAAAATACGAACTTAACGGCCGAAATGCGTACAGAGAAAAGCACAAAAAACAAGGAAAATAAAAAATACAAAAAATACAAAAACATCACACACAGCATGGGGGGACAGCCAGGACCTCTGGGGGTGAGGTTGCACGCAAATTAAAGTCGATTCTACGCAGTTTTGCCACTTGAAAATTGGCTAAGCGAGAAAAAAAATGGTGGAGGAAAAAAATAAAAACAAGGCTCAACGACCCCAAAGCGCATAAACCACTGACAAGGACGTACACATTTTAATTACGACCCACGGAACTTAGAAAGAAATAATACGAGGTTGCAAAAATATGAGGTTAACAGAGGAAATGCGTACATTCAAAAACAACACAAAACAATACAAAATACAACAACAACAACAACAAAAAACACACACAGCATGGGGGGACAGCCATGACATCTGCCAGTAAGGTTACACCCTAATTAAAGTCCAATTTAAAAAACTTTTAAACTTTAAATCGCCTTAGCGAGGGAAAAAATGTCAGGCAAAAAAAATTAAAACGAGGCTACACAACCCCTTAATGCGCAAAACACCACCAGACACGTACGACTTTTGCCAGGGACGTACAAGGTACTAAAATATACACTTAGGCAGCACTGAAAATCCTCGCAGCCTGCGGAGCACATACACAAACAACGCCATTTTACAACACTAACACTACGAATCTGAAATGGCGATTTACACAACTAAAGCAACTGTTTGCCCTCGCACACCCAGCATATTTCTAATGCACAGCTGGGACAATGATGACACTTTCTCATCACAGCAGCAACAGGCCAAATGTACATTGTATGCTGCAGGAAAATAGAATTAGATACTTAGTTCTTCAGGCTATTCATTGCTGCATATATCAATTACAAATAGGTAAAGTATATTATTTTATTAAGTAAATCATGAATTAATAATTATACAAAAAAAATGTACATATATATCTGTCTTTGCCATGAGAGCACAAGGCGCTCATAGGAACAAAAGTAAACGAGACACCGAAGGCGCTCATTGCGAACCACGCGATGAGCGCAGAAGGTGCTCAGCGTGAGGCTCGCAATAAACGCTGAAGGTCCTCAGAGTATAAAAAGCTTTACATTGTGTGTCAAACAGCAGTGCCATGGCTTAAAATGTTATTGCCCCGAATTTTTGACATGCAAGTCGCTAGTATAATAATAAAACATAAAATCTATACTTGAATTATGATATAAGCAGGCAAAATTATATTAGGTGAATAAATCATGACATTTTGGTGGAACTTAATTGTGTGAGGGGACATATACAATTCTTCAGAGCAGTTCTTGCATCTATTGATGTAAACTTCCTGCTTCTGGGCCTGTAGGCAGGGAGAGTGTGATGGAAATTTCAGTCGTATCCAATTATGTAACAAAGGCTTCAGACATTTCCCTGTTTCCACCTCGCTCACCACTCAGCAGATGGATAAAAGAACACACCGTCAACATCCTGAACTCAACAAGTCATATAACAAACACAAAATGGATTCCTGCACTTTTAAACAAAGTATTAATAAAATTCAAACCTTCCCTAAAAAATATTTTTATGACCATAGCTTACATGGCTACTCATGTTGAAAAACACTGATTCTAACAGTTAACAGATCTGAAGGGCAATGAGCAGTAATATAGCTATACAAGCTATACATTTCAGTCAATAAAATCTGACAACATGCTTATGCTCTGTGCATTTCCTGATCGTTTCAATTAATTTTAAACAGTTTTTTTATTTCTTTTCTGTGTTATAAAGCAACTTTGGTATTGTTTAAAGTACGTTTTTTCTAAATAAATGAAAAAATAACGTGTTCCATATCCCTTTAACACTTTGAACCCTATCTGCTTATGACTCATTTTGGAAAATACACTTCCAGATATTTCAAAGTGAAGAAACTTTATTTAACACAAGCTGTATGACATTTTCCCTTTATAAACACATTTTGCATATATTTAAGTGTAGTTCCTCAAAATAGTATTTATTAAATATTTGACCACTTTACATGAAAAGATCTGACAACTGGAAATGAGTACTGAATTAGACTTTTTTTCCTAACTCCCCACTACAGTAATGTTCAGTATATTCTGTACTACAGTACAATAAACATTGTATGCTTATCACCATGTCGATCTTTAATATTCTGGTGTTTATGAAGAGATGTCTCAATAGAAAACCTTTGACTGGTGAGGAAAAGCTGCAGGGGTGAATTCATTATTTAAGCACTGGGAAAAAAATGCCATTTGATTAAGACAACTGCATATATCCAGCTGCCCTAATCACTGTGCATGACCACGGAGACCTTCTAAGTTGTGTGATGCTGTATGTTTTCACCTTGGCAATAAATATCTGATATCTGCATTACTGAGCTTGAATTATAGGTGCTTTGTTCCTGGAATTCACCAATACAAAAATGCTTTGTAAATTGACCTGGTACCTTGATCTGGAATGGTTTGGTCATGTCAGTAATGAGTAGACGGCATAGATAAAACCGGTCATTCAAACAGCTACCATGAGCTTTATGATTATACATTTGTACTGCAGATTATGTCCTACTACACTCCCAGTCTGTGGTAAATAATTGTATTGTAGCCATCTTTCTTCTACTTGATTTGTTCTGGTTACTGCTTTAGAGCTACAATACTCAACTAACCAAAGAACAACACAAATAAAAAAAACAGTACCACAACACTAAAAAGTCCATATATATTCTTACTAAAAAAAATAAGGTTTACAAATGTAGGAGTATATAATACAGAAAGGGATTTGGAGGGGGCTTGTGGACAACCACCAGCTTAACAGTGCTCAAAGCCAAGCAACATCTGCAAAGCTTAGTAAGATGTTAGCATGTATTAAGAGCGGTATCAAAGCAATGGAAACATATACAATTCTGCCACTATTTGAATCTCTTGTATGTCCTTAATTGGAATACGAAATACAATTTTGGGCACCATTTAAAATAAATTGTTGAGCTGGAAAAGGTACAGAGAAGGCCAACAAAAGTAATATGGGGAATGGAGGCACTAAGCAATGAAGAAAGACTAAAGCTTCTCTAGAAAAAAGGCGTCTAAGAGAGAATATAACTATATCAAGGGTCAATTTCAGGCTATGTCAGGGAAAATATTTGTGCCAGGAGGTTTTCAACTGACAAAAGGACACCCCTTGAGGTTTGAAGAAAATATTCAATCTTAAGGAAAAAATGGTTCTTTACAGTAAGGGCAGCCAGAGTGTGGAATTCTCTACCAAAGGAGGTTTTGGCTGCAGATTCAAAATATAACTTTACACATTGTTTGGACATGTTTTTGTTGCTTTAGAAAACTGAAGAAAGAGGGGTATTGATTTAAATGCCAGTATTTGGGGTCAGGGAGGATGTTTTCCTCTTATGAGTCATGATTTCTCTTTCTTCACAGTTAACCTTTATGCAATTTTTTTTACATTTTTGTTAAAACAAACTTTCTATGAACTTAAATATTATACTGGCTAAAAAAAAGTTCAATCCTTTCTCTGTGTCACATTTTAAACATCACTTGCCTTCTCTTGTGCTGTAATAATATAGTACATAATAGTTTTGTATCATTTTCTTCATTAGAAATTGTAAAAACAGGGAAATATTAAAATGTATTGAACCTTTAAGGGTAAAAATTATATTCACATTTTTACGTTTTTTAATTATACTACAAAATGTGTTATATAAATTAATACAGATTTTCTCTGGTTAGAGATAAGGAAAAATTAATTACTATTCTTAAAGAGTTCACAGCAGCCCATAAATGCGCACTTAAATTTGAATACAAGTGCCACAGCAGAATGCAAATGTCAATGTCAGTAGTTACTGATGCTTAATGACAGTCACAATAAATAACATTATATAAAAATGAAGCAGCAAAAACATTTAATTACAATCCTTAAGAAGCAATGGCTGCATTTTTCTTTTCTTGGGAGCATATATGACCTCTTCTATGTAACTTCTTAGGTCTTTTCCAAAATATAAATATAACTTATTATGTGTCACCATTTCTGCTTGGGAAGAGGACTTTAACCTTTTTTATTTACTTGAAAAATCACAGAGGTCAAGGTGTAGTTTTATGGTATTTAAAAGTTTTTCCTTTATTTGGGTTCTTTTTTATGAAGGCACATCACCTAGAATTTAATGACTGAAGTCAGAATGTTGATCACAATTATCAAAATGGATTGGATTGCGGAGTTTACTGATTGCTTTCCTGCAGAAGTATGGCTCCATTCCATAACTTCCGAAAGTCAAAATGTGAGTGACATTCACTTGAAAAACGCTACCAACTAATTACATCAAACTTTAAATTCTAACCTTTGAGAAATATCATCTGATTGCTTATAATATCTGTAATGTTGTAGGTTAAAAGTGGCTGTCCAATACATATTTAAAAAAAATCACTATTACTTGGCAACGGAATAATATTCAAACTTGCTGAAGTTTATTCAGAAGTCTCTAATTTGCAAAAATCTCCAGGTACCTAGACTATCCATAAAGGGAGAAAACCCTTGCTTCGATTAAGGAGCCATTACATAAAATGTGAATGTTTATTAATAAAAACAAAATGAATATGGGGAGGGTTATAATCCTTCTGCCTATGATCCTAGTTATTTCCTGCGACTCCAACTCAACAATGGGGTGGGGTCATCCATTGTGCCCCCCACCCCTTGTGCTTTGTACTCCCATGATAATCTAATTTATAACCAAGGGGGTCCTTATGGACCTAAATGGTATCTAAAATTAACAAATTACCATGGGCACATAGTAAACTATTGATAATCAGGTGGGGGCATAGGACCAGTGGGGTCACTATGGACTTGAATAGCATCCTAACTACTACCATAGGAGAGAATACTAAGAATACTGATAAGGCGTTTTCAAGGAGGATTCCACAGAATGTTTACAATACAGGGGCACACTGTCTCTGGCTTGGGAAATGTTGCTGGGAAAATGTGAATTGATTATCAAAAAGAGAGCTTGCATGAAAATATGTTATGCAAGATGGTTTTCTACATACTATTTAAGCAGGACTTTGTTGGTTTGTCTCTGAAGCTCGCCTATAAGCGGACTCACTGAGTAGGTTACAATCGAGTCTCCTTCCCAGCTTGTGTGTAGAGGATGAAGTTTGCATTAAGGATTCTGCTGGTGATGTATTCTTGTTGTATAAACTAATAATCATCAGTATATAAATACACATTCATCTGTATATCTATACTATCTGAGTACCTATATTAATTTCTACAAAATTATTAAATAATCAATAACTCACAACGGGTTAATTTTAGGGGCTGTGGGTTTCACGGTTAATTTTAGGTGCATAGGAACCCCATGGGGTTAATGGACTTCTAACCTAAAGCACAAGGGATGGGGTAAGGGGGCGGGCTTATGGCCCCCTGAGGGTAATGGGTGTCCTGGGGATAACCAAGTTCATAGGGGGTAGCTGCTCATAGATGGAGGGATCATAAACTCCGACATTATTTTTTTATTATTTAACCATTTCCTGCCATGGGAAGTGGTTTATATAGAAATATGAACATTTACAAGACAATTTTGAAAAACTCATGGAGATTGGCCATAGCATGTACTCTGAAGCTACCAGTGAAAACATCTATATCCAGAATTGGAAATATTTGCGAGTGATTAGAGATGTCGCGGACAGTTCGCCCGCGGACTATTCGCAGTGATTTTGGCATGTTCTCGTTCGCAGCGGAAGGCGAACACATGCGCTTTTCGGTTCACCCCCTATACTTTATCATGAAGGAAACTTTGACCCTGCACCTCACAGTCAGCAGACACATTCCAGCCAATATACACTCCCTTCAGAGCCTTCCATCTGAAGGAGAGCATACATTTTAGAATCATTCTGAAGCTGCATTCGTTGTGAGAGGACAGATAGTGTAGCTGCTGGAGATTTAATAGGGAAATAGATAGCCAGACTGTGTATTTAGCTTCCATTACAGACCTGAAGAACTCATCTGATATCTGCTGCAAGGACAACAACCCAAAAAGCCCTTTTTAGGGCTAGAACATCATTTATTTTATTTTATAATTTTTTTCTGTGTAATCTAATTGCATATGCCTGCCTGCCAGCGTGTGTGTGTGACAGGCTAACACCTAACAGCTTATATTGTGCTTATTGTGACTACTCATACCTGGTGGTGTACCATATATTGAAAACAACCATTTTTTTCCTGTAATCTAATTTCAGTTGCCTGCCTGTGTCAGGCTCACAGCTTATATTGTGCTCAGTAAAATAAAACAACACTTTTTTGACTGTAATAGATTGAATATCAGTTGCCTGCCTACAGGCGTGTGTGTGAAGCCTATTGCATCTACTCTGCCAACTTTTGCCAGTGCACAGTGATACGTCATATCTGGTGCAACCGTAGTGTACAGTGACATAAAACAACACTTTTTTGACTGTAATCGATTGAATATCAGTTGCCTGCCTACAGGCGTGTGTGTGAGGCCTACAGCGCCTACTCTGCCAACTTTTGCCAGGGCACAGTGACACTCATATCTGGTGCAACCTAGTGTACAGTGAAATAAAAGAACCCTTTTTTTACTGTAATCGATTGAATATCAGTTGCCTGCCTACAGGCGTGTGTGTGAGGCCTACATCGCCTACTCTGCCAACTTTTGCCAGTGCACAGTGACACTCATATCTGGTGTCACAGTAGCTTGCACGCATAGTACCACTAATCGGAAAAAAAATGACAGGCAAAGGCAGGCCCCCCCGCAGGGGACGTCGTGGTCGTGGTGCTGTGATTCCCTTTGGCCCTAGAATAATGCCCAGTTTTCAGAGGCAACGTACCCTGAACTTGAAAAGTTCTGAGGACATGGTTGACTGGCTAACACAGGACACCCAATCTTCTACAGCTTCCGCTCGGAACCTAGACGATCCATCCTCCTCCAGCTTAGCTTCGGGCACCTCTCCAGTTACAGCTCGCCCACCTGCCGCCACCACCAACACTAGCACCACAGCCGCTTCACTTGACCCTGAGTTTTTTACAGATCCGTTGGAAGAAATGAGTGATGCGCAAACATTAGTGCCAGAGGATGTAGATAACAGGGATATGTCCCAGTCAGGCAGCATTACACACATGGACGTACGGTCTGATGATGATGATGTTGTACCTGGTGCTGCTTCCTTTGTTGAGTTGTCAGATACAAGTGAAGCGGTTGATGATGACGATGTGTCCGTGGATGTCACGTGGGTGCCCGCTTTAAGAGAAGAAGAACAGGAGGAAAGTTCAGATGGGGAGACAGAGAGGAGGAGGAGACGAGTTGGAAGCAGGGGGAGGTCGTCGAAAGTAGCTAGTGGCACAGTCAGACAGCATGCATCGGCAGCCGGCGTCAGCCAGACAGCACGCCAGTCAACGCATGCTGTTGCCACCACCAGAATGCCATCATTGCAGAGCTCAGCAGTGTGGCAATTTTTTGGTGTGTCTGCCTGTGACAACAGTGATGCCATTTGCAACCTGTGTGAAAAGAAAAGAGTCGTGGGAAGTCCAACACCCACCTAGGTACAACTTCTTTGCGAAGGCACATGATGTCACATCACAAACGCCTATGGGATCAACACATGAGTACAAGCAGCACACAAAGTCAAAGCCGCCATCCTCCTCTTAGTCCAGCATCTTCAGCCACGTCAACCACTGCTGCCCTGCTTGCCCCCTCTCAACCATCCGCCACTCCGTGTCTCGCCCTGAGCAGTCCCTGCTCATCTGCCCACAGTCAGGTGTCTGTCAAGGACATGTTTGAGCGTAAGAAGCCAATGTCACAAAGTCACCCCCTTGCCCGGCAACTGACAGCTGGCTTGTCTGAACTCTTAGCCTGCCAGCTTTTACCATACAAGCTGGTGGAGTCTGAGGTGTTCAAAAAATTTGTAGCTATTGGGACACCGCAGTGGAAGGTACACGGACGAGATTTCTTTTCACAAAAGGCAATCCCCAACCTGTACTCGATTGTGCAAAAGGAAGTAATCGCATCTCTGGCACACAGTGTTGGGGCAAGGGCCCATCTGACCACTGATACCTAGTCTGCAAAGCATGGTCAGGGCAGGTATATCACCTACACTGCGCATTGGGTAAACCTGATGACGGCTGCCAAGCATGGAATACGTGGCTCTGCAGAGGGGTTGGTGACACCGCCACGACTTGCAGGCAGGCCTGCTGCCACCTCCTCTACTCCTCCTACTCCATCCTCTTCCATAACCTCCTCGGCTGAGTCCTCTTCTGCTGCTGATATGTCTTGCTCCACATCAACGGCACCCCCCCAGCTCCACAGGTACTATTCCACATCCCGGATACGGCAGTGTCACGCCGTCTTGGGGTTGACTTCCCTGAAAGCAGAGAGTCACACCGGACCAGCTCTCCTGTCCGCCCTTAACGCACAGGTGGATCAGTGGCTGACTCCGCACCAACTGGAGATCGGCAAAGTGGTTTGTGACAACGTAAGAAAATTTTTGGCGGCATTGAATTTGGGCAAGTTGACACATGTGCCGTGCATGGCACATGTGTGTAATCTGATTGTACAACGCTTTGTGCATAAGCACCCAGGCTTACAGGACGTGCTGAAGCAGGCCAGGAAGGTATGTGGCCATTTCAGGCGTTCCTACACGGCCATGGCGCACTGTACAGATATCAGGCGGCAGCTGGGGATTTTTTTTGCCACGTTACTGGACGCTCATGCACAATGCCTGTAGGCTTATGCGTCCTTTTGAGGAGGTGAAAAACCTGGTAATTCGCACCGAGGGCACCATCAGTGACATCATACCATTTGTTTTCTTCCTGGAGTGTGCCCTGCGAAGAGTGCTGGATCAGGCCGTAGATGAGCGTGAAGAGGAAGAGTTGTGGTCACCATCACCACCAGAAACAGCCTTATCAGCATCGCTTGCTGGACCTGCGGCAACGCTGGAAGAGGATTGTGAGGAAGAGGAGTAAGAGGAGGAATATGGCTTTGAGGAGGAGGAGGAAGACCAACCACAACAGGCATCCCAGGGTGCTCGTTGTCACCTATCTGGTACCCGTGGTGTTGGACTTGGCTGGGGGGAAGAACATACCTTCAGTGAGATCACTGAGGACGAGGAACGGGACATGACTAGCTCGGCATCCAACCTTGTGCAAATGGGGTCTTTCATGCTGTGGTGCCTGATGAGGGACCCTCATATAAAAAGGATGAAGGAGAACGACCTGTACTGGGTGTCCACGCTACTAGACCCCCGGTATAAGCAGAAAGTGCCTGAAATGTTATAGAATTACCACAAGTCGGAAAGGATGCAGCACTTCCAAAATAAATTAAAAAGTATGCTTTACACAGCGTTTAAGGGTGATGTCACAGCACAACGGCAATCTAACAGCGGAAGAGGTGAACATAATCCTCCTCCTCCCACGACCACGCCGGCAAGGAGAGGACGATTTACAGACATGTTGTTGATGGAAGACATGCAGAGCTTTTTAAGTCCTATGCATCGCCACAGCCCTTCGGGGTCCACCCTCAGAGAACGACTCGACCGTCAGGTAACAGACTACCTCGCCTTAACTGCAGATATCGACACTATGAGGAGCGATGAACCCCTTGACTACAGGATGTGCACGCTTGCCCTGTGGCCTGAGCTATCCCAATTTGCCATAGAACTTCTGTCCTGCCCCGCTTCAAGTGTCCTGTCAGAAAAAACCTTCAGTGCAGCAGGAGGTTTTGTCACTGGGAAGAGAAGTCGCCTAGGTCAAAAAAGTCTCGATTACCTCACCTTTATTAAGATGAATGAGGGATGGATCCCGAAGGGACTGACAGTGGGCGATGCATTCGATTAAAAAAGGCCTGATAGATGAGCTGCCTTGAGCTAATAATGGTCCACATGCTGCTGTATTTTATCCCTGAATGCCGGATGACTTGCGTGACTTATCCGCCACCAACTAGGGTTCAAGATGCAATGTTTTAGGGCACTTTCTGCCTGGCAAACTAACATCAATTTTTTTGGTCGCTGCAACAATACCTAATTTTTGCATTTAAATTCTTTTATTATCAGAAGGCGTACAGCATGTAATGAAAAATAAAGCATTTTTGAACAGTCTTGCATAACAGTTGTGCAAAAATACATATTTACAATAAAGCCATTTTGTGAAAGTTAGCTGGCTAGTCCTTCTTATTTTTACTTTTTAGGTTAATAATTTTTCTTATTTTTTACTGTGATTGCAATTTAAGAGATACCTAAAACATGGTAAAATAGACAATAGTAAAGAGTATATCTGCAGGAAACACCAAAGTCCTATTAGCTATCATCCCTCCAGCAGTATTAGCTTATTATTTACAATATCTAACCTGTGCAATCACCCTTGGGTTACCCTAGGGCAGGCTTCAGTAAGCGACCTCTCCTTTCCTGGGATGATTTTGCCGCTGCTTGCTTCTGAAGGGTTTCCAGGGTTCCCCCACTCCGGTCCTTCCTCCAGTGTCGCTTCAACCAGTAACAAATGTTTTATATTTGTAAAGCGACCCAATGATCCCCCTTGATAGAGGTTTATCTTTACAAATTTTGGAGAACCAATTTAAGACCGGTGTCCCCTGTTTCTGGTTCAGGGAGTGTGTGAAATGCCTCAGCCTACAGTAATTGTAATGTTCTGACAGCGGTAGCTCATGCTTGTCCCTCAGTTCCTCATAGGTGAGCATCTGGCCCTTTACTAACCAGTCTTCCAGTCTATCTAGTTTCCTTGACCTCTACCAGTGTTGTGATGTTGTGCTCATGTGTTTTGGGGCCTGAGGGTGGTCAAGAATTGGGGTCATTTGGGTGGATCCAGGGAACAAACCTGTGTGTTTCTTGGCCCATTTCCAGTATGATAGTGAGTGTCTGATTAGGGGGTTTGGCGAGTTTTTAAGGCTCTGAGGCAATTCTGATAGCCAAGCCACTTTGTCCCAGGTTAAGGTCCTTAAAGTGTGGTTCTCTAAATGCACCCAGGCCGGTTGATGCCCTATAGAATGTGCTATTAGGAGGAAAGATAACTGAGCTGCCTTGTTGTAATATTTTAAGTTTGGACATGATAGTCTCCCCTCTGACTTATGAAGGTACATAATTTTCTTTGTGATGCGTGAGGGAGAGTGGTTCCAGATAAACTGAAATATTTTCCTTTGAATATTTTCTAATTCTTTTTATTTAATCGGGATCGGGAGTGTTTGAAATATGTAGAGCAACCTAGGAAGGACATTCATTTTTATCATATTTATTCTCCCTAGCCATGATAACCTATACTTTGTCCATTTACTCAGGTCATTAATTATTGTTTTATAAAGTTTGGAGTGGTTGGCTTTGTACAAGTCCTCAAGCTTAGGAGTTAGTCGGATTCCTAGGTAGGTTATGTGGTTCTTATCCCACTTAATATTAAACTTCTCTTGGAGACCCTGCTTCTCTACTGCTGTTAAGTCAATCGCTAGTGCTTCTGTCTTCTCTATGTCCAGTTTAAGGCCAGAAAACTGACCCAACTCCTCCATAGTTCGAATCAACTCTGGGACCGATTGGGTAGGGTTTGAGAGCATACACAGCAGGTCGTCTGCAAAAAGACAAGTTTTGAAATGGTGATGGCCTATTTTTATGCCTGTGATCCCAGCGTTGGCCCTAATTGTCTGAGCCAGGGGTTCTATTGCTATTGCGAATAGAAGAGGAGAAAGGGGGCACCCCTGACTTGTTCTTCTTTCTATTTTAATTAAGGATCTCTCATCTCCCAGAATCTGTAACCTTGCCCTGGATGATTTGTATAATGAGTGTATGAGATTTATGAAATGGCCTTTAATACCACATTTTTCAAGCGTGGCGTATAGGTAAGTCCACTCCAGGGAATCAAACGCCTTTTCAATGTCAAAGGTCATAAGACAGGCTTGAATTTTAGAGGCTCTGGTGTGGTACAGTAGGTTCATGACTTTGTAATGTTGTCTCCGCTTGCCTGTGGGAGACAAAGCCTACTTGGTCATTATGTATTAACTTAGGCAAGAAGGATGACATTCTATCCGCTATTATTTTTGACAGGATCTTTGTATCACAGTTTAGTAATGATATTGGCCTGTAGTTTTTTGGTTCTAGGGCATCTCGACCCTCCTTAGGGAATAGAGTGATATCTGCCCTGTTCAGCTCTGCTGGTGTTTGCTTGCCTTCTAGAACTCTGTTAGAGTGACCAAGTGCGGTCCTAATATGTCTATAATTTTTTTATAATATAAATTGGTGTACCCGTCTGGGCCTGGTGACTTATCAGGTTTGAGGTTCTGGACTGCTTTTCTCACTTCCTCTAGGGTCACTTTGGCATTTAAAGTCTCTAAGTCATTTTTTTCTATTAAGGGGAGATCAAAGGAATTAAGAAATCCCCTCATTTTGTGTAGATCTATGTGTTTTGTTGCCGTATAAAGGGTATTGTAAAATTTTGAAAAATCTTCTGGGTTCGTTGTTTTTTCTCCCTTCGAGGTCTTAATTTGAAGTATTCTATTTTGTGTTGTTTTGGTTTGTAGTTTCATGGCTAGTAACGGGCCAGGTTTATTGGCTTTATTGAATCCGATAGGAATAAATAGTACAACTGAACACACCACTCCTATCTAGTGGCATCTTAGATTGAACGCGCAGTGCCCCAAATTTGAAGTGGGAGGATCGTCCAAGCATCTTTTTCCATCTCCCGCTTCCAAAAATCCATGCCATATACATGTCCCCTGATAGGTGACGTAACAGGTATTAAACCGATAGGAATAAATAGTACCACTGAACACACCACTCCTATCTGGTTGCACCTTAGATTGCACGCGCAGTGCCCCAAATTTGAAGTGGGAGGTCCGACCAAGCATCTTTTTCCATCTCCCGCACCCAAAAATCCATGCCATATACACGTCCCCTGATAGGTGACGTAACAGGTATTAAACTGATAGGAATAAATAGTACAACTGAACACACCACTCCTATCTGGTGGCACCTTAGATTGCACGCGCAGTGCCCCAAATTTGAAGTGGGAGGACCGACCAAGCATCTTTTTCCATCTCCCGCTTCCAAAAATCCATGCCATATACATGTCCCCTGATAGGTGACGTAACAGGTATTAAACTGATAGGAATAAATAGTACAACTGAACACACCACTCCTATCTGGTTGCACCTTAGATTGCACGCGCAGTGCCCCAAATTTGAAGTGGGAGGTCCGACCAAGCATCTTTTTCCATCTCCCGCTTCCAAAAATCCATGCCATATACACGTCCCCTGATAGGTGACGTAACAGGTATCAAACTGATAGGAATAAATAGTACAACAGAACACACCACTCCTATCTGGTGGCACCTTAGATTGCACGCGCAGTGCCCCAAATTTGAAGTGGGAGGACCGACCAAGCATCTTTTTCCATCTCCCGCTTCCAAAAATCCATTCCATATACACGTCCCCTGATAGATGACGTAATAGGTATCAAACTGATAGGAATAAATAGTACAACTGAACACACCACTCCTATCTGGTGGCACCTTAGATTGCACGCGCAGTGCCCCAAATTTGAAGTGGGAGGACCGACCGAGCATCTTTTTCCATCTCCCGCTTCCAAAAATCCATGCCATATACACGTCCCCTGATAGGTGACGTAACAGGTATCAAACTGATAGGAATTAATAGTACAACAGAACACACCACTCCTATCTGGTGGCATCTTAGATTGCACGCGCAGTGCCCCAAATTTGAAGTGGGAGGACCGACCAAGCATCTTTTTCCATCTCCCTGTTCCAAAAATAAATGCTATATACACGTCCCCTAATAGTGGACGTAACAGGGATTAAACCTATAATAACGCAGACAGAGGCAACGCAGAGAGAGGAGTCTGAAGAAGAGGAGTCAGAGGAGGAAGGTGGCTTTGAGGAGGTGGAAGACCAAACACAGCAGGAGTCCCAGGGGGCTTGTTGTCACCTTTCGGGGACCCTTGGTGGCTGGGTGGAGGAAGAGACCTTCAATGACATCAGTGAGGACAAGGAACGGGACATGGCTAGCTTGGTATCCAACCTTGTGCAAATGGGGAGTTTGCGGTTGTGCAAAGGGACTGTTTACGGTTGTTTGCGGTCATTAAGCGGGGAGATTGGTCTGTTACTGTGAAGCGGGTGTAACCCTTACACTACCTGATCGACAAAACATCATACGTGATGTTTTAAAGCATGTTATTCCAAACAATTTAGGAATGTTAGGTGATTTATGCCCTTTATGGCTTAAAACCAGACTCTGCATCAACTATGTAATTTTCCGTGGGAGTTTTGCCATGTATCCCCCTCCGGCATGCCACAGTCCAGGTGTTAGTCCCCTTGAAACAACTTTCCCATCACTATTGTGGCCAGAAAGAGTCCCTGTGGGTTTTGAAATTCGCCTGCTCATTGAAGTCTAAGGCGGTTTGCCGGGTTCGCCCATTCGCGAACATTTGATGGAAGTTCGCATCCGCTGTTCGTGAACCGAAAATGTGATGTTCGCGACATCACCACGAGTGATACATTTCGAGACACATAGAACACATGCTTAACTTGCTCCAAAAGTTCCAAGTAAGAGTTTATTGTGTTTTATGAGAGGCAAAGAATTGAGTCCTTAGTTAAAAAAAGTGCTTCCCTGGCATCTAAATATTTATCTTTAACATTTAAATGGGGTTTCTAAACATATACCACTTTTGCATCACTAACATCACTTTCACTCTGAAAAGTACAGTATTGCTTTTTTATTTGCTTTTAAAGTGTTCAGATTTGTAAGTAAGCCCTTTGCGATACCTTCTTGGTACCATTAACTTGTGGTTAGATATTTGCCATTTGCGGGCTTGATGGAGGGGGAAAATGGAGCAATTGAATAGCAATTTGCAATTTTAGCCTTTGCAAATTTGAAGAATCCAAGCCGATTTAAAAAATGGCTATGGATCGCAGCTTGTAGCCAGTAACTCAATGAGAGCATGCAGGAAGTTGCCAATTGAATAGCAAAATACCGACCTCTACTTGTGAGCCCGGATCTCAAAAACTGAGTAATTTAATGAGGGTCATGGTTTGCACCGCTTGGGCTGACATTGCTCATATCAGCCACACTGCTGAAATGCTAGTAAATTCTGCAGAAATGTTGAAGCATGATTAAAGTGTGTGACAAGAAATTATTTTTCCATTCAGTTCTCCTACTTATGCCTGCACTGACTTGTGGTCTATAAATCTGATCATGCTGTAGGATAAAGCAATCTGCTATACTGTAGACTGAAATCTGCCATCTATGATTTAAAATTCCTCTTACTACTGAAGTCATCTCGCTGGCAAGCAGGGGTTTCTAACTGTCTCTCACCCTTTCTCTGCTCATATCTACAGCCTTCCTTATGACCTGATGAGATGCAGTTTTCCCAAGACATACAGAAGGCCATTAATACATAGGTTAATACATTTAAATGTCAAGATAAAAAGCTTAGCTGACTTCCAGCATAGCTATGCATAACTAAGAAAGTCAGCAGTTTTCAGTGATATAAGATAAAATAGTAATACATTAATAGTGTATTTTAATTCATATTATAATTGATTAGTAAAAACGCTAACACACTAATGCATCATAATAATATATTATATTAAAATATAAATTCATACTGTTTTAGGTATATATACTGTATATATGTATTTAAATACGGTGGTACCTCAGTTCTCAAAATGCAGAGAAGAGAAGACATTGCCAGAGCACAAGCCGATGAAAGATAGGCTAACTCTGTTGGTGTGTGAGAATGCTAGTAGGAATTTAAAAATTGAGCCTCTACTAGTCTATAACAGTGAGAACCCCAGAGTTTTTAAAAGAGAAAATGTGTTAAAATGTGTTAAAAAGCAAGTTAAGTGTCATGTGGAGGGCCAACAGCAAAGCCTGAGTAATCAGGCATGTCTTCATTGAATGGAAGAACTAAGTGTCTGGCCCCACTGTCAAGAAATATTTGGAGGAGAAAGAACTGCCTCTGAGGGCCCTGATAATAATGCACAAAGCTTCTGCTCACCCTCCAGGTTAGTGAAGTTCTTGCACCCTAACACAACTCATGGACCAGCCCATGGACCAGCAGGTCATCTCAAACGTTAAGAAACTGTATACCGAGGTCCTCTTCCAGTGGTGCTTTGAGGTGACCTTGGATACAGGTTCACACTGAGAGAGTTCTGGAAGGACCATTTCAATATCCAAGACCATGAATTGCGGCTGGATGAAATTATGCAAGGGAGCTGTAGCTCAGAGGAACTTAGAGGCTCAAGCTAGCCTAATAGTGGATTATATTGTAGCTCTGTGCCAGTCCATTGGCCTGGAGGACAGTAATGAAGAAATTGAAGAGCTAATGGAGAAGCTGAGACAAGACAGCAGCACTGAGGAGCTGCAGAGACTTCAGAGGGAGTAGCAACAGATAGAAGCTGAGGACATTTCTTCAGGTGCGGAGGAGGGAAGGGAGGAAGCTCCTATTGCACTAATCAAAGAAATGTGGCTAAATGGGCTGAATTACCAAATTTTGTTGAACAGTATCACCTTGACAAAGCTTTAGCAAGCCGCATTGTGGACTTGTTTAATGATCAAGCAATGTGTCACTTCAGAATCATTTTAAAACAAAGGCAGAAGCAAGTTATCTAGTGAAACTCCGTACATAATAGTCTCCAATAGAGTATCAGGCAGGGTTCAATGGTGTTAAGGGACATAAAAAAGAAACATCCCATGTTCAAGTGCCTGATGTTCTAATGGAAGAGGACTCCCCTTATAAGCAATAACCTGCGTTGCCACCACCAAATCCTCTTAATACAGTTAAAATGAAGATTAATTCTGTGTTATTTTATGTAATTATTGTTTTTTAGTTATGCCTTTTTATTTTTAAGGATTTGTATCCAAGACCATCTGTGCAAACTTTTTGATAGGAAGTCCCAAAATATAAAGAAAATGGCTTACTTCAGCAATATAAAATAAAATCTGCATATACAAACTGTTTATATTGCAGGAACCTCCTTACTTGCCCTGGAGTCATTTCCCGGCTCTCGGGTTCACAAAACAAAGTGCTCTTTATACAGTCCTCTTTGATTTGTACAGTTCACTTTAAACAATACTTTGTTTTCCAAGTCGTTTTCTCAGACAGCATAATGTATTTTTCCTCACAAGTAGAAAAATGGGGCACTGGTCTACCCTTATCTCCAAATTCCCCACCCCAGGGACCCTTAATACAATTTTTAGTGAGTGCTGTATTTCTTATAGACAATCCACTTCCCCGGGGGTAAAATTAACAGTTTGGGCCCATGTTGGACATTAGCAGTTTGGGACCAATTTGGACATTAGGGGTGTACTCACTTTTGTTGCCAACGGTTTAGACATTAATGGCTGTGTGTTGAGTTATTTTGAGGGGACAACAAATTTACACTGTAATACAGGCAGTACACTTACTTCTTTACATTGTAGCAGAGTGTCATTTCTTCAGTGTTGTCACATGAAAAGATATAATAACATATTTACAAAAATGTGAGGGGTGTACTCACTTTTGTGAGCTACTGTATATATAAACATATAAATATATAGATTAATAATTTATATTGGGGGTGTATATAATGATACCTTTTGTATTGGATGAACACCTTATTTATATTGACAAGCTTTTGAGAGGTTTGACCTCTCTTTATCAAGTCTGCAGCAATACTGACATGAAATGAAACCCTAATTTTGAATGTAAACAGAGCACTGTAGTACACAGTTATATCCTTCTTGTTGGACAAACCACTCATAAGCCTGTTATAGTAAAACAAGAAAAATTCACATAATGTGTTAGAAAATCCAAGTCCATATTAAGTCCTGTATTTTTAGTGTTGAAGAATGTGTTCATCTTTATTTCAAATGATTTTCTCTTTTGGATGTTTTTAGAATTTCCTCTGTATTTTGATTATTAGGTTTTTGATGGAGTGGTCATTCTGGCTAGAATTGGATCCAACTGGGGTACAATAACTTAATTATGCTTTCTTATTGAATGTCTGTGTAAATTCATTCTTAAGTGCAGTTGTATTATATAAACCACATTGGAGGATGTGCATGTATGCAATCCTTTGATGTTATAGGTCTTTTTGTTATGTGTGGTTGTGTCATCATCACAAATGTGTTGACATAACTTACAGGTACTTTTGTTAAAAGGTATAGTTCCATTGTTTCTATTTGGTTGTTCATTGGCTGACAAGTTCTTGTTTCAGGTTTGGTGGTTGTTAAAATGGGAAAATGGGAGTTTTGGGGAATATATCTTTTAATTGAGCATCTTCAGTTAGTAGTGGTTCAAAATCTTTGATTATTTTCCATATTTTCACTAAAACTGAATGGTATATGGTCACTAGAGGTGTATGTGAAGTAGTTTCTTTTGTTTTGTATTTTAACAGGTGTTCACAGGTAGTGATGTCGCGAACATCAAATTTTCGGTTCGCAAACAGCGGACCCGAACTTCCTTCAAATGTTCGCAAACGGGCGAACCCGGCGAACCGCCATAGACTTCAATGGGCAGGCCAATTTCAAAACCCACAGGGACTCTTTCTGGCCACAATAGTGATGGGAAAGTTGTTTCAAGGGGACTAACACCTGGACTGTGGCATGCCGGAGGGGGATCCATGGCAAAACTCCCACGGAAAATTACATAGTTGATGCAGAGTCTGGTTTTAAGCCATTAAGGGCATAAATCACCTAACTTTCCTAAATTGTTTGGAATAACATGCTTTAAAACATCAGGTATGATGTTGTATCGTTCAGGTAGTGTAACCGTTACACCCGCTTCACAGTAACAGACCAATCTCCCCGTTTAATGACCGCAAATAACCGCAAACAGTCCCTTTGCACAACCGCAAACTCCCCATTTGCACAAGGTTGGATACCAAGCTAGGCATGTCCCGTTCCTTGTCCTCACTGATGTCATTGAAGGTCTCTTCCTCCACCCAGCCACCAAGGGTCCCCGAAAGGCTTCCACTGCCTAGCATGGAAGATTATACACAGGTCAGAGTCTGGGGGCTTCCACTGCACAGCATGGAAGATTATATGCGTTTCCTCTGTCTGCGTTATTATAAGGTGTGTACTGTTAAGTAGTACCATTCCTATCGGTTAATCCCTGTTACGTCCACTATCAGGGGACGTGTATATGGCATGGATTTTTGGAAGCGGGAGATGGAAAAAGATGCTTGGTCGGTCCTCCCACTTCAAATTTGGGGCACTGCGCGTGCAATCTAAGGTGCCACCAGATATGAGTGTCACTGTGCACTGGCAAAAGTTGGCAGAGTTGATGCAATAGGCTTCACACACACCCCTGTAGGCAGGCAATTGCTATTCAATCTATTACAGTCAAAAAAGTGTTGTTTTATGTCACTGAGCACAATATAAGCTGTGAGCCTGACACAGGCAGGCAACTGAAATTAGATTACAGGAAAAAATGGTTGTTTTCAATGTATGTTACACCACCAGGTATGAGTAGTGAAAATATGCACAATATAAGCTGTTAGGTGTTAGCCTGTCACACACACACGCTGGCAGGCAGGCATAGATTACACAACAAAAATTATAAAATAAAATAAATGATGTTCAAAGTTTCCTCAATGATAAAGTATAGGGGGCGAACCGAAAAGCTCATGTGTACGCCATTCGCGGCGTACGCGAACATGCGAAAATCGCCGCAAATAGTTCTCCGGTGAACTGTTCGTTACATCACTATTCACAGGGGATTTTGATGGCAGTGGTTATTTTCTGAGTTATAATACAGGGTTTGTAACCCTTTTGCTTGGCTCCACAATACGCCAATACATTTATGGCCAATCTGGAAGAAGCATTGTTATATATATCTATTTACAAACCATACAGATTCTACCTTTACCTTGATGATCTGTTCATCATATGGACAGAAGGAGAAAGCAAACTCAGAGACTTTCACAGTTTATTTAACACTTTCCATACATCTATAAAACTTAAAATGGATTTCTCTACAGAACAGGTGAACTTTCTGGACACTACCATATCCATCACCAATGGCACACTCCTCTCATCTTTATATAGGAAACCCCCAGACAGATGTGGCTACCTACACAGCTCTAGTTTCCATCCCTCCCACACCAAAACAAGCCATGATCCATAATCAAGCTAGTAGATACCATTGCATATGCTGGAGACTGTGACAAAAATATAAAAACAATGTCTTAATCTTTCAAACAAAAGGGTTACAAGACCTGGATTATTACCCAGAAAATAACCACTGCCAATAAAATACCCTGTGAACAGAGACGGAGATACCTCCAGTACCTTGGAGGGGCCAAGTGCTGTCCCCCAAGCCCAGCCTGCCATGGGATGCCGCGGCCCTCCATCACCCCCTTTTGCACTCCTTCTGCCCCCCTCTGCCCTCCTGGCATACCCGCGGCACCCTCGACTCTCCTGTGGCCCCCACAGGTCCCTGCTGCCTCTTTGTGCCTTCATCAGCCCCCTGTGGGCCCCTTATATCCCTGTGGCCACCTCAAACCCCTGTGGGTTTAAATAGACAAATAAATGTGTGTGTGTGTAGATGTATATGTAAATGTTTATGTCTATGTGTATATTTATAGAGCCCCACACACACACATATATATATATATATATATATATATATATATATATATATATATATACAGTATATATGTACTGTGTGAGTTGATGTTTTAGAGGGTCTGGGAAGAGCAAAAAAAAAATTGTGCCTTCCCCCTCCTGCTCGTGAACTCCTGTTAAAATATAAAACAAAAGAAACTACTTCAATATGGAACATATGGACAATAATCAAATATTTACAACCATTACTAACTGAAGATGCTCAATTAAAAGATGTATTCCCCAATCCTCCCATCCTCACATTTAAACAATCAACTGAAACAAAAACTTGTCAGCAGAAGATTGGCCAATGAACAACCAAATAGAAAAAAATAAACTTAATCTTGTAACAAAAGAGCCTATAAGTAATGTCAACAAATTTGTAATGATGACACAGCCATACATAACATCAAGGACATAACATAAGGATTGTATACATGCACATCCTCGAAGGTGGTTTATATAATACAATATAATACAATGTACTATATGTGTAACAGGCTGTTTCATTGGAGAAACCAGCCAACAACTGCATTTAAGAATGCCTTTACACAGACATTTAATAAGAAAGCACAATTAAGACAATTAGTGTACCCCATTTTACCAAGAATGATCACTCCATCTAAAACCTTATAATCAAAATACTCAGGAGAAATTTTAAAAACATCCAAGAGAGAAAAGCATTTGAAATTAAGAAAATCACATTTGTGAACACTAAAAATACAGGACTGAATATGGACTTGGGTTATCTAACACATTATCACAATTCCTTGTGTTTTTTTCTTATTTTACTATAACAGGCTTAGCACTCTTAGTGAGATGTCTGGTTTTTATGTATACAGTTTGCATACCCTTGAAGAAGTTGTGAAATTTGGGCATTTGTTTTGAAAATATGACTGATCATGCAGATATAAAGGATAGTGATCATATGAAGCCATTTATTATCACATAGTTGTTTGGTTCCATTTTAAATCATAATGATAACAGAAATCTCCCAAATGACCCTGATGAAAAAATGTACAGTACATACCCTTGAATGTTTGGCCTTGTTACAGACACACAAGGTGACACACAGGTTAAAATGGCAATTAAAGGTTTATTTCCCACACTTGTAGCTTTTTAAATTGCAATTAGTGTTTGTGTATAAATAGTCAATGAGTTTGTGGATGCACTGAGCAGGCTAGATACTGAGCCATGGGGAGCAGAAAAGAACTGTCAAATGATCTACGTAACAAGGTAATGTAACTTCATAAAGATGGAAAAGAATATCAAAAGATATTAAAAGCCTTGAACATGCCAGTCAGTACTGTTCAATCACTTATTAAGAAGTGGAAATTTTAGGGATCTCTTTATACCAAGCCAAGGTCAGGTAGACCAAGAAAGATTTCAGACACAACACCATAAGAATTGTTTGGAATATAAAAAAAACAAAACACAGGTAACCTCAGGAAAAAGACAGTGTGGTTGTTTCAAGGAGCACAATACGATGATACTTGAACAAAAATGAGCTGCATGGTCAAATTGCCAGAAAGAAGCCTTTACTGCTCCAATGCCACAAAAAAAGCCCAGTTAAAATATACCCAACAACACCTTGACACGCCTTACAGCTTCTGGCACACTGTAATTTGGAGTCACAAACATAAGCGCTATGTTTGGAGAGGAGTCAACAAGGCCTATAGTGAAAAGCATACCATCCCCTCTGTGAAGCATGGTGGCTCACTGGTGTTTTGGGGGCGTGTGTGCTCTAAAGGCACGGAGAATCTTTTGAAAATTGATGACAAGATGAATGCAGTATGTTATCAGAAAATACTGGCAGACAATTTGCATTCTTCTGCACGAAGGCTGAGCATGGGACGCTCTTGGACTTTCCAGCATGGCAATGGCCCCAAGCACAAGGCAAAGTTACATAGTTACATAGTTACATAGTTACATAGTATTTAAGGTTGAAAAAAGACTTTCAGTCCATCAAGTTCAACATTTTAAGATATCCTCTGATCTGTAATATGCAGATTAACTATTAATTAATTAGTTGTATATAAAAATAAAAAAAAATCAATTCCCTCCAGATACCGGACACTGCCGACCGAACTTCTCCCTGAATCAATACTGCCTCTCTAATTATCCATGATAACACTGAATTTCCTTTTTAATTATAAATAAATCCAGTCCCCTTTTAAAGTTATCTATCGAATCTGCTGTCACCACCTCCTCTGGTAGAGAATTCCACAGATTAACCACCCTTACTGTGAAGAACCCTTTTCTTTCTTTAAGGTGGAATCTTTTTACTTCTAACCTCAAGGGATGTCCTCTTGTCAGTTGAAAACCTCTTGGCACAAAAAGCTCCCTTGACAAATCTTTATACTGACCCTGGATGTATTTATATAAGGTAATCATATCTCCTATTAGACGCCTTTTTTCTAGAGAAAATAAGTTTAATTTGGTTAGTCTTTCTTCATGACTTAGCCCCTCCATTCCCCTTATTAGTTTTGTTGCCCTCCTCTGTACCTTTTCCAGCTCTAAAATTTCCTTTTTATGAAGTGGTGCCCAAAATTGTACTCCATATTCCAAATGAGGACGTACTAGAGATTTGTAAAGTGGCAGAATTATATTTGCCTCCCTGGCTTCTATACCCTTCTTAATACATGCTAATATTTTATTTGCCTTTGCAGCTGCTGCTTGGCTTTAAGCACTGTTACCTAGGTGGTTGTCCACAAGCAATCCCAAATCCCTTTCAATATCCGATACACCTAGATTTGCTCCATTAAGATTATAAATTGCATGGCTATTTTTTCTTCCCAGATGCATAACTTTACATTTATTCATATTAAATCTCATCTGCCATTTAGATGCCCATTCCTCAATTTTATGTAAATCCCTTTGGAGGGAAAGCACATAACTATCTGATTTAATTACCTTGCACAACTTTGTGCCAACAGCAAAAATGGAGACACCACACTCCAATTCTACCTCTAAGTCGTTAATAAATATGTTAAAAAAGAGAGGACCTAATATTGAACCCTGAGGAACCCCACTTACCACATTAGTCCAATCGGTGTATGTTCCATTTACAACAACCCTTTGCTTCCTGTCTTTTAGCCAGCTCTCAATCCATGAGCAGATATTTACTGCAACTCCTGTATCTCTTAGTTTGCACAATAGTCTCCCATGTGGCACTGTATCAAAAGCCTTTGCAAAATCCAAAAAGACTACATCCACTGAGTTGCCTTGATCCAGGTTTCTACTAACCTCCTCATAGAAACTATGTTGACTCCTACTTATAGTCCTGTTCAAATAGACATATTCTTGTGTATTATCCCTTATTAACCCTTCTAAAAGCTTCCCCACTACAGAAGTGAGGTCTATAATTCCCCGGATTTGCTCTTGCTCACTTTTTAAATATAGGTATCACATCAGCTTTTCTCCAGTCATCTGGTAGAGACCCTGTGTTGAGTGAATCTTGAAAAATTAAATATAATGGTTTGGCTATTACAGAACCCAGTTCCCTTAGTACCCTTGGATGTATTCCATCAGGACCCGGGGCTTTATTAACATTTATTTTTTCCAACCTCTGTTGGATTACTTCCTGTGTTATCCAATTATTTGGCAAAGGTAGTGTAGCCCCATTATGTTGCTGTGTCCCAACCACTGGTACCCCCTTGTGTATACCGAAGAAAATAACCTATTTACCTCATCTGCCTTTTCTTGGTCACTAATTATCAGATGGCCTGTGTCACATTGTAATGTTCCTGTAGCTTCCTTCCTCTCCTTCTTCCCATTAATATACTTAAAAAATATTTTAGGGTTAGTTGACCCTCCAGTGGTTACAGCAGAAGAAGGTGAAGGTTTTGGAGTGGCCATCACAGTCTCCTGACCTTAAAATGATTCAGCAACTCTGGGTAAATCTCAAACGTGCGGTTCATGCAGGCGTCCAAAGACTTTGCATGATCTGGAAGCATTTTGCCAAGACGAATGGGCAACAATACCACCTGCAAGAATTAGGGGCCTCATAGAAAACTATTACAAAAGTCTGTACACTGTCATTGATGCTAAAGGGGGCAATACACAGTATTAAGAACTAAGGGTATGCAAACTTTTGAACAGGGTCATTTCATTTTTTTCTTTGTTGACATGTTTTGTTTTATGATTGTGCCATTCTGTTATAACCTACAGTTGAATATGAATCCCATAAGAAATAAAAGAAATGTGTTTTGCCTGCTCACTCATGTTTTCTTTTAAAATGGTACATATATTACCAATTCGCCCAGGGTATGCAAACTTTTGAGCACAATCCTATATTGGTGTATATGTGTATATAGTAAGTATATATATATAGTATGTATATGTGTATATTATATCACATATTATAATTGTCAAACTGCGATTTGTCGTCACGCTTTGCGACAAATCGCAGTTTGACAACCAATCGATTGCCGCCCGAGCATGCGCATTGCGCCTCGTTAGCTGCGCATGCGCACTACATCGGAGCTTGTGCATGCGCATTGTGCAGCGATATCGCTGCATGCACATTGCACGGCGTTAGAGCGCATGTGCATTCCGTGGGGAGAGATACACAGGGAAGGAGGGGAGAGACACACATGGCAGGAGGGGGCGGGAGGGGCGAGACACAGGGGAGTGAGAGAAGGGGGATGAGACACAAGGAAGTGAGAGGAGGGGGAAGAGATACAGGGGAGGGAGAGAAGGGGGAAAGGCACAAGGGAGGGAAATAGTAGGGAAGAGACACAAGGTAGGTAGGTAACGCCACGGGGGGGGAAATAGACGCATGGGAGGGAGGGGGAGAGACACAGGGGAGGGAGAGGGGGGAAAGAAACATGGGGGGAAAGGTACACAGGGGGGGTGTATAAGACACAGGGGAGGGGGAATGAGACACAGCGGAGGTGGAACAGACACATGGGAATGAGAGGAGGGGGGAAGAGACACGAGGGAGGGGGGAACAGACACAGGGGGAAGGGGAGACAGGGGGAAATATACACAGGGGAGGGGGAAGCGACAATGGGCGAGGGAGAGCAGGGAAAGAGACACAGGTGAGGGGAAAAGAGACACAGGGGAGGGGGAAAGAGTTGCATGGGAGGGAGAGGGGGAAAGAGACACGGGAGGGAAAGAGACAGAGGGGAGTGGGTTAGAGACACGGCAGGGAGAGTGGGTAAAAACACTGGTTGGGGAGGAGACACAAGGGAGGGAGAGGAGGGGGAAAGGAGACACAAGGGAGGAAGAGGAGAGGGGATATGAGACAGGCGAGGGGATATGAGAGGAAGTAGACAGGGGGAGAGACTCGCAATGAGCACCAAAGGCGCTCACAGCAAGGCCAGTAAAGTAGAGGGTGGGAGAGGTAGAGGGCAGGGGAGGCTTGAAATGAATGCCGAAGGGCAAGTCACTAGTGTGTATATAGTATTTACCCCATGATGTCAGGTGCTGTCTCCACTCCCTCTACATATGCTGTTTATATTCAAACTGAGGGTTCCATCTCATGTCAGTATTGCTTCAGACTTGATAAAGAGAGGCCAAATTGCTTAAAAGCTTGTCAATATAAATAAGGCATCTGTCCAATACAAAATTTATTACAATATACTGCAATACTTATTATTAATCTACTAGCGACTTGCCTGTCAAAAATGACGGGGCAATCCAATTGTAAGCCAGGCAATATGGTTTGCCACACAGTGTGAGGCTTTTGCTTCTCTGAGCACATTCGGCGCTCATCGCAAGCCCCTTTGGTCATCTTTGGTGCTCATTGCGAACCTTTTCTCCTTCTGACTGTATGGTCCGCTCACTGCAGGTTTCATTACTCTGCAAGTTTTGTGCTTGGGAATGCCATGTGTCTCTTTCCAGCATCTCCATCCTGTCCCTTACCTGTGTGTTTCTCCTCTCTGTGTCTGCTGAACGTTTGTGTGGCGCACGCAGACTGCCGTTTGGTTTCTTTTCAAACAAAGTCCTGTGTGCCTGGTGTGGGTCGTGTAAGTGTTACTGTATTTGGTGTCATGCATTTTCCACGATCTGCGCACCTGGCATTGCATGTTTTGCGTTTTTCGTCCGCCAAAAAAATCTTGTTTTTCGTGTTTTTCGATTTCCGCGGTTCGGCCGTTAAATTCGTATTTTTCCGAGCTTGGATTTTTTTTGCCCCCTGAGATTGCGAGGTTGGATTTTTTTTTCCGAAGTCCTGTGTTCCTCAAGTGCTTGCAGCCTAAGTAAGTCCTTCGTTCCTCAACTGCTTGCAGCCTAAGTCCTGCGTGTTTCCATGCCTGAACTGCTCGCCTCGCTTTGCTGGGCTGCCAATGTGTCGACTCACTTTGCGAGGCTCGCAAAATAAATTGTCCGTCAAACATGACGGGCAGAAAATTGTAAGGCTGCCAATGCTGTTTGCCACACAATGTGAGGGTTTTGCTCCTCTGAGCACCATGTTTTATTTTTAAAGTCCTGCAAGCCTGTTCGTGTAAGTGTTATTGTCTTCGGCGTGGTATTGTGTATTTTCTAAGTCCTGCGAGCCTGGCGTTGTTGGTGTGCGTTGCTGTCTTCATGCATTTTCTAAGTCAAGCGTGACGACAGCTCGCAGTTTGACAACTATTATATGTGATGATATATTATATATGGATTAATAATCTTTAGATTACTCTATATATATATATATATATATATATATATATATATATATATATATGTGTGTGTGTGTGTGTGTGTGTGTGTGCGTGTGTGTACACAGCCTAGGCTCTTTGTTATAAGGTATGAAATATATTCAACAAAAAAATGGTTGATACCTTTTTTTATTATGTGGTGAATCACTGAAATTACTTGTCGTTTATACTGCCATGAAATGTATTTGCATATGAAAAGTTCTGTTTACAAAATAAGAGTCACACAGATACATGACTGGTCTTTGCAACAGAACATAGTCCCAATATTTCTAGTGCAGATGCTATCATCTCCCCCCTGATAATGCCATTGTGTCTAATGTAAACTTGATGAAAGGGAACAGTAGGAAATGTTGATTGTTTTAGTGTCAGCAGCAACAAAAATATTACAGAAGTATATGAGCAAGAACCTAGCAATAAGCTTTTATCTAGTTTAGCTAGAGTAGTTAGCCTGCGGGGGATAAACCATATGCAATTGCTTTGGGCATTAGAGATATATTTGTGTAGACAGTTGTGTCACATCACTGATTCTACTAATGTGTCCTCTAAAAAACTGCTTGAAACAGCACAATGTTTTTCAAACCAAAATACCCTTGAAGCAAATGCATGATAAACTAGTCCATTAAAGGGACACTGCCATCATGTAAAAATGTTAAAGGAGGAATTCCACTTAAACACATGTTGCTCTTATATGAATTACATTTATAGAAGTTCAAAAAGCTGTGTAAAAATGATTGCTCTTGCCTTTTAATTCTACAAGATCTCTATGTTAGGTGACGTGAGATGCTGAGGAACAGACCGTTAAGAAATGCAGCTGTAGATTGATTGTCTCTTTAGCTTTTGGCTCATTCAAATTATAGTAAACTCTTGATTATCCGGCACCTGCAGGGATTGCCTATTGCCGGATAAGTGTAGTCTCCGGTTGCTTGAGAGTCACTATTAAAATAGCCCTAATTAGCCCTATACCCCACACAAAACCATACACAATGTATTTAATTGAGATTGAAATACAGTAATTAAAAGGAAATTAAAGCAAATAAAGACAGACTTCACTTCATGCACTGTATAAAATAGCTTTTTGAAATGCAGTGTACAGTACATTCTGTATTAAATGGCAGTCATTAAACTACTGAACATTACTAACATAAATTATTTTTCACTTCAGTTAACTTTAATGAACTAAAAAACTAACTAAAAAAGAGAGTTTACTGCATACACATAACATCAGGATCATCAGGATCTCCAGCAGCTTCATATCCTGCTAGGACTACTCCAGGAGCAGAAAACCAGTCATGATCAGGATCTGCTGATAATTTAGCTGGAACACTATCAGGAGAAGTAAACATGATTAGTGTTGGATCTTCGTCTGTAGATGATGTTGTACTGGTAGACTTGGGTGCAGCTTTCTGCATAAATGAATGAATATCACCTTGCTTTGAGGCCTTACGCCTCTCCTGCAAAATCAGGTTTTTCATTATGTGCAGCTGCATAAGATTCTGAGAAGTGAGGTTGCTGTTCTGCAATAGCTATTACTGTTACCAATGCTGCAGGAGCTCTCTGCCAGGATACTTTTTCCACCTCACACCCATGGTCATCACTCTTTTGCTCCTCTGCAACATTCATTTTTACACAAGTCACAACACCTTCTATGATGTCTTCTGTGTTTAGTGTATGAGTGACTGGAATAGCTTCATCCACAGTTAACCAGTCGTTGAGTTCATCTTGAGACAAATTAATTTTGTCGTTAGAGTCAATGAACTCACATATTTCGTCATAAACTCTGATATTGACAACTGAACAATTGATTTGAACCACCTCAAAGGCCACAACTTTCTCCAACATTTCTATAATGTTTCACTTGTCACATAATCCCAAGCACACCTGACAGTGTAGATCGCATCTTTGAGATTATATTTCTTCTGGAACTCTACAATTGTCTCGTCACCTTTTTTAAGCCTCTGGCATATTTCCATCTTCTGCTTGAGGTTTAGCATAACACATTTGCGCTTATTTGGGACCGATTTTAACAATTTTGTGTGGTCGTAAGACAGGTTGGGGTCGATTTATAAAGTACAACCTGTAAAAATTTAAGAAGAGTCACCAATTTGGCCTTATCAAATCAAAATGTTACAGATAAGTAAGCTATGAGGATAATACAGTACAATGTGCACCTATCATCACATTGACAATTATAATTTATTAAAAATTAAAAATACTGATAGACAGATAAAAAGATAGATAGATAGATAGATAGATAGATTAATAGATATCTATAGAGATAGATAGATAGATAGATAGATAGATAGATAGATAGATGAATAGAAACTGTACATTCCCCATTGCAAAACAATGGGAAAATCATTGAGTCTTTGGGCTAAAATGAATCATATTTTTCATACAGTATTTTGTTATGCACCACAGTTTATTCTATAGAACCTCTAGCAACGGTATACAGTACAGTATATATTATTTTGTATGCTATGTTACTTACTTTTTAATGCTGCTATGTGATCTTTATGATTGTCTACAATAAAAACCTATTGAAATAAAAATACTGTACATGTACTGTACATTCCTCAAAACTAAGATGGTAATTTTTTTTTTATTGTACAATGCCCAAACTGTGCCCACAGGCACACTGCCACTTTAAATGATTAAAAATACTGACTCACCTCCCAATCCAAGGTCATTCAATGTTCAGATCTGCTGTGGTCAGTCCGGTTATCAGAGATTCTGGCGGGCCCAGCAACAATTCCGGATGCGGAAGTTGCCTGTTACGCAAAAACATACCGGTTGCTTGAGAGTTTCCGGTTGACAAGGAAAACACGCGGTTGCCAGTTGCTTGAGAGTTCAGGTTAGTTGAGTACCGGATATTTGAGAGTTTGCTGTATACAGTTCAAAATTATTAGTGTCAGTGAGAGAATCTGAATACAGTTTTTCTTGGTGGCCCCCTCTCTCCTGAAACAAGATAAAGTATCTGGCAAACTAGACAAATTCCATAACTTTTAGTTAAACCTACCATAAGTGTGACCTTTAAAATAAAAGAAATATAGTTTCTGTTCCCAATTGATTACAATAAACTACCGTTTTGGTCCGAATATAAGCCACACCCGCATATAAGCCGCACCCGTAAAGTTCAAGGGGAAAAAATAGAAAAAAGATAGTACTCAAATATAAGCCGCACCCGTAAAATTGGAGAGAAAAAGACTCTCAAAGTGATCAGCCATTGCAAGAAACAGGCTTTCTAATTAGCACTGTAGCTTTTTTTGCAGGTTACAGGCTTTACAGGATGTTAGAATCACTAAAACCGTAAATCGCTATTCAATACAGCAGTCTAAAGCACGAAAGTCGGCACCCTTAACTCGCAATCACGCAAATCGGCAGTAATTTTGCGGTCGCGAATATAAGCCGTCAGTGTCATAGTTTGTTTTCATTTTTAGAGATAAAAGGACAATACAAGTTCTAAATTGCATTAATTTAAAACAGCAACATTTAAAACACCAATATAGTTCAAGAAAAAGGGTTTGTTTTTGTGAAGTATGTAAAACTAACAACATTAGTAGCTATGTAACCAATGGATATAAAAACATTTTTCGAAAAAAAACTGAACTTGTATGTATGATTATGTTTATGAGTGCAGGAATCCAATTTGTGTTTGTTACATCACGTCATGAGAAGCGGACCATTACGGTGTAGTTCAATATCAGTTGAGGGAGGAATGGTGGAGGAGCGAACAGGAGAGATCAGTAGTCATTGTTAGATAATTGGTTAAGACTAAAATTGACACTACACCTGTACACCTTTAGAGGCGCCATAGCAGGAAGTTTGCATCAATAGATGCAATAACTTCTCTCAAGAAATTAAATTGTGCCTCTAACACTCACAACTTCCACTAAAGTATCTTGGTAACCTCCAGGGTCCAGCAGATGTATCAAACTCATTTTTTTTTCTAATTAAAAACTATTGCTATGATTTTTTTCCATGCTTATATATTTACTAGCGACTTGCCCGTCAAAAATGACGGCAATAAAAAGTTAAGCCTGGCAATGCTGTTTGCCACACAATGGGAGCCTCCCCCTCTACTTTACTGGCCTCGCTATGAGCGCTTTTTCCGCTCATCACAGGCTTTTCAATGAGCACCTTCGGCGCTCATTACGGGCCTTGTAATTAGCTCCTTTGCCTCCCCTGTGTCTTTTCCCCCTCCCCTGTGTCTTTCCCTCTTCCTCTCCTTCCCCTGTATTTCTTCCCCCTCCTCTCACTCCTCTGTGTCTCTTCCCCTTCTCTCACTCCCCTGTGTCTCTTCCCCTTCTCTCACTCCCCTGTGTCTCTTCCCCCTTCTCTCACTTTCCTGTGTCTATCCCCCTCCTCCCCTGTGTGTCTCTCCCCCTCCTCCCCTGTGTGTCTCCCCCCCTCCTCCCCCGTGTGTCTCTCCCCCTCCTTCTCTGTGTGTCTCTCCCCTCCTCCCCTGTGTGCCTATCTTCTGTGTGTCTCTCCCCTCCTCCCCTGTGTGCCTTTTCCCTCCTCCACTGTGAGTCTCTTCCTCCCTTCTCTGGCTCCCTTCTCTCCCCCCCTCCCCTGTGTCTCTTCCCACTCCCTTGTGCCCCCCCCCCATTTCCCTCCCCTGTATCTCTTCCCCCTCCTCTCACTCCCCTGTGTCTCTTCCCCCTTCTCTCACTCCCCTGTGTCTCTCCCCCTCCTCCTCTGTGTGTCTCTCCTCTCTTCTCCTGTCTGTCTCCCCCCTCTTCCCCGGTCTGTCTCTTCCCTCCTCCCCTGTGTGTCTCTCCCCTCCTCCCCTGTGTGTCTCTCCCCTCTTCCCCTGTCTGTCTCTCCCCTCCTCCCCTGTGTGTCACCTCCTCCCGTGTCCCTCTTCCTTGCCACATGTGTGTGACCGGCGCAGTGCGCAATGCACATGCGGGCCCCCGAGCAGTGCAAATGCATGGCTAATGCTGCGCAATGCACATGCGTGGGCCTTTGCGATCGATCGTAGTTGTCAAACTGCGATTTGTTGCAAGAGTGACGACGAATCGCTG
Organism: Discoglossus pictus; assembly: GCA_027410445.1. Lineage (NCBI taxonomy): Eukaryota > Metazoa > Chordata > Amphibia > Anura > Alytidae > Discoglossus > Discoglossus pictus. The sequence goes on along the minus strand of CM050164.1, from coordinate 304,179,612 downwards.
TTTGACAACAATTAGATGTGATATTTATTTATACATGGAGAGTGACCAGTAACCTATTATTTCCTTCATTTGTATTTTTTCCATTATTTATGCCAACATATTCCATAGCGCTATACAGCGGTAAGATTAAGTCAAAATAATATTAACCTAATGAAAAGAAGAAAAATAAAATAATGGAGGGCCCTGTCTTTGAGAGTAAAATCAAACATACACAGTAGGGATTTCGCAAACAGTGCGCCCGCGGACTATTCGCAGCGATTTTGGCATGTTCTCGTTCGCAGCGGACGGCGAACACATGCGCTTTTCGGTTCGCCCCTATACTTTATCATTGAGGAAACTTTGACCCTGCACCTCACAGTCAGCAGACACATTCCAGCCAATCACCAGCATACACTCCCTTCCAGAGCCTTCCATCTGAAGGACAGGCTAATATTCTGCTCTGTTTCACCAGTCATAGTTGGTGTACCATACATTGAAAAAAAACAACCCTTTTTTCCTTTAATCTAATTTCAGTTGCCTGACTGTGTCAGGCTCACAGCTTATATTGTGCTCAGTGAAATAAAACAACACTTTTTTGACTGTAATAGATTGAATAGCAATTGCCTGCCTACAGGCGTGTGTGTGCAGCCTATTGCATCTACTCTGCCAACTTTTGCCAGTGCATAGTGATACGTCATATCTGGTGCAACCGTAGTGTACAGTGACATAAAACAACACTTTTTTGACTGTAATAGATTGAATAGCAATTACCTGCCTACAGGCGTGTGTGTGAAGCCATTTGCATCTACTCTGCCAACTTTTGCCAGTGCACAGTGATACGTCATATATGGTGCAACCGTAGTGTACAGTGACATAAAACAACACTTTTTTGACTGTAATAAATTGAATATCAGTTGCCTGCCTACAGGCGTGTGTGTGAGGCCTACAGCGCCCACTCTGCCAACTTTTGCCAGTGCACAGTGACACTCATATCTGGTGGCACATTAGATTGTACGCGCAGTGCCCCAAATTTGAAGTGGGAGGACCGACCAAGCCTCATTTTCCATCTCCCACTTCCAAAAATCCATGCCATATACACGTCCCCTGACGTAACAGGTATCAAACTGATAGGAATAAATAGTACAACTGAACACACCATTCCTATCTGGTGGCACATTACATTGCACATGCAGTGCCCCAAATTCAAAGTAGGAGGTCTGACCAAGCATCTTTTTCCATCTCCCTGTTCCAAAAATCAATGCCATATACACGTCCCCTAATAGTGGATGTAACAGGGATTAAACCGATAGGAATAGTACTACTTAACAGTACACATCTTATAATAACGCAGACAGAGGCAACGCAGAGAGAGGAGTCTGAAGAAGAGGAGTCAGTGGAGGAAGGTGGCTTTGAGGAGGTGGAAGACCAAACACAACAGGCATCCCAGGGGGCTTGTTGTCACCTTTCGAGGACCCTTGGTGGCTGGGTGGAGGAGGAGACCTTCAATGACATCAGTGAGGACAAGGAACGGGACATGGCTAGCTTGGTATCCAACCTTGTGCAAATGGGGAGTTTGCGGTTGTGCAAAGGGACTGTTTGCGGTTGTTTGCGGTCATTAAACGGGGAGATTGGTCTGTTACTGTGAAGCGGGTCTAACCCTTACACTACCTGATCGATACAACATCATACCTGATGTTTTAAAGCATGTTATTCCAAACAATTTAGGAATGTTAGGTGATTTATGCCCTTTATGGCTTAAAACCAGACTCTGCATCAACTATGTAATTTTCCATGGGAGTTTTGCCATGGATCACCCTCCGGCATGCCACAGTCCAGGTGTTAGTCCCCTTGAAAAAACTTTCTCAGAGCACTTAGGCAATGAGCGCCGAAGGCGTTCATTGCCGGCAAGCCTTGCGTAGCGAGGCGAGCCGTTAAACTCGGAGCACTTAGCAGAAGTTAGGAAAAAAAAATATGAAACGTGGGACTTAGATAAAAAAAGATACGAGACGCAAAAAAATTACGGGATTAGCGGCCAAATTAAAAACCCGAAAAACAAACTAAATAAACCCCCCAAAAATCCCAAAACATCACAGACAGCATGGGGCAACAGCCAGGACATCTGTGAGTGAGGTGGAATGCGAATTTAACTCGATTTAGACGATTTTCACCACCTGAAAAACACCTAAGCGAAGGAAAAAAATGGCCGGGGAAAAAAATAAAAAAGAGGCTACACGACCCCGGACCGCACAAAATACTGCAAACCGCGTAGCACTTTAAACATCACAGTACGACCTACAATAGAAAAGCAGGAAAATGCTCACGAGATGCGTACCACATTAATAACATTACGACTTTACAATGCTGCTTTACACAATAAACCAACGGCTTTACCTCGCGCACGCAGCCTACTTAGAGCCTCATTTAATTGTGAGTTGGACAATTGAATAGGGCTCTATATAAGCACATAACATATTTTTTATACAGAACTTTTTACTTACTGAACTTCTATCCAAAATCAAGGTCTTCACTAAGTAAAAACTTAAAAAAATATGTTATGTGCTTATATAGAGCCCTCTTCAATTGCCAAAATTGCAATTGAATGAGGACCTTAGAATGCACAGTTCAAACATTCATTACACTTTATAAGCGGGACACTAACACTCACAATGTATATTCTATGAAGACGGAAAATACAAACAGATTGTTAGCTCTTCAGCCTATTGCTCGCTGCATACATCTTATAAATAAAGTATATTAATTTATTGCATAAATAATTAATTATTACTTAATTGAATAAGTCATTAATTATTACTTACCGTATATACTTGAGTATAAGCCGACCTGAGTATAAGACAAGGCACCTATTTTACTACAAAATACGAGGAAAGCGTAGTGACTTGAGTATAAGCCGAGGGTGGGAAATGTGCTGCCACCTGTGTCCCTCTTGTGCCCTCTGTGTCCCCCTCTTGTGTGCTCTCTGTGCCCCTTTCTTGTGTGTCCCCTCTCTCTCCGTGTCCCCACTCTCTCTCCCCTGTGTCTCTTCCCCCCTCTCCCTCCCCTGTGTCTTTCCCCCCTCTCCCTCCCCTGTGTCTCTTCCCCTCCTCTCCCTCCCCTGTGTCTCTTCCTCTCCTCTCCCTCCCCTGTGTCTCTTCCCCCTCCCTCCCTCCCCTGTGTCTCTTCCCCCATCTCCCTTCCCTGTGTCTCTTTCCCACTCTCCCTCGTGTCTCTTTCCCTCCCCCTCCCTTATCACCCTCCTCAGCTCCCTCCTCAACAGCCCTCCTCATCCTCTCTCCTCAACCCTCCTCCTCATCCTCCCTCCTTATCCTCTCTCCTCAACCCCCCTCCTCAACCCCCTTCCCCCTCTTCAACCCTCATCCTCCCTCCTCAACCCCACTCCTCAACCCCCCTCCTCATCCTCCCTCTTCAAACTCCCTCCTCAACCCCTCCTCATTGCCCTCCTCAACCTCTCTCCTCATCCCCCCTCCTCATCCTCAACCCCCCTCCTCAACCTCTCTCCTCAACTCCCTACTCAGCCACCCTCCTCAACCCCCTCATCAACCCCCTCCTCATCCTCAATCCCCTCCTCAACCCCCCTCCTCATCCTCAACCCCCCTCCTCATCCTCCCTCCTCATCCCACCTCCTCATCCTCCCTCCTCATCCTCCCTCCTCAACCCCCCTTCACAATGACCCTCATCATCCTCAACCCCCCTCCTCAACCTCTCTCCTCAACCCTGTCCTCATCCTCAACCCGCCTCCTCAACCTCCCCTCCTTAACCCCTCTCCTCAATCCCACTTCTCATCCTCCCTCCTCAACCCCCTCATCATCCTGCACCCCTCCTCAACCCCCTCCTCATCTTCAATACCCCTCCTTAACCCCCTCCTCATCCTCCCTCCTCAACTCCCCTCCTCATCCTCCCTCCTCAACCCCCCTCCTCAACCCCCTCCTCATTCTCAACCCCCCTCCTCAACCCCCTCCTCATCCTCATGCCCCCTCCTCAACCCCCCTCCTCGACCTCACCCTTCAACCCGCCTCTTCAACAACCCTCCACACTTCACCCCTCGCTAATTACCTCTCCCTTTCCCCTCACTTACCTTCCATCAGCAGCTGCTCCTCTGTGCATCTTCCGGCTGTGTCGGGACCCGGACAATGCTAATGACATGACGCGCATGTGACAGAGGTGTTCAATATAAGAATGAACAACACCTAAGTAGGTTTGTTTTATATGTCTGGTAACTTACTCAGAGAGCAGCTTTCTTTTAGCTCACTTGTGCTCTTCACATGAAAAAAATTAAACATGCCTTAGTTAAGCTGTCCAGAGGTTTAATTGAACCAAATTGTGATAGAATAAGCTGCCAAGATGATACCTTTTTTTCTTTTCTGCCACCATATCTGTTTCTATGTTTAAACTGAGTGGAGTAGTCATGAATGTCCAGTAATCAGGTTATTATTAATAATAATAATTAATAATAATAATAATAAAATCTGTTTCATTGCAAACTTTATGTAACAAAAAACTAACAGGAATCTGGGATCTTCACCAAAAGGGATTTTGCACAATTAATCAAGGCCTATTAGACAGCTGGTCTTTCAATAACACAATGTTGTAATACCCTTAGAGATTCTCATTCTAGATTGCTTAGAGAGGAAGGTAGCGAGTAGAATTTTGTGTGGAATCATTTGACTCCTAAGAGGCCTGGTAAATGCAATATGATTGAAAAGTAAATTTATGTATTCAGTGTTCACTTAAATGCTCAACTTTTTTAGGTGGGTATATTTCAGTACATGTTGTAAGTATTACAGCGAGAATAGCCTGACAAGTATAATGAAAAAGCTTGTATTATGTAAAGAGCCCCAGATCTAAGCTCACAGGGTCTCAAGATCAAGATTATAGAAAATTACAATACTTTTATAATTTCAGCAGTTACCAAGAGATGAAATCATTAAGGAATGTGAAGGTTCTGACCCCAAAAAACACTATGAGTAGCAGAGATATTGTATGTTTCCTCACATCAGCAACTTATCAGTGGGTGGAATGTATTAATCATCACTGGGGTGTGCACACATGTATTTAATATGCACTATTTTATATCAAGGGCTCCCCGTTGGTCCAGTGATTTGGATGCTGGTGCCTTCACCACAGCATCCTGGGTTCAAATCCAGCCAGGGAACCACAAGGTCACACTGGCCAGTACTTGGATGGGAAACTACCAGGGATTACCAGGAGCTGCATCAGCATGGTGTGTTGACCATGAGGCCACAGAGAGTCAGAAACAACTGAGTGACACAATTTACATTTTATATGGGGACAAATATAAAATTAAAATCAATATAATCAAAATTGTTGTGTAGACCTTCCTTCTTCACACAGAGGTAGTGTTACTTAATCAACCATCATTCCTCTCAATGTGGATTTAGTGTGTCCTACCTATAAAAAATGTCATGTCAATAATTAGTCCACTGTTCAATTATTTCTTTCTGTGCACTTCATATTCCCAATATTGTAGTTTTCTTCAGACAGAGCTATCCTGTTTGAGTAAACTGATTCCTTAGTTTGTTTTTTTCTTTCTCTTCTTTTAAAACTCATGCTCTGAACATTGTTACATTGCTAGTTAAAGACCTAACATTTACTAATTTGATTACTGCTGGTTCACATTGTGCCTGCTACATCATTTATGTGCTCTGTAGATTTGAATGTATGCAGGCTTGGATCTACCTTTTTGGAGACCCTGGGCAGTGAAATGGAGGAGCCGCTGCACGCCTCCATTTTTCCATTTTCTGTTTGTGTACATCTCTCTCTTGCGGTGTGAGCAAATCACAGACATTTCCCCATAACAGCAATTTTCACAACATAGCTACTCATACAAACATTGAGCAATTATTTATTAAATGCATTTGATGGTGGGCCGTATTATTTATATTTTCTGTGGGAGAGTAGCAGGCATATGTTACACAAACACATATCATGATCACTTGTGTCACACATACAAACTATGGCCCTCATTCAATTGCGATTTGGCCAATTGAATAGGGCTCTAAATAATCACATAGCATATTTTTTTAAATACGTTTTTAGTTAGTAAACATCTATCCAAAAGCAAGGTTTTCACTAACTAAAAACTTCTTTAAAAAAAATATGCTATGTGCTTTTTTAGAGCCCTATTCAATTGGCCAAATAGCAATTGAATGAGGCCCTAAGTAATTGTCAGCGTTAAAGGGCCACTGCAGAATAAAAACAGAAATTCTTTGAAAAAGTTGAGTCTAACACAGAGCATGTAATAAGATAATAACACACTGAGATATAATTACATTACACAATAAAACTCCAGTAATATCTATATGTATATATCCTCTAGTACAGCAATGTGTGTGTATATTTATGTTCCTGCACTGCAATGACAATTTGACACATCCTCTTTCTTTTGTTAATGGCCCTTTATTGGCCAGTTAATAAACTGCAGTATTTCATTTGTTCAGCCAGAAATTCATTATTTAAGGCTGTTACAACAACAGGTACATGCTGTAAAGGCATTCATGGCATAATGGGTTTGGAATCACAGTAATTCAACTCTTTGATCTCTCATATGTTTGTCTTTGAACAACATTCCTGGACCACAGTATAAACATTGCACGACTTTTCACTAGAAGCAATATTTATGTTATGTTTACGTGAAAGTACACATAAACATATTATAGTCAATGTAGTAAAAGTATTTTATACTAGGGGAATATCAAGCCCCAAGTTATAGCTGTACAAAGCATTTGGAAACTCTAACTAATTAATACTCTTTTCAATACCTAATAAACTACTCAAGGTAACAATAGGATAACCTTACTTGCTTCATGTACATTTTATATGTTTAACTTGTCTTAATTTTATTTTGACAGTCTTCTTATAGAATTAATAAAGCATATATGTTTTTATATGTTGATGCAATCCAAAATTAGAGCCAAATAGAGAGAAGAGTGCTAGCAAAGGGTGTTTTGTTTATTTTCTCTTACTTACAGTGCAACTGCAAATTTTATTAATTGTATTTTTTTTTATTTATTGTGTTGAAAATTGTTTCTGCTGTTCACATTCATTTACACTTGCCTTTACGATGGATAAAAGAAAGGAAGTGATTAACCTGCAAGCATGTCATAAAATGCCATAGGAATGCTGAGCTGGACGATTCATTGATGCCTTCAGCCAGAGAACACAGACAAAGTGCTGACCTACATCAAGCTTCAGACACATCAGATCTTGGAAGTACCATCACTATTATTCTTTTTACACACACTTCTCACATCTGGATGTATTGATTCAAGTAATGAGATTTAGCCCAGGCTATATCACGTCAGATGTGTACTTCATCACTTCCTGACATCAGGTGACATAGTACAATAATGTCTTCCTAGCCATTATATCTATCTTTTCTCAGCATGCAAGTTTTTTTTTATTAATCAGATGATAATATTGTGATCTGTTAAACTATTTACTAGTTATACTCTACCTTTTGTATGCAGATCATTAATGCAGATTTTTGTTTGTTTGTACCCTATTTTAAAATATTGACTATATCCAATTTCTAATCCACTTAAATAAATACTGTTGTGCCTACATAACTGTATTGACATTTGAAAACCAGTATGTGAAGAATAAAAACAATAAGATAGCTTTTAAAACTTTGAACTGCAATGTTCCATATTCAGCAGATCAGCCTCTTTCCACACCTATTGGCAGCCCCTGGAAACAGTATGGGGGAAGGGGCGTTTTGACCGGGCTAGTGTGTCGGAGTGTGTAGGGTTAGATAACAGGGGGAGGAGTAGGGGTTGAATAATATTGAGTGCTACCCGCCTTGTGGGCAATTGGTCCAGGGGGAAACAAATGAGAAGATCCCTAGCGTCATGTCAGCTCTCAACATGAAGGATTTGGTGGCCCTGATCACCACTCAGGCTTCGCAGCATGGGGCCAATTGGCTACAGCAAATGCTGCAAGCAGTGAGCAGTACCACACCAACCACTACTGAAGCAGTAGCGAGGCGGCCAGTGAGGCAATCCATACCATCAGTGAGGCTTACTCCGGAGGTGCCACGGAGCAGAGGAGGCAGCGTTGTCATGAGGGTGACCACCAGGTCAGCAACATTGGTGAGGAAGGAGCAGGGAAAGAAAACAGGCGCAGCCACAGTGGCAGCAGCAGTCCCTCCTTCCCCAGCAGTCCAGAATACCAGCGCGGGGGAGTGGGGCCCCCACAGAAAGGATGGAGTAGTCGTGGCCCGCATTTCTGAGGGCCGGCGGGGCGACGGATTGGTGGATGACTGGAGAGGAGGAAGAGCAGGAAGGCCATGGAGCAGCGAGGCAACTGGACAGGTTGCGGCAGAGAGCAGGGGAGCTGTAGCGGCGGCAGAGCGAGAAGAGGAGGAGGACCCAGGTGTTACCGTGCTGGCAGCAGAGGAGGTTCCACGGGGAGGCTGCAGACAAACAGCAGCGGGGAGCAGCAATCCTGGGGTCGTCGCTGAATGTCCGGTCCGGGCAGGTCCAAGGAGGGAGTCCAGAGAAGGTCCAGTGGTGAGGACGGTGCACATGGGCGTGAGGAGGAGAAGACGGCCTTCTGACGAGGGTACGAGTGAGTTTTACGCTGCTGGCAGCAGGGGAGCGCACAACTGGAGCAGGGATGGCACAGCAGGCGGAGGAGCGCACAAGGAGGGGCAATGTTGGGGCAAACCTGTTGTTGTAACACAATTCATGACGGAAATACAGGATGCAGCCACCATGTCCAAAGAAAGTTTTTTATACGTATTGAGATGGTTGCTGGCCATCTCAGTGATGAAAAAAAGGAAATGTGGCAAATTGAATGAATGAGAGGCTGCAAAGTAGCATATGAAGAGACGTATGTGTCAAAGAGTGGGATTTGATGTAGTAGGAGAGCAAGATAAATGAGTAAGCAAAAGGGATTCTCTAGATGGCTGAAGACTGAATCCATACATTAAGGAGACAGACTGGTGGAGGAAGCTGCATAACGGGATAGTGGGAAAAGAATGGTGGGAACATGGAGAGAGTGCACAGGACTCATAGGTTGATTGTATTGTTCCCTGGTGTGGTTATCGTTTGGTCTGGGATTGCCCCTCGTATAAAGTGGATGGTGGCATCGGATCCAGTTAATTGGACAGGGCTAGAGTGCGATTGAACAAGATAGTTGGGTCATTTGTAAGGCGTATGGGCGGAGTTGTTATCAGGCATCGTCATTTGCCCCTCCTTGAAGAGACGTATGTGTCAAAGAGTGGGATTTGATGTAGTAGGAGAGCAAGATAAATGAGTAAGCAAAAGGGATTCTCTAGATGGCTGAAGACTGAATCCATACATTAAGGAGACAGACTGGTGGAGGAAGCTGCATAACGGGATAGTGGGGAAAGAATGGTGGGAACATGGAGAGAGTGCACAGGACGGGGAACTGGGGACGTGGACAGCAGAGGGGAGAAGCAGCGCAGGGGACAGCGCAGGGCTGTGGGGAGAAGACATACAAGGATGAGGAGCATGGAAGTGGGTAGAGAGGGGAGAGGCTGCAAGGGATGAAATGGGGCCGAGCATGGATGGCTGAAGCAGCGCAGGGATGCAAGGGACAGTGCAGGGACGTGAGGACAATGCATACCGGAGGAGGAGCAGGGCAGCTGGGAAGAAAGGGGGAGAGGCTGCCAGGCATGGAAGGGGCTGAACACAGGAAAGACACGGCACAGGGATGGTGGGGACGATGGTGCAGCACAAGAATGGGGGCCGGGACAGCGCAGGGACAGGGCACTCACAGCCTGGACGGGGAGAAACAACACATGTAGGAAAGGCACAGCAAGGATGGGGGAGGTTAGGCAATGCAGGCACAGAAGGGGAATGGGCTGCATGCCAACGGATGCAGAGGAGGGGCTGCATGGGCACAGGGGGACCAAGGAGATATCAGATGCACCTGGGTCCATGGGTACAGGGTATCAGGGTGGGGGGGGGGGTAGCAAGGGTACCCCCTTCCTTGTCTGTCTGTGGGGCATGCATGTTGGTTTGGGTATTCCCTGTTGTGTCAAGTCTTTTGTTTTCTTTGTCCTCCCTTTTTCTATTCTTTCCTCCTCTTTTTGTTTGGTTGCTCAAGAGCTTTACGGATCTGGCAAGGGATTTTGGTATCCCTCTGGCAGTGAATAAGACAGTGGGTTCCAGGCACAGTTTGAGTTTTCTTGGTATCCAGATTGACACAGAAACTATGGTTTGCAGCCTTCCCCTAGACAAGGTGTCAGACATCTTGGTATCGGTGAGACACATGCAGGCTATAAAGAAGGTGACGCTCAAGACCATGCAGTCCTTGAAATTGAATTTTGCTTGCCGGATCATGCCAATGGGGAGGATTTTCTCTAGGTGACTGTCTCTCACCACGGTGGGAGTAAAATGCACGCACCATCACATTCGGTGACAGCGGAGCATAGGGAGGACCTCAGGGTCTGGGAGATGTTCCTCTCGCATTTTAATGGTCAGCCAGTCATCTTGCAGGATCAGGTGCAAAATTCGGTATTAGATCTTTTTACCGATGCGTCCGGTTCTATCGGTTTTGGAGTTTATTTCGGGTGGCTGCTGGTGCGCAGAACATTGGCCGGCGGAGTGGAGTGACGCCATTTTGAAGAACATGGCCTTTTTGGAATTATTTCTGATTGTGGTAGCATTGCATTTGTGGGGAAATAGTTTTCAGAACCATCACATAGTATTCCATTGTGACAATTTGGGTGTTATGAGGGCCATTAATTCCATTTCTGCATCCTCTATGCCAGTAGTATGTTTGCTCAGGAGACTTTTGTTAAAATGTTTGTTCCTTAACATATTTTTCAGGGCGGTACACATCCCTGGAGAGTATAATGTTATAGCTGATGCTCTCTCTCAATTTCAGTGGCAGAGATTCTGGGAGGTGGCACCGGCTGCGGAGGCACAGAGGACACCCATGACCATGGATCTATGGAGGCTTGCGTACCAGGAATAACTGCACTGGTCCGAAAATCTTTGCCGGAGAGTACATGGAATGCGTATAGCAAAGTGTGGACTGAATGGGTGCAGTTTGGAGTGGATGAGAGACACAATGAGTTGCAATGCAGCACAGTACAAGTCTTGCTATTGTTTATTATAGAGAGGCATGCTCATGGTATTTCTTTTACTGCCCTGTCAAAAGTCTTGTCAGCATGGGCATTTTATTTCAAATTTCAGGGTATAGAGGATTTTACTAAGAATTTTGTGGTAAGGCAGGCAGTGAAAGGGATCGGTAGAGGGGTGAGCAAGAATTTGGGCGATAAGAGGTATCCAGTTTTGTTTGTCTTCTTGGGTAAATTGGTAGAGGTATTAGAAGGTATTTGTGTGTCGCAGTATGAATTTTTATTATTTAGGGCAGCTTTTATATTAGCCTTCTTTGGGGCACTTTGTATTTCGGAGTTAGTGACGGTGTCCAGATCGGTGGATGGGGGTTTGTTTATGTCGGATGGTGTTATAGACGGAGAGGTCATCTCTATTTATATTAGGAGGTCGAAAGCTGACCCGCTTGGTAAGGGGAAAGAAGATTTTTATATATGCAGTTCCATCTAGTCTAGGAGTTTTTGTACGTACATCCGTCCTTACCTGTTTGTATTGTGGATTTTCGGACACTCCTTCATTTATTGGGCAAGAGGAACGGCTGCGGTTAAGGCGATTGTGGCACCAGTTAGTGGGTAAGGTTGTGTCTTATGCTAGGATGTTTGGTTCACCAGGGGGTTTGTTGATACATCTTGGAGGCAATGATTTGGGATTTGTGCCATTAAAGGATCTAGTAATGAGTATTAAGTGTGACATTCATAGGTTGATTGTATTGTTCCCTGGTGTGGTTATCGTTTGGTCTGGGATTGCCCCTCGTATAAAGTGGATGGTGGCATCGGATCCAGTTAATTGGACAGGGCTAGAGTGCGATTGAACAAGATAGTTGGGTCATTTGTAAGGCGTATGGGCGGAGTTGTTATCAGGCATCGTCATTTGGAGCTGGCTTGTGCGCCCTCCTATTACTTGAAGGATGGGGTCCACCTCAACGAGATGGGCCGCAGGGTTTTTAATTATGCCCTAATTTGCCTTTATTGTTGGGCGGAGCTAGCCGCCAAGGGCTAGCTGGTGGCGGGGGTGATTGCTCTCGTTAAGGGGGAGCAGATTTATGTTGGTGGTATACAACTGGTAAAGGGAGAGGTCTCTTGGAGACGGGGTTCTGGAAGACGTCAGTTGGTGGGCTCCCCTTGATGGACGTGAACAAACACTTCTGTTTTTTTGTTTGGTGAATTCAGTTGTGTCTGACTCTCTGTGACCGTATATTCTGCAGCACCTTGGCACATTTCTCTGTGTTTCTGGTTGTGCTTATCCATATGCTTTTCTTTTCAAAGATACTGGAGTGAGATGCCAGTTCCTTCTACAGTGGACCACAATTTGCCTGATCTCTCTACTATGATCTGCCCATCTTGGGTGACCCTACATGATATAGCTCACAGTTTCATTGAGGTACACAAGCCCCTTCACCATGACAAGGTAGCGATCTAAAAGGGCGTGAGAGTCTTTATGAATCTTTATCTAATAGGGGTGAAAAGAATAGGGGTGGAAGAAGCAGCTCTAGAATGTTTTCAAGATTGAAGGTTCAGGTATAAGTTTTAAAAGCTACATTGAATTAATTTTCTTCAAAATATGAAGACATTTTATTGCTAGCCCTGTACTAAATAACTAAATAAAACTATATTGTACGACCCACTAACACTACTCAGAAAGCAATTCTATTTCCTTTAATGCTATGACAATATTATGTATATAACAGTAAATACACAAAATTCATTGCATTATACAACAGTGAATATTTGCACCTGGTGATATGAGCTTACATAGGTACAGCTATATTTAAAACTGACATTAGGTGAGGGGTCTTTAAAGGTAATCTGCAAACTTGCTTTAATATATGGTCTAAATTTGACAATGGGCAAAATGGATTTAGAAATTGCTAATTCCTGCTAAATATTTACCACTTATTTGCAATTATTATTTTCTGTGAGTCACAATTTATTTTTCCAAGCTGCTTTTTCACCTAGAGTCACTCCCCACATATTACTATTTTCTAGTCTCTGTCTATACATAAATTTGATGCTTTGTACCTAATTGCATTAGTGTTCTTTTATTGCAAATCTCCCTATGAACAGAATCAATTTCAATCTGTGCTTTGTTCTGGAAGTATAGAAACAACTTACTTAACCTTAGTGATTCGTTCTGCAGATGGAAACCAGTACTGGTCAAGAAGGCATGTTAAGTCAAGAAAGTCAGGGCAGGTCAATAAACTCTGCTGTCATAATCATAGTGTAAAATAGTCGCTTGGGAAGCCCAGACATTTCATACAGATAGTGTATTGCATCTGTTCTCACAAGCTGTTCCCAAAAGTGCCTAACATTCAAATACCAATAAGATCAAAAAATAAGAAAACTAAACAAGGGAAACAAATTAAATCAATATAGAAATAACACCACAAAAAAAAAGTAAAAAAATATGATAGTTTGCAGCAATATTTCTATATTGATTTAAATGTATTTTTCTTTTTTGATCCTTCAAGGTCTAGGATTGCCAATTTTTTAGAGGTAACTGATGCACAAGAAATATAACTGTGTGAAGACATAAATAACCATATATGCCTCCTTGAGCTGAAAATATATTTGTGCAAGTTATTGTATCTGAACTTTGTGGCAACAAAATGAATGAATGACATTTAAATATCATTTATTTATTGCACAACAAATTTATTGTGCATATATTTTTGCAGTTTGGAATTAAATTGGGCCACAATTCAGTAAGTACAAGGCTAAATCCCTGTATTTGTTGCATGGCTTATATTCTTCATAATTATAGTGAAGGATTTATATACTGCAGCTGGGCTCTGCTTGTGGTAGCCAGATAGCATTTGGACTTTACATGTGACCATTTTGTTTCAGTTCTATGATTGACCTTGATAAAAGAATGTACACATGGCCAAGCTCCAAGCCTTCAGGAACCATAGCTGAATCATTCCACAATGTGTTTATGTTCAGCTGCTACAGATTCAATATGCCTATGAAATCTATCATAATTCTCAAACTCCATAACGACTGTAGCTGGGAATGGTAGCAAAACTATTACAAATATGCTTGTTTTTGGTGAAATAATTATTTCATATGATGAACGGTAATTTAACTTACAAACACATTTATTGAACTGTACTAGAGTAAAAGACTGAGTATAACTATTCAAATCAAGTTTTAACCAAACCTAGGTATGTATTTTAATAAAAGCACATCTCAAGAAGATTAACTATCTGTGTAAAACTTATGGAACATGCCAGTTACTCCTTTCTATATGTTTGTGGGGAGCAGTAACTGCCATTATGTCACTGACAGTAAGGATGCTGAGCTGACTATGTCAGATATTCAAGAACTGATTCATGCGCCAGTCAAGCTATAACTGCAGTAATGCTTTGTGATAGATACAATTACAGTGCCTTGCAAAAGTATTCACCCCCTTGGCATTTTTCGTGTTTTGTTGCTTTACAACCTGGAATTAACATGGATTGTTTGAGGATTTGCATCATTTAATTTACAGAACATGCCCACAACTTTGAAGATGTTTTTTTATTTTTTTTTATTGTGAAGCAAACAACAAATAGGATAAAATAACAGAAAAAGTCAATGGGTATAACTATTCACAGTCTCGCAATGTGTGGCAAACAGCATTAGTACATGGGGGGAGATCTTAAGATCTTGTGTACAAGAACAAACCCTGAAATATTGATGAAGTAAAAGACACAATTTGCCTGACATTAGTGTAGAATTATGTTGTAAGACTTGTGTGTGGTTGGTAGGGTACATGAATGTCTTGCACAAGAAGGACAGCATTTTGAATGAAACACCTAAAATATTGTAAGAGTAATTGTGTTATGTAAGATTCTACTTCTGTAATAAAAGATTTGGTATATATTACAAATTCATGAAAAAAGGATGTTACTTCTACCTTACCCTGTATACAGTGCCTTGCAGAAGTATTCACCCCCCTTGGCATTATTCGTATTTTGTTGCCTCACAACCTGGAATTAACATGGATTGTTTGAGGATTTGCATCATTTAATTTACAGAACATGCCCACAACTTTGAAGATGTTTTTTTTTATTTTATTTTTATTGTGAAGCAAACAACAAAACAACTTATTCGTTATCAGTGATTATGCTGCATGAATTACATGAAACTAATGAAAGCAAGATTACATCAAAGCCTGAAGGTGCTCACAAAAATATGACTGTTCCAGCCTCTCCTCTGTTCTACTCCTCAAGGTAATTTCTCGCTTCATGATGCCTGCTCAGTCAATCTGCTTAACAGTTTCATTTTTGTTTGTTTTGTTAAATATTACATAGGATGTGACAGAACTTCTTAAGCTAGAACTTGAGTATTATCATACCAGTGTCTTCCTAATCTCTGTAACTGTAGATCTCTGCTGGGCATTCTAATTTCCTTTTAACCAAACTTCACCCACATTTTCTCTTCCATTCCTCAAACTGCTCACATCAACATGAACTCACCACCATCTCCTCTGGTCTCCTAAACATGAAAACTTCATTACCCATGCATGATCCATTTAGGCTTAGATGAAGAATAACAGACACGACGACACGGGCCACAGCTTTTATTTATAAACAATTATATAACAAAACATAACTTTATGTACACAAAATACCACAATACTTTTTCCGGGGGAGGAGCCGGCCACGGACAGTGACCTCACGCTTTGGGCCCTGCCCACAGCCCCAATGCTTATATTAAGCACGCCCTGTGAGGTAGGGCCAATGCCCACTTAGGCCAGTGGGCCGGGCAACTCACCTCCCGCCAAACCACAAACATAGCAAAATACACAACAAAATGCCACTTCTACGCTAATTCATTGAATACAAACTTTATTTTTATTTTTTTTACATATTTGTATTTCTATATTTTCTTCATACAAACATTTACATTTTTTAAACACTCAACCAAAATGACAGGGTGGGTGGGTGGGATTTTACGGCGCAAAACGTGCGTGTACGACACGCCCCCTACACTTCCTATTGGTTGACGGCCTCACAGGCTCCGCTGGGTCACGCAACGATACGTGCTGACCCAGGAAGCCTGTGCAGCCTCAACCACATCAACCACCTATAGCCCTCCCAACCAGCCTTTGCCACTCCCACATACATGTGATATTTACTAATTTGTAGTTCCATCTACAGATAATCCATTATAATTTCTCACAGCTAATTAAAAGCACAAATTCTTAATTTCTCCTGTCACATACCTCCTGACAAGCTCTATACCCTGTGTGATCATAATGCATCACAACTTTTTTTTAAATCCATTTTGGGCTTATACTAATTGTTTCTTATACTTTTCAGTTTCTATGCTAAACAAATATGGTCTACTATTTCGGTTTTTGGACTTGTGTTCAGGTTATGGGATAGCCATTACAATATATTACCAAGGATACCCCAAAGTCATGCATGTAAGATATTGTGACAAAGTGATACGTGGAATCAATGTTAGTCTGAGACTGAGCAAAGCTTTATGTCCAGTCCTGAACTGAAAGTGCTAATTGAGCTTCAGCACAATTAATAGGTGCACATGAAATCATGTAAGGGGTGCTATAAAGGACTTCAGTCAAGATGAAAGAGGAGAGAAATCCCAACAGTCTTATTCAATAATGAGCAAAATATTTTTAGAACATGAAACAGTCATTTAATAAGCTAGCATTCTAAACTTACATGTTGCATATTATACAAGTATACATATATTATGAATGAAGGAATACTTAACTTAAAATCTGATGGAAAATGTTGCCAAGCTCTTGGGTACATGGCAATATCGCTGCCAGCAAAGCCAACCAATCATCAGGCTAGTTTTCTGCTTCAACCCTTAGCCTGGAACTCCTATAAATACTTTGCTTCCAACTGGACATGGATTCTGGTTTGAAACACATTGTATAAATTCTACCTCAGTCCTTTAGGTTTTTCTTGTTGTGTAATCAGCATGGTTCCTTGCTATCAATTTTATCTTTCATTTTAAGGCAATTTAATGTGCTTTGTCTGCCTCTATATTTTTCAGTGAGGCAGCAAATCAATGAAGTGAGAAATTAGCATTTGAAAGAGCAAATATCTCATTTTCAGCTAACATACATTATTCCTCTGTATAAGAGAACTGATATAAAAAGATATAAAACTAGCAAATGTTTTAGAAGAGTATATTTTGAATGTACTTCATTTTGTTCCATCAAAAGGGGTTTCTAAAGGTTAAAAATCTTTTAACCGTTTAATAAATGCAACTTGTGTAAATGCCAGGACCGTCTTCTGACAAACAGTTTGCACAGTCAGATTTTTTTTTCAGTTGTATACTGAAGACTTTACTAGAGTTAATTTTCAAGACAAACGTAAATGACTCCTGAATAAAATGCAGGAACTAAGCTGGTGTACTCTACAATTGGCTAAACCTAACAAATCTAGTTTTCGGTTTTGCTGATCTGCTCATATTTTCGTAGCCTTTTTCACAAAAGTTCCTCCAACATTAGAAGTCTGGTGTTTTCAAGTTTTTTTGCAATGCTACTGAAAATGTGAGACAGAAAATGTAGGTACTCTATATACTATATATCAGTAAATAATGTATAAAACATTACAATCAATAGAAACTGTTATAGCAGCACACATGTTGACGCAACACAGTGTGTTTGACAAATCCATCTGCAGAAGTACATTCAGTCAACAAGGTAGTCATGCAGAAACATTCACAAACATAAAGGGCCCAATTCAATTGCAAGCCTGTATGTCTGCGGGTGTGTAGCGGGCTCCTGTTCGTCTCCGATTCCGGAGCTATTCAATTGTGCTAGCCCGCAAGTTACTTAAAGCCGACTCCGTAATCCATGCACTGGCTCGTAGCAGTTCAGGGTGGGAACATGATCAATTAAGCAAGACCGTAACCTATCATTTTGAATCAGCCAATAGAAAATGAGACTGTCATTATTATGGCAGTAAAACATGGAGGTTACATGTCAATCAATTAGGTTTGGGGGTCCGATATATGATCAAACTCACAAAACCGCAAAATACAGATTTATGAAAAGAAATGCCAATAATGTTCAAGTCCATGTGGGTGGCATGATATGCATTAACGCATTGATACCCAAGATCCTTTTTACCCCGAAATGAAACAAAAAAAAATCTTATATACTGCCGATTTGTGAGCTTGAGACTGGTGTGCAATTAATTCTAATGTCTATCATCGATTTCCCCGTTATTTACAGTTCAGTAGTGATTTTTTATTTGCATTTACAATAGGTGTTTAACCCTCTTGCGAGCCCTCTCTAGCACTCGTAGGATTTTCTCCTTAATTTCTCTTTTATGGGTCTGAAAACATTTGCGGGCTTGGGGAATTGGAGCAATTGAATAGTGATTTGCGATTTTAGCCATCCTAACTCTTGTGAAAGTGAAAGATCAAAGGCTTCTGGAGGCTGTAAGTTACGGATTTAGCCATTGCAAAGTTTTTAAGGCCGTAACTCGTAACCCGTTCGGAGAGCGCAAAAAGATGCCAATTGAATAGCAAATTAACTTGCAACCTCACTTACGGGCATCAGTAACTTGTGAAAGCTCAATTGAATTGGGCTCAAAGTTCACAAAGTATTTCAGTAATATCATACCAAATTCAGTTACAGTCTGGACAGTGTCAAATCATAAAATTTACCAGTAATGTAAAGTACAGCATTTTTTACAGAGAAGTAGAATTCAATCTTTCTTATTTGCAGGAGTAGAAGGTGACACCTTCTGCAATTTTCTAAAGTGATATCATAAAACATCAAAAACATAAACAGTGGGTGGGGGGAAAACGTTTGTCCACTGACAAAGAAATTATCAGTCTATAATATTAATAGTAGGTGTATTTTAACAGTGAGAGACAGATATTCAAGAAGAGAATTGGAGAAAACAAAAATAATAAAGTTTTATTTACATTCTTAGGAGACAACGTCGATTAAAAACTCTTTAAAATCAAGGGAAGTAGGAAGTAATTCCTTAAAAACATTTTAATATTGAATCCCTTATTTTCCACACTTTTGATAAGTAAACTATTAATATTTGAGGGATCAATACATGATCTTATTTCCTCTTGTCTTATCTTACTAAGTGTGTGATTTTATTAGGTTTGGCTTCCAGACTTTTTTAAGTATATATCTCTTTTTATCAATGTTAGAGATATTGTATTTATATCTTGGTGTTCTGTCACCTTCAAATTCTTTTAGATATGTATTCCACTTTATATAATTCTGAAGTTGGCATATCTAACGCTCTAGGTATTGTTATATAATCCAAATGCCCTTTGAATCTCTATATCAGTTATAGATTATACTGGTATATTTTTCCAGTTATTATAGTGACTCACTGTTGGAGATTATTTACAATGTAGAGGTTTTAGCTGGTAAAAGGGTCTTTTAACAAAATTCCCCACATTCTATTGTATCTATAGCGTTTCTTGTAACCCCTATTTCTGGGTGTCTGACGTCAGACGCTTACACTGAGAATAGGTAGTGCTTCCAGCTAAGCTCCGTGAATTGGGAGTTCATAGTCACCTTCTTGTGCCCTAACTTGCAGTACACGGGAGAGCATGGTATTACATAGGAGGAATCTGTGTATCTATGCAATAACGAACGCATTTAATAAACCTGGAGTTTTTAAGACTTGACATTAATGCGACACCCAGAAATAGGGGTTACAAGAAACGCTATAGATACAATAGAATGTGGGGAATCTTGTTAAAAGACCCTTTTACCAGCTAAAACCTCTACATTGTAAATAATCTCCAACAGTGAGTCACTATAATAACTGGAAAAATATACCAGTATAATCTATAACTGATATAGAGATTCAAAGGGCATTTGGATTATATAACAATACCTAGAGCGTTAGATATGCCAACTTCAGAATTATGTAAAGTGGAATACATATCTAAAAGAATTTGAAGGTGACAGAACACCAAGATATAAATACAATATCTCTAACATTGATAAAAAGAGATATATACTTAAAAAAGTCTGGAAGCCAAACCTAATAAAATCACACACTTAGTAAGATAAGACAAGAGGAAATAAGATCATGTATTGATCCCTCAAATATTAATAGTTTACTTATCAAAAGTGTGGAAAATAAGGGATTCAATATTAAAATGTTTTTAAGGAATTACTTCCTACTTCCCTTGATTTTAAAGAGTTTTTAATCGACGTTGTCTCCTAAGAATGTAAATAAAACTTTATTATTTTTGTTTTCTCCAATTCTCTATTGAATATATGTGAAACAGGTGTTAAGCACCAAGAGAAAGTAGTTACACTTCCCACTACTAATATATGCAGTGAGAGACAGAATAACAAAAAAAAAACAAGAAAAACGCATGCCAAAAAAGTTATAAATTGATTTGCAGGTGAATGAGTGAAATAATTATTGGACCGCCTCGACTTCAGGTTTGGTGGTTGTTTAAATCAAGGATGGGAGGTTTCAGGAAGATATTTCTTTAATTGTGCATCTTTGGTTAGTAGTAGTTATAAATCTTTGAATATTTTTTCTAAAGCTGGATTTTTTTCTAAAGCTGTTTGATATATGGTCATCAGAACTGTATATGAAGTTGTTTCTTTTTTTTTATTCTTAAACAGGTGTTCATGGGCTGTTTTAATGGCAGTGGTTATATTCTGGGTAATGATACAGGATTTGAAACCCTAGTGTCTGAATGAATCAGACAATGTTTTTAAATGTTTGAGCATATGTAATTGTAACTAATAGCTTGGCTATGGATGATGGCTTGTTTAGTGTGGGAGGGACGGAAACTGGAACTGTGAAGGTAGCTACACCTGTCTGTGGTTTCCCTATATTTATAGATGAGTGGAGTGTGCCATTTGTGATTAATATGCTAGGGTCCAGAAAGTTCACCTGTTCTCTTTAGAGAAACCCATTTGGATGGAAAGTTTTCTCTTTTTGTCCATGTGATAAACAGATCATCCATATAGAGGTAGTATATAATAAAGTCAATCAGAGGCCTAAGAAAATCTATTTACGACAGGAAAGCACATCACAAGTCATTAGATGGAGCAGGAGCTCCATTAGAAACAGTTTTTTCTTTTTTTCTTTACAATGACAACTTTTTTAGTTTTGTAGGCCCATGTTTATGTCCAGGATATAAGGAAAGGATTCAGATCCAGGGCTTCAATCAAGGTAGTCTATTCTACTATCAACATTGATAGGCTGCTTATCCAATTAACTAGATTGAGAACCCGGGCATCATTAATTATTGCTGGATGGCATCAAAGTGTAGGTAAGTATATTGTTAGCCCTGGTGTAGGGTACCATAAAGGAGACTACTGAGTTTCAGACTTAGAGTCTCCTGCGACTTTAGTACAAGAGAACAAAAACATGCCTTAGTGCAAGCCACCTAAGTTGGAGGGGGGGGGGGGGGGGCAGGGGGGGGGGGAGTATATGTATGTTATGGCTCACTAGTAACCAAAAAAAAGCTGCTGCAGTTACTATAGATATATTTCTAACTGGAGCCGATACTCAATTGAACACATTCTTGTTTTCTAGGATTGTGCTCTTTTTGCCATTCCAAAATCTAAATATCTATTAATATTGCAGTCTGTTCCTACCTAAAAAAGAAAGTCTTAACTCCCAGATGATAGAAAAGCAGTAAAGCCCAAATGTCAAACCTTATGCTCCAATACGTATATCACCACTTTTAGATTGTACACACATGTAAGTTGGGCTTTTACTTATGTCTCCTCTGAAATGTGTTGCCATGGTCCTTTGTAATTTTTATAGAGTGACAGAATATGGTGCGTTAAATACATAAAATAATAATATGATTCATGTTTAATCTATTATTTTAACCAGGAAAATTGCAGGGTATGTAATCTGGTAGAGCAAGGTTTAAACATGTACAAGAATAAAAAGCAAAGCAATATTTGTAATAATAGTCCTTGATGAGATGTGCAAGACATTGGTATATAGTGATTAATGTTCTAAATATCACATCAAGCACTGTGAACATGTCAGAGTTGCAAGAACATGGAATGCACAATGGGTTATGCTCTCATTTTTTCTCATTATCTCACTATTGATAGATTGTAAAAAACAGCCCATCCTGCTTATGTCGCTACAATTAATTAATTGAAAACAGAACTGATTCATTTCTATAACAGAATCCTAAGTAATTGTTTTGACTCTGCTTCTGTACAAGAGTGCACTTGGGAAGCTTTAAAAAACAGAAAATAAAAAAAAAGCTTGGGTCCTCCACCCCAAAAACAACACAATTAGTAGGGTTATTATAAAAAGCCTCAGAAATATGGCAGCAGATATTGGATCGTACAAATACCTTTTCAAGTGTTATAGGGCTCCTTTGAAGTAACACTTAGAAACTAAGCAATATATTTGCTGCCAGTTCTGCTTCTTTGACGATTACTGATCAGTTCTCTTTATGTTGTAGATTAGTTCTGTGGTTGTTTAATACCAACGCCGTGGCATAATAAGATAGGATAAGATGTACTATAATAGGTATTATTCCCTAAGCAGGAGAAAGATTTTGCAAGGTACTGGGGTTTAGTCTGTTTCTTTAAAAAGTGAAATAAAAAAAAAAAAATCCAAAACTATCATGATGCAAGATTTTAATAAGTAATCTCATTTTGAATATATTTACTTTGATATCATATAATACAAGCATGGCTTTGCAATCATTTACAACCCTATTATAGCCTCTGTATAGGTTCTGATTGGCTTGGTTTTGGCTGATTGGCTAGACAAAATGAAACCAATATGTCAAACAGAATTAGGATGGAGCAGTTGGCTGCTTCAGTTGCATATTAAGGGACCACTGTATTCATTTTTTCTTTCAAATCACTATTGGGTGGAACTTACACTTCCATTGATCAAGTTACAATAGCCAAAAATCCCTTTGTGTAAAGATCAACAGTGTAACAAAATAGACTTTCAGTAGCCTTTTAAATAAAAGTATTCTTAAAATGATATCAAATATTTTTTGTCACAACTATGAAATACTTCTTGTAGTAAAACACAGCAATCCATCTTCCATGCTGCTTTACTCCATCCTCTTTTAAAGTTATTGATACATTATTACATTCACTTTTTAAAATAAACAAGTTTCCTAAAATCAAACAGGAGGTATAATTGATTAGTTACTTAATAGATTAATATATTTTACCTATTTGTAATTAATATATCCAGCAATCAATAGCCTGGAGAGCTAACAATTTCTTTTTATTTTAAATGACGGAGCAATAAAATTTGAAGCCATGGCAATGCTGTCTGGCACACAATGTTAAGCTTTTAATACTCTAAGGACCTTCGGTGCTCATTGCGAGCCTCTCCTCGTGTGTCCTTTGGCTCCTCTCTATATTTTTTAAAATACTAATTAATGAATTAATTGAATAATAAATTAATATAGTTTACCTTTTTTATAATGTATACAGTATATGTAACAATCAATAGCCTGAAGAGCTAACAATCTTTTTTCCCACAGCATATAATGTCCAGTTGGACTGTTGCTGGCCTGAGGAGATACTGTCATGAATGTCCCAACTATGCATTAGAAATAGACTGCGTGTGCGAGGGCAAACCGTTGGTTTATTTATGTAAAGCGCTACTGTAGATGCGTAATGTTGTTAGTTGCAAGTGAGGGTTGTAAAATAGCGTTGTCTGTCTATGTGGTATGGGGTTCGTGAGCATTTGCCGTCCTTTGTAATACTGTATTTTGTATCTTGCACGTTCCTGAGTGAAAGTGGTAGGTGGTTGGCAGTGTTTTGTAGGGTAGTGTAGCCTCGTTTTCATTTTGTTTGGCTGCCATTTTTTCTTGCTTAGCCGATGTTGGAGTACTGAAACTCAGGAAAATCAACTTAAATTTGCGTTCCATCTCACTCCCAGACGTCCTGGCTGTTCACCCGTGCTGTGTATGAGGTTTGTGTTGTATTTTTTTTTTGTGTGTGTGTTTTTTGCTTTGAGCGGTTTGGCCGTTAACTTCGTATTTTTCCTATCTCGTCTCGTATTTAGTTTTTTCGAAGTCACGCGTTTGTCAACTGCTTGCAGCCTAAGTGTTTGGAGGCTAAGTCCCGCGTGTTTCAATGTGTGAGCGGCTAGCCTCGCGTTGCGAGGCTCACAGGAGCGCCTTTGGCGCTCCTTTCTGGCTAAGTTCTGAGTGTTTCATTGCCTCCACTGCTCACCTCACTTTGCGAGACTCACAGGCTCCTGTGGCGCTCATCACCCAAGTGCTGCGAATTTTAGTTCCTTAACGGCTTGTATCGCTACGCGCCTTCGTCACTGATCGCCTAAGTTGTACACACCACGCAAAGCGCGACGACATCTAGTAGTTAGACAATTATAATATGTGATAATGATAATAATAAAAGGTGGTTATGTGGTAGAAATAGTAGTTTAGACTGCCTGGTTTGACTTTCTAAATGTGGTTTAAAACCTAAATGAAGAGATACATTAAGTTACATTAGAGGCTCACTGCACTAAGAGTCAACCTTTGCCTGCTTGGTTTATTGACTAATGCAGTGTCCTTGGGCATGGGCAAGGATGCTGATGGGGCCAAAATCGACAATAAGGCACTTTGCAAAAGCGTTACCTTTAAACATGTGCAAGGAAGCTGTTTAGTAGATATGGGCTGATTCTACAATGAAGGCGTTGAAAGCCAAGTAAAAAAGTGTGTCCTTTGCCATGGGCAATGACGCTGATGGGGCGAAGTCAATAAAATGATGCTTAGCGAAAGCTGATTTAGGACTTATTGAATGCCTTAGCGACCATAGTTCTCGACCAACGTAAATGCCCTCACGGGCGTTCAAAAATGTGCAAATTAAGCCAAAAAACTAAATGTAGAGCTTAGCGGAAGCTGATTAAGACTTATGGAAAGCCCTTGAAACCATGGCTCCCCAGCAATGAAAATTCCCTCACAGACATTTAATTCAAAAAGGGCCCAAAATCGTGAAAAAGGGCCAAACATGTCAAAACAAAGGGCTTGGTGGAGCCAAAGATAAGGGAGTGCAGAGAAACAACCTCCAGGCACAGACTGAACTGAGGTGTGCAAGGAAGAGAAGGCCCGGAAGTGAATTTTTCTTCAGTCTTGGTGCTCTGGAGTTGTGATCTGTGTGGTATATTTGTGCTTACACTATATAAATAAATATGAAGCAACATATTTAATAAAAAAGATGTAAATTGCACAACTTTGCAATGCAATGAATCCCAAAAAATAATAAACCAGTCGAATTCTGGCATTATCAGGATCTAATAAAGTAGAACTTATTCACTCAAACATAAAAAACAGAGGAACCGTGTTAGTCATATAAATATTACACAAGACTGTGACCCTGTCTACCTCTGTACACCACACTAATTAAGTATAAACTCCAACAGAGTGCTGCAATAAAAAATCCCAATTATAGAACACTTAAAATAAGCAAATATGTACATGGTAAAAACATCATGAGGAGCACAAGAATGAGGGAATGAGGAGGCTGGAATTGTGAAGGGACGTTATTTGCATAATTCACTCACCAGGTTTAAACAATGTTGACTAATTCCACCCACGGTGTCCTCAATCTTGTACATAAAAGGCATGACCTGCAGTTTGTGAGAACAGCGCAAAGGAACATAGAGAGGTAATTGAAAAGCAAGAACAGAATAAGCTCCCCTTAAATGTACCCAAATAAAAGCGTTTTAGTTCCATATTAATAAGGTATTATGACTGCAATTAAGGATACCTTAAGTTGTTTCAAAAAAATAAATATACTAAAGCAAGGGATGCATTCACATGAAATCTATTTATTTACTTGATGGAATCCAGCCAGCTACAATTTATTTACTTTTTTGACAAGCGCAGTAGGCAATCTGTCATTCTTTGCTTAGTATATATTACTCCTGAAATAGAATATTAAACTAAAAAGTCCTGCCAAGTAATGCTTGAATATAGATAATGTACATTATCTGTGTTTTATCTACTTATCTCCACATGTTTTTACTTGTTTGCTGTACACATTGACTTGTACATATATTGCATTTTAGAAAGATACATTTATTTACAGTCTTACCTATTTCTAGAGATTCATAAAAAAGTGATAAACACCATATTTAATTTTTTTCTTACAAAACTTTAAAACCCTGGAAATACCTGATTAAAGTATACATTTTTAGTCACTAAACTTTTTCAGGGGCTATGAAGAGCTTCTCAGAATTCTGCAATGTATATATTTGTATGGGGACAACTGCCATCATATCCCTTCACTGCTTCTTGGGGTCTCGTGTGAAGGCTGGGTGAATCTACCCATATTGTGTAAATAATGATAATAAAATCAATCTGGTAATCAATGTCTTTGTTTCAAATGAAGTTAAACTTTAAAAACTTAGATGTATAGGATTTATACAGCCTTATTAAATTGTGATTCAGCCAATTGAATAGGGCTCTATATAAGCACAGAGCATATTTCTTGACAGAAGTTTTTAGTTAGTGAAAACCTCGTTTTTGAATAAAAGTTCACTAACTAAAAACGTCTGTAAAAAACATATGCTCTGTGCTTATATAGAGCCCAATTCAATTGGCCGAATCGCAATTTAATAAGGCTGATAGTATAGCATAGAAGGCATATTTATTAACTATACTTTATTAGATACTAATTTCAAATATCTAATAAACCCATTGTTTTGTCTTGTAATAAGTTAGTTAAATTCCTTATTTTTTCTGAGATAATGTGTATTTTAAACAGACTTGTGTTCTTCACCATTAGTACAAGTAAATATTACATCTTACTGTTAGAATTCAGCGTTTTTCCATTGTTTGCTTATTAAAAGGTGGGCATTTCTCACTGAAACAAATGCATTCTCCAGTCAATTAAATCCAGTGTTCATCCATAAGTGCAATCAGCAAGGGATCACATGGCAACATACCTCTCTCCTGTCTCGTGTTAGACTTTGGCATGGGAGTGAAATGTGATGGTCACTCTTCCTAGCTCCAGGGATTCTGGTTGTAAAGGGCTGATCCACATTATTCAGTGACCTATTCACTTTCTCTAAATCAAAGCTCCATTCAGAAAACACGAGCCAGCCTGCTGCTTACATAGCTGTTAGGGGCTGGGGAATGTTTTCTCCTTGAAGTCAACTTTTTCTTTCTTTTCTGTTCCCTCTTCTGTCAGCATCAATTACTTACTATCCAAACCGTCTAACTCACTGGAACTGACCAAAAGTACTGACCATCTACTGACCATCCATTGACCGCCACCATCTACGACATAACAAGTAAGGCTGCTTTCCTGTATTTAATTTAAAATGGGTCCTATTTATATGCTAACATTAGCTAATTGTATGAATTACGTTGGCTGTGCAAATGTGATTAATAAGTAAAAAGGCTACAGCTATCCAATTTTACCACTATGTATATGTGGGATGACAGTTGTGTATTCAGATTCGTGCTCCAAACACACCTTAAGAACCTTATAGGCCATGTATTACTATTCCTTATTAAAATAAATTAGTAAAAGATATGCAGGCACAGTGCAGTAGTATCAATCCATATAGTTTCTGCAAGACTTCCGTAAGTGTAAGTTATTTGGGACACTGAGAATATTTCCTGCTTTGTAATTTATATTCAGTATTCATGTTTTTTCTTAAATGTATTATATTCCATTATCTTTTTTTTAACAAATCCTGCATACAGTATTATTTTCACAACCGATGATCATATATTCTTTATTTATCTCTCTGCATATATTTTGTATATTTGTTCTCAAATGCTGAGTCTATCATTGTTGCTTTAGTACATTATTTATTTACAACTACAATTCTACATTAAGTGTCAGCATCTTCGCTGAAGTCTGTTTGGCTCACATATAAACAAAAAAATTGCTTTGAATGTTACAAAGAACCACTAAGTACAACAGAAAGTAATCCAACACAATATAGCTGAATGGTGGTTTTCATTTCTCCTCGGCTTAAAAATTCCACACATTGTTCAAATTGTTTCTGTTAATATCTGGCTGAAATATCTTTAGGAAATGTGTACTTTATTATGTTAAAATTAAATATTTATAAAAACAAAGAGCTTTTACTACATCTTACCTTTCATCCCACACAAAGAAGATAGGAAGATAGGACCACTTTAGCTGATAGCTTGACATTTTGATACCCAATGCCATTGGTTACTTATTTTTATTATAGGCTACAGTCACTATTTATCCCCCTTCAGATCTTGTAACGTGAACTCAAGTACTATTTTCAATTGTGTACATTCTCTAAGGCTATGATTTCACAATAAGACACCCTGAAACATAGATTATATATTGCCAGGAAGAACTGTGAATGAGATGACATAGTTCTTCCTGAATAGCTACACAAGATTGTACATCTGAGTAAAGTAGCGTAGCATGACGATTAATCTCCCTTTAGATTTACCAGGCAGAAGAGGCACTTAAATGCAATATTGTATAAGGCAAAACAAAACCAATCCATAAAAAACATTGAGAACAGATGGAATAATGAATGCTCACTTTTTTTTAATAAAAAATATTGCAAGGCACTAAGGAGTGCTATGATCATTCAGAGGTACAAGGACACAGGTTGCGACCTTAGAGGTGACCTGTAATTTATGTAACTACAATAGGGAATTTTCTTTTAGAAATGTGACATGTGAGCACACTCACAATTTATTTGGTACAAATCTATTGTTATCCACAGGTATATGGCTAATTAATTTGCATATATAAAGCACAGTAGGGATTTCAGAACTATCCATATAAGAATGTGATGCTACTACGGTACTATTAAAAGCTGGAGCAGAACCATTGCAGGTGCAAAGCACTAGGTCCACTACAAGCTAGAGAGCCTCTGTTACCATGGGTGTAGGAACTGGGGGGGACGAGGGGGACAACCCTCCCCATCAGATTTTTCCATGTGTGTATTGATGTGTAAAGAAGCAGTTGTGTGGTATTTTCATGCTATATGCAGTATCCCCCCCAGATTTGTTTTGGCTCCTACACCCATGTTTGTTACTCAACGCTGGTAATGAAGGGGCCCCAAAATTATTTTGCTCCAGGGTCCTCTAATCACTAGCTCTGACACCAATTATAGCCGCACACAGTGTAATGCAACACATCTATAAATTACAGTACATGATATCCTTATACTATTAAGGTAGTGGAATTGGTTATATAATCAGATATGTTAGCGACAAACTCCAAACTTTTGACAATAAAACTATTTTTTTTCCCACTTAATTATATATCTATAAAATTTGGGATAAACATAAACATAAATATAGCTTCCTCTTTAACATAGTCAACCTATTATATATATATATATATATATATATATATATATATATATATATATATATATATATATATATATAGTATATATCTTTATTATGTACAGTTGGGGTACATTATTCTATATGTTATGTGCTTTAGATTATAGATGTATTACATACCACAGCACATTTAAATGTTTAATGGTACAACAGAACGAAAGCTTTATATTACTGTTTGCTTACACATTAATGTAAATTAATAGTAGGCGCTTAAAGGTTCCAGAAGTTGTGTAAAATAAAACAATGGTATTTGTAATAAAATGTACTTTATCAAGTGACTGTTAAATATAATGTTGTTATTTGGGTCAACTGCCTAATAATATTGTTTAAAAAGTTATAGTATGAACCAATTTTCACAAAAATTAC
Source organism: Discoglossus pictus (assembly GCA_027410445.1). NCBI lineage: Eukaryota > Metazoa > Chordata > Amphibia > Anura > Alytidae > Discoglossus > Discoglossus pictus. The sequence goes on along the minus strand of CM050164.1, from coordinate 304,149,854 downwards.
AATATAGCATTGTTCCTAGTGAATTGTATGGGATAAAACAAATTAAAGTAATTTACCTAGTGTATGTCTGCCTGTGTGGGGCATTTTCCTAGGCTCCACCCATCCTTTCTCAACCCATGTCAGCATAAATGGCAGCAGACTCATTATGAAACAAGAGGTTGTGGATTCCACACATATATAGATATAACATGATTGGTCAGGCAAGCGGATGCTTAGTGCGTCACTTGATATATAGAACTGTATTGTAATTAACTATATTCCATAATGTTGGTGAGTTATTTTTTTTTTTATGTAGCTTTACCTTTGTGCTGCTAAAATGATGCAACATGTATAGATTTTAATGAAATATAAAACTTTTTTTTGCAAAGATCCCTCTTTGATACTTTAAACACAACTCAAGGTTATACATTTTCCTGGACAAATCAAGGTATTCAAAACTCATATCAAGCTAATTTACTAATACTTAAAAACATGGAGCCTAATTCAATGGCAAGCGCGGAATTACTTCCAAACTGAACTTTTGTCAAATTATTTCTAAACATTTAGTTGTATTCAATTGTCACTAACCCGTAATTACAGGCTCACAGCCCCCACATGCAAACCATGAACTCATAAGTAGCATTTCAGGGGGTATGATCATGTGATCTGGCAATAATTAAGCAAGCCCTTAAGTTATATTTTAGACAGAGACAATAGTAAATGAGAGCGTCATCATGATGTCAGTAAAACACAGAGTTTAAACTACAATGAATTAGTGTTTAGAATCACAATTTGTGATCGAACTTGCAATCCTGGAATGTAAAGATCAATAAAAATCACTGTTCTAGTCCATGTGGGTTCCATGATATGTAGTAACCCCTTGATTCCCTGAATCAATATAACATGGAAATACAAGTTAAAAAAAATGCTTTCTATTGCACATTTGCGAGCAATTAATTCTAATTTCTTTCATTGCTTTCCCAGTAACTTAAACTACAGTAGTGTGTGTTTATTTGCTGCTGCAGTCCTATCTAGTGCTCGTATAATTTTTTTAAGCATTTGCCATTTATGGGTTTGAAGGTAATTGCGGGCTTGTTGAGTTTTTGTAATTAAATAACGATTTTGCTTTGTCTTTAGCACTGGTAACATTTGTGGGCTTGAAAAATCTACGGGGGAGATAGGCCAGAGATACGTTTTGGACAAGCCTGCAGTGCTTTTGAGCCTGTAACTCGCAATTGGAATACGAGTAGCTAAATGTAGTCGATTGAATATCAGTAACATTTACGGGCTGCATCGCAGGCTCTTGTAATTGCGATTTGGCCATTTGAATAGAGTTCATGACTAGCAGTAACTGTTACAGAACATCTTCTTCACTGGCTATTTGCTTTGCTCTAAAAATCAAACTTAGGGCCCTATTCAATTGCCCAATTTGTAAATTTATACACACTTAAAATCACTCTTAATATTGCTACATATTCTGCAAATATTACTTATTGGCACTAATGAAGTCTTAAGTCAATAGATTGCATATAAACATTTATAAAAAAAAAACACCCAAAGCCAAGTTTATGAGTTCAAGGCATTTGCAAGTAGCTAATAGAATATGGCCCATAGTCTTATAGAAAGTATACAAACAAAATTAGAATCTGATGGCAAAAAAGAGCAACTTAAATAAATATCAATACAATTATTTGACTTATGAAGTTTTTCCTGGAGTTCGCAAATTATACAACTATTTTACAAACATATACAATTAATAATATAGGCCTTCATTCCATGGCTCCCATTAAAACTCTCAAAGGCTGACAGCAACGGGTGTTTTGTAAATAAAAATTCCAGAGCTATTCTATGACCACCACAAAAAATAATCTCTTAAAAAAAGTAAAGACCACTGTTGCGATCTGCTGTCTTTAGTTGGACTTGATAGGGCTGTTATGGCCAAACTTCCCAGCAGATTCTTCAGGTTCTTTTTGGTCCCTTCACCAAGGCAGTGGATGTCTCTAAAACCCCCATTTTTTATGCAGCATTTAAAAATATGAACACAGGACCAGCATATAAAAAAGAATCAGGAACTGCTTTTATTGCTGTTGAAATCCATAACAGATCCAGTGGATATATATTTACATTTGAACTGATAACATTCTGTAATATTTTATGCGTCTTCTGGATTTTGCATAAAATGCTAATACAATCATTTTTAAATATTTCTTCTACAAGGCATCATAACATCTTAACATCCACTTCAGTAGTTGTTTAGAACCAGGGCAGCTCTTACCTTCTCTAAGGATTTTGACACATATATCTTCCGATTTCTTGTTCCATATGCAAACTTATCCAGTCAGAGACTGTGATATCTGGTACCCTCACTTTATCAAGTCTGGAGCATAACTGACTCTATCCATGGTAGTTACTGACTAGCAATGGAAATTTTAATTTGAATATAAACTGTATCATGGGGATTGGACATAAATTCTAACATGGTGACGTAAACATACATAGGGTAAACAAAATAACATAAAACATATTAAATAATTATAAAACAGCTACTGAGCCCAGTCCCTAAGTAGGTGGGTCAGACAAGGTACAATTTCCCAATCCCACAACCAAATAAAGAAGAGTCTATATATTTTTAGTTTTCTAAAGTCATTATGTGGGCAGAGAATTTGTCGGTTTTAAAAATCTTGATCCATCCTGGGTGGATCATATGAGTCCAAAGAGGCTGGTGGTCAGGGGCATTATGTCAACTGCAATGGATCTCTTCCTACCAACATGGGTTTTAATATTGTAACCCTATGGACCCTAATACCCCATGTGAGATTATAAGGACCCCTTTAGTCCTTTACACTAAATACATAAAAAACTCCACATAAAATACTACTTTGGATAACCTCCAGCGACAATCATTGATACCCATGTTCCTCAACCTTCAGCACTGGATAAGTGGGCACCTCCATGTTGATTCTTGAATAAAGCCCTTGTTCCTCATCTTTGGCCTATAGGAATCAGTCTCCGTCTAAAAAAGCCACCATTCTATAAAAATAGACTTCACTTAATGGAGCTCCTCCTCCAAGGAGCTCCCAGGCAACTAACATTTTTTTGTACTGCGCTTAGGTATTATTTTTGCAGATTGCGATTGGTTGAAATTTGCACCAATCATATTTCAATCAATCAGAACTGAGCATTTGAATAACCCTCACCGCATATCTGATGCATAGATGTTAATGACAACAGATTAATATTTGGTGCCATGGAGATTGTGGGTTGTAAGGGGAAATACTGGAGGGCATAGTGGGTATTGAGGGGGGATCCCAGGGATTTCCTGGCTCCTAGGAGGTAGCAGTATTAGTCGTTTAACTGTGTTGGATTTGAGCAATTAGGCCTCAAATCTGACACAATGAAGGTATTAGCTTCTTCATAGCAATAGATTTGAGGCATCCAGACTTCTCGCATTTTTCTGTTTTTAAAGGGGGTTAAAAATATGCATAGGCTTTTTATTTTATTTCAGGCAGTGGGAAAGTAAACTTTAGCAAGATTGGATATTGTTATGGGCGGCATGTGATAGCTATTTTGAAAATAGTTTTTAGACTGTTAGACAGGTACTCAGGGCTTAGGATATAAGGGACATTTTGATCATTCGAATCAAGTTCTCGGAGGATAGATTTACTTGTTAAAGCTTGGTGTGGATTTAAGAATAAACTTCACCCACTTCTTTTCTTTTGGGATTCCTAGAATGGAGGCCATAGTCCCTAATGTAATACATTTTTTATGCAACTATGCTGCAGTAGAATCTATCTAGAATCTAACTTTTTGGATCTGCTGATTAACTTCCACAGGTGCAAGAAGAATTCTCTCTGCACAATGGGAATGTAGCAGTTAAAATTGTCAGTGCATTCAATAGGACTAATGAAAAGACTAATAGATTACAAAGACATACCTGTCTGTGAAAGTAGCAGACAGAAATAACCTAAGATTGTTGAACCCCATAGAAAAGAATAATTGCCTAAATGGCACAATGAAAACCGGTAGCCTTCTCTTTCTATTGAGAGTTTTCATATTTTTGTACCAGTTTGTTTGATTTTGTTGTTGTCACAAATCAATGTTTTTACTTTGCCAATAACTATATATACCAATAACCAATAATTATAATGTATTCATTCATAACTATAAATTAAGAAGAATTGGCACTGTAACAGTTTAGATCAAATAATTTATACTTATATATATATATATATATATATATATATATATATATATATTTTTTTTTACTCAGTAAACCATGATGTCTGTCTTCTTCCATACTTGAAGGGGGCTCCCAATTTATATGCAGAAATCTTAAACTGCTTAAATGGTATTTAGCCTAAACAAAATGTAGGCCACTGTCAAATAAATATACTCCTTTTTAAATGACAAATATATACATATAAAAGTGTTAAACCGCAGAAGATGATTAGGAGTATACTTTGTCATAATTGAAGATTCAGTTTTCTTTTTTGGTTCTGCATCTCTACGGTATAATGAATCATAGATCTAGCAAGGTAAAAGCTTATGTATTCAATCTAAATCCGTAGAGCTGATAAAAAATATTAATGGCTTTCAATATATATGATATGGAGAATTCACATAAATCCAACTAAAATACTGTAGATGTTTCACTTGAGTAAGAATAAAGCAATGAATAAAGATAAGGAAAATGAAATATATAAAATGAAACCACTGGATTTTAGCTCTTTTTGAACAACAGAAGATACTTAAAAAGTGTTGCAAGAAGTAAACATGTATAAAAAAATGCAATATGAAAATATCAATCATTTAGTTAGCTAAAAAAATACATGATGAAACTAAGAACCTTGGGCAGAGTATGGTATTTACGGTAATTAGCAAGAAATTAAATAAGTATTTTAAATGATCTGTTACTACTACAACCTTTAAAACAATATGTTGCTAATGACACAATGATTTGTGGGCATCCTCAATCCTAAGTCCTATGTTGCCCATGTGGGGAAAATGTGTTCTTGCAACTGAAAAAATAGTATATAAGTAGAAATATTAAAATAAGTACAGGTAAATCGATATTTTTGTGAAATATCTCCTATGATAGTTTTAATTGTGTGTAACGCTCCAGGCAGGAGAGTATGCGCACTATGAAATCTATTAAGAAATGCGCATTGCATGCTGGGGAGGGAGGGGAGAAAGACACATGGGAGGGAGGGAGGAGGGGAGGGGGTAAAGAGACACAGGGGATAGAGGAGGGTGGGAAAGACACAGAGTAGGCGAGTGAGACACAGGGGAGGAAGGAGGTGGGGAAGAGACACAGGAGAGGGTGGGAGACACAGGGGGAGAGACACAGGGGAGCGGGGAAGAGACACATGGGGGAGTAGACACAGGATGGGGAGGAGACACGGGGGGGAAGAGAAACAGGGGCGTGGGAAGAGACACATGGGGAAGAGACACATGATGGGGAAAGGTGACACAAGCAAGGGAGAGGAGGGGGAAAGGAAACACAAGGGAGGGAGAAGTGGGGGGGAAAGAGACACAGGGGAGGGAGAAGGGTGAAGAGACACAAGGGAGGAAGGAGGGAGTGATAGACACAGGGGAAGGGGGAAGAGACACAGGGGAGGGGGAAGAGATACAGGGGAGGGAGTGGGGGGGAAAGAGACACAGGGGAGGGAGGAGGGGGATAGACACAAGGGAAGTAGGGAAAGAGACACAGGGGAGGGGGGAAGAGACACAGGGGAGGGAGAAGAGACACATGGAAGGGAGGGGAAGAGACACATGGGAGGGAGAGGGGAAAAAAGACACAGTACAGGGAAGGAGGAAGGGAAAGAGACACAATGGAGGGAGGGAGGAGGGGAAAGAGACACAGTGGAGGAAAGTAATAGGGGGAAGAGACACAGGGGAGGGAGAGGGAGGGAAAGATACACAGGGAGGGAAAGGGACACAGGAGGGGAGAGACACAGGGGAGGGAGATGGGGGAAGAGACACGGGGGGGAGACACAATAAATATTATCCTGTCATTTTTGACAGGCAAGTTATTAGTGCATAAATAAAAACTGTACAAATAAATGGTAAATTAATGCTAAGCCAATGTGGCAACTGAATGGACAGTAAAGATAATATATGTTACAGCTGTATAACACAGACTAGTGGTTGCATGTTTTCATGTTTTTGAAATATAATGGCACTAAGATTACCTAGACTTGATGACTACCTTTAAAGTCTTTAGTTAGTGAGTGATAAAAGTACTTCCTGCTTCCTGGGGAATACCTATGATGCAAGATTTACTTGATGGTATAATTAAATGATAATTATTATATAACTCGCGACCTGCCCATCAAAAATGACAGGGCAATAAAATTGTAAGGCAGGTAATGCTGTTTGCCACAGACATTAATTTTTTGGGTGGTCTGAGATCCTTCGGCGCTCATTGCGAGACTTGCACTGAGCGCCTTCGGCGCTCATTGCGAGCCTCTTGGTAGTTGTATTTTTTTTTTAATGAGAGGTGCTTTTGCTGTCATTGTAAGGTCGGCACTGATCTGCTTTTTGCGCTTATTGCCAGGCTGTCGCCTGGTGTAGTTTGTGTGCAATGAGCAGCGTTGGCGCTTGATGAGAGGCGTACAGTGAATGGCTTTTGTGTTTATAGTTTTTTTTTTTTTGTGTATACGTACTTTTGTATGCTAATTAAATAAATAATTAATACATTAATAAATTAATATACTTTACCTATTTGTAAGAAATATATGCAGGAAGCATTGTGCTGAAGAGCCGACAATCTGTTTTGATGTTCCTGAAGCATACAATTTTAGGTTTGCACTGTTGTGGAGCTGAGGTGTAAGTGTCAGCAATGTGTGAAGTGTGTAGTGTAAATAGGCTACGTGCGCGAGAGGAAGCAGTTAGTGTAGCTGCGTATTTCCGCATTCTGTAAGTTAGTGTTGTAAAATGGCGGCGAATGTGTATGTGGTAAGCGGGTATGGATGATTTAGCGTCCTTGCTAAAAGTGTATCTTGTACCTCGTACTGCTTTTTGGTGGTGTTTTGCGGCTTTAGGGTCCTGTAGCCTCGTTTTCGCTTTTTTCGGCGTCCATTTTTTCTCTTGCTTAGGGGATTTTGGTGTGTCTAAACCCGGTAATTTAGACTTAAATTGAGTTGTAACTTCACTTGCAGAGGTCGTGGGTGCCCCCCCCCCCCCTGCTGTGGGTAAGCTTTTTATGTCTTTTTTGTGTGTATTTATTGTTTTTTTTATGTTTGCTGGTGCCCGCGGTCGTATTAAGGTCGTATTTTTGCGAGTACGTAATAGTTATTTTTCTCAGTCCCGCTGGCTCGTATTTTTTTAGTGTAAGTCCATACATTTTTCGTTCTAAGTCCCGCGGCCCATATTTTTTTAGTGTAAGTCCGTACATTTTTCATTCTAAGTCCCGCGGCTCGTATTTTTTGTGTAAGTCCGTATTTAGTGATTACATGTTAGATGTATTTTTTCAAAGTCCTGCTTCTGTGGGTGTTTGTAACCGCTTGTGAGGCGGCGTAGAGCCTCCACGTCCGCCTTTGGCTCATTGCAGCTGATGTGGGAGCCTTCACCTCCGCAAATGCGGCCCCACGCTTTGAGAGGGTCCGCATTTGCGGCCCGAACTGCGTCCCTCACTTTGCGTGACAACGATTTGTAGTTTGACCACTATTATATGTGATAAGAGTAGAAAGATTATGTGGAGGGCACTAGGTTAAATGATTGCCTCAAAGCTTAGGGACCATAGGTAGGCTAAGAACTAATTTCATAAAATATCTATTTCCAAAAATATATGTAACACTATGGAAAATACACTAGTACTTTAACAATATACAGTGCCTTGCAAAAGTATTCACCCCCCTTGGCATTTTTTTCTTCTTCTACACAACCTGGAAATAACACAGATTGTTTGAGGATTTGCATCATTTAATTTACAGAACATGCCCACAACTTTGAATATGTTTTTTTTTTTATTGTGAAGCAAACAACAAATAGGAAAAAATAACAGAAAAGGTCAATGTGCAAAGTCAATACTTTGCAGAGCCACCTTTTGCAGCAATCACTACTTCAAGTTGGATGGTTTGCGCTTGTGAACAGCAATCTTTAAGTCTGACCACATATTTTCTATTGGATTGAGGTCTGGGCTTTGACTAGGCCATTCCAACACATTTACATGTTTCCCCTTAAACCACTCAAGTGTTGCTTTAGCAGTGTGTTTGGGGTTATTGTCCTGCTGGAAGGTGAACCTCCGTCCTAGACTCAAATCACGCACAGAGTGGTACAGGTTTTTCTCAAGAATATACCTGTATTTAGCACCTGCCACCTTTCCCTCATTTCTCACCAGTTTCCCAGTCCCTGCTCCTGAAAAACATCCCCACAACATGATGCTGCCACCGCCATGTTTCACTGTGGGGATGGTGTTCTTTGAGGGATGTGATGTGTTGGGTTTGCGCCATACATAGCGTTTTCTTTGATGGACAAAAAGTTAAATTTTAGTCTCATCAGACCAGAGCACCTTCCTCCATACATTTTTGGAGTCTCCCACATGCCTTTTCGCAAACTCAAACCATGCCACTCTGCCAAAAAAGCCCAACTCTTTGGAGCGTACAGCTTATTGTCGTCCTATGTACAGATACTCCAGTCTCTGCTGTGGAACTCTGCAGCTCCTCCAGGGTTATCTTAGGTCTTGTGCTGCCTCTCTGATTAATGCCCTTGCCCGGTCCGTGAGTTTTGGTGGGCTACTGTCTCTTGGCAGGTTTGCTGTTGTGCCATGTTCTTTCCATTTGGTTATGAGAGATTTGAGGGTGCTCCTAGGGATCATCAAAGATTTGGATATTTTTTTTATAACCTATCCCTGACTTATGCTTCTCAACAACACTGTCCCTTACTTGTTTGGAGAGTTCCTTAGTCTTCATGGCAGTGTTTGGTTAGTGGTGTCTCTTGTTTAGGTGTTGCAGCCTCTGGGGCCTTTCAAAAAAGGTGTGTATATGTAATGACAGATCATGTGACACTGAGATTGCACACAGGTGCACATCATTTCACTAAGTATGTGACTTCTGAAGGTAATTGGTTGACCAGAGCTTTTTATGGGCTTCATAACAAAGGGGTTGAATACATACGCACATTCTGATTTTCAGTTTTCTATTTCTAAAAAAAAATTTATATCTAGATTTTTCTAATTTCACTTCACCAACTTAGACTATTGTGTTCTGATCCATCACATAAAACAGATTAACAAAACATTGAACTTAATACTGTAATGTAACAAAATAGGCAAAAAGTCAAGGGGGTGAATACTTTCACAAGACACTGTAGGGCCCTATGCAAATCAGATACATAGTTGAGATTTTTTTGTGCAAGTTATATATACATCCCAATCACATTGTCCCCAAACTTCCAATAAACTAGCTAACATATACCCAGCCTGTTCTCACATTGAGCCTTTAGCTTGGTAGTTTCCATAGCAACGCTGCACCAACACTACACAGTCCCCAAAAAACATCCCCATATATGTATATAAGCACCTTCCCATGCAAGGGAAGGTGTTAAATATCTAAATACACAGTCAAGATGTATATGACCCCACTGGCGATCAATCGTCATGAGCCCAGGGAACCACAGGGATTCCCTCCTCCAAAGCACTGAAGGGAACCCCCTGAATTGCCTCCCCTGTTTACCCTGAGCTCTACATCTATAACCATGAGGGTCTTATTTTGTTAATTTTGTTTTCCACTTGGGTCCATTAGGGACACCAGTTGTGCTGGTTAATTCATAGGTGCCATGGAGGTCCTTTAATCACTAGTTAAGTGTATCAACTTTAGCTGTTTCATTGAGCTGCACACCCTAATTTTCTAAATACTTGCCAAGCAAACTGTTAATTGGTCCCTTTTCTGCAAAGCTGAAGTAAGCAAATCCACTAAACTAAGCAGTAGAGAAATTAGTCTCAAATATATTTTTTTAGCAGCACATAAAAATACAGAGCCATTCATCTGGACAGGCATCATTGATCCTCATAGATACTAAACAATTAGGATCCAGCACTGCCAAGCTTGTGCCTCCTATGCACTTTGATTTCAGTTATGATCACCTACGCCTGTGAAGCAGGGAAAATGATCTAAAAACTCTCATCTATCCCATCCATTACACACTGAAGGAGACCCAGTTTGTTTGTTTTTATTTTTATTTATGCCATACCACCTTTGAGCAATCAGACAGTAAATTTGGAAAGTATATATTTGCATAAGCCGCCGGGTACTCACCTGATCCTGTGGTCCCTGGGGCCAAAGAGAATGTTGGTGTATTAGGTCACCACCCGTAAGTTCCTCTCATCCCAGTGTCTAAAGAAGAATAATATGTCTCCTCTTTGCAGAAAACCAACTGGTTTCCTGTTAGTAAGTGTACAGAAACATATACAGTGTATGACAACACCATCACAAGACATCATGGGCTGTATTCAAAATTAAATTGGTTGAAGATTCTGTTCACGATTACAAGAGAGCCTTATCATGAAAAAGGATTTTAAAGGCATAGATGTGTTTATCATATTATACATTGAATACATTCATTTATCTAACCACTCTTCTGTTTTACTTTAAATGGTCAGTTTACAGCAATATAAGCCAATGCCCTATTAAGGTATAAGTTAGTCTAGGATAATGAAGACACTATTAGCCAAATTAATTAAAGTTATTAATTATTACTATTTTTATAATCCACAGCTGTTTGCCTCTAATTGTCTGCCGTTTTGGCCTCTCGCACTTTTCCCATTCCATTGTGTGTCACTGTGTGGGATTGATAGAGAGCAAGATCTATACTCCTGGGAAACTAAATCCCATTAGTTTTCACACTACTAATTGTTTCAACAAACATGTATTGGGTTTCTTTTGTTACTATATAAATCTTTATTCATTGTAAGACAGCGACGAAATCTAAAACCACTAAAATACTACTTTTTAAAAACAATAATGATTAATTTGGCCTTTATATATAGTGATCCATTATTCCACTGTAAGAATGATTTTATCTCAGAGTGGATCACAATATAGTTCTAACAGAGCAGTGTGGATAATGAAAAGTTATCAATAGTCTATGCACGCTGCGCTAACGCCACTCCCCCTTGGCACAGACGCAACGCTGATGTAGGGAAAGTGTTTGCACTCTGGTTAGGGACCCAGCCACAATATAACAGGCAGTATGGAGCTTAAAAATGTAAGAGAATGACTACAAACGATATCCCTATACTAGTATTCCTCTACAGAAATAGAGCTAAGAACTGCTTTAGGATATACTGAAAAAAATATATAGGGTTTATCTAATATCCTTCTAACAGCAAAGTAGGTATGGGAGATATCTCATAGTATAATAGATGACCTTGTGACCAGATTCAGGTGAATATATTACAGCCCACATTTGAATGCACGTTCTAAGACATATACAACTCTGGCCAAACTATTAAATCTGAAAATAAATACCATGGGTCAGAAACAAATGAATTTTCTTTGGGAATAGTGAAAATTATCACAAACTATCTCCAATAATTGTGGTCTATACAACTAGAAAGCCTATGCTGCAAACACATTAGATCAAATTCTCAGTAAGAACTACTTTGTTGAAAGTTTACCAATTGGTTATGTGAGAGCCTATATGAAATGGCTGCACAAAAAGCACCAAGCTCTATGTTGAAAATAGTCTCTTAGAAATATAATAATCATTGGTAACTTTGATTATCCACACTGCTCTGTTAGAACTATATTGTGATCCACTCTTACAGTGGAATAATGGATAACTATATATAAAGGCCAAAGGAATGATTGTATATTGTTTTTAAAAAGTAGTATTTTAGTGTTTTTAGATTTCGGTGCTGTCTTACAATGAATAAATATTTATATAGTGACAAAATAAACCCAATACATGTTTGTTGATAGAGAGCAGGGCCTGCAATTACTACTGTGGAACTGGGTTATGCACAAAACGTTACCATTAGGAAGCAGCTGGTCATACTGCGTGAATCAGAATATGCATTATGGAGATTCACAACTCTCTGATTGCCAGCCTTACACACTGATAAACTCTGAGGTGTGGTAGAGAGGAGGAAGGCCAGTAATTAATACAAAGTGAAAGATTCACTGGTCTTTACTCCATCAGATACGTCTAGGAAGTCCTCTCTATTTCCAATTTTTTATTTAATTTTCAGCAAATTTTAGTCCAGTTAAATTGTATAAATATTTGAAAATGGGAATAAAATATAAATTCATTTTGTAGTTTGTAGTTTCTTCCTGTTGGTGTATCCTGTATGTTATTACCCTGTCAAGGATAGTGTTATGAGGCAATAGTACTATAGTGGGTTCTGACCTATATGGTCCATATTCTTTTGTTCTCTTTATGCTCAACTTATTGGAGACATTGCTCAAGTCTCCTGTTTACTTGATATAAACATTCCCCACTTAACATATTTTTACTTATTCAAGTATAGTAAAGAATACTATTCTCCCAAAGGTGTCTTCCACCCCAAATAGGTAACTAATTTTTTAAAAATGGGAACATGGTATGAATAAACATTCACATTTTATTAGGGGTAAATTCACAGCGGCGAATAAAAGCAACAAGATAAAAATCCAGTATAGTGGGGGATTTTAAAAAATTAGGCTGATATTGATGAATCCAGTACACCTTTAGCACTAGAGTTATTACTATTATAAACCTCACAGTGAGGGGGTTCAGGTATTCAATAAATTGTATATTGTGTGTGTTATTTTGTTAGAAGAAAATAATTCTTATGGAGTAGTCCACTGGCCCTGCCTATCACCTATATTTGCATAAGTGCCGATACATAGGGGAGTATTGGTGACAGCAGTATGCTAAGATACTTTATGTAATGCCTGAAAGGTATAGGAAGCTGTATCTCAGGTGATCGAGCTCCCTATGTAAGGTACTCCAAGGACGCAACAGTTAGGTAGAAAGTGATAAGCTTACTGCTATTTGCAGAGCTTCTTAGTTGTCTGAAAAGTTGCCCTATAATGCACCCTGTATGGATTTGGAGTCAGGCTACATGAAGCACCTAAAGGAGGTAAATAGGACGGGAAATCGCCGGTACTCACTAATGTACACACTACAGCTTACTACGACGCATGCATGCACCTAACGTAAGGATGCACGCAGCGTCACTGAAGCCTATTGTGCTTCAACTTCAATTACGTCTTTCTCAAAGGGACAAAACCTTCCTATACCTATAACTTTCAGGCATTATATAAAGTATCTTAGCAGACAGTGTCTCCCCTGCAGCACTCTCTCATGGTGGTTTTCACCTCAGCCATACACCCAGACCTGGGAACAAACAAGGTGTATATATTGCTTTCAACTCGCTATACATTTCACCTCATACACCCTGTCCCATCCCTCCAATTCTCATCCTATCCGCCTTTCCTCACCTATCTCTCTACTTGTCGCTGTGATCTATCGCCCAAAGCCCCCCCCCCCCCCCCCCCCAGGCACTCCCTCTCAATTTCTTGATCACTTTTCTGCCTGGCTCCCTTACTTTCTCTCCTCCAATGTTCCTTCACTGGTACTTGGAGATTGTAACATTGCCGTTGACACTCCCACCTCCCCAGCAGCAGCCAAACTGCTTGCACTAACCTGTTCCCTTGTCTTCTCACAACTAACAGATTCTTCAAGACATCATGCTGGACATTCTCTTGACCTTATCTTCACCAACCTCAGCACAACCTCTTACCCAGTCATCCATCCACTCCCTCTATCTGACCATTACTTCCTTACCTTCAACCTCACCGCATCTTCCTCACCACCCTTCCTCAACCCCTGCCAGCATCACGAACAGAAACTTGGTAGCACTTGACCCTGCACAGCTCTCCACTATTATCCAACCCCTTCTCAGCCCGATCACCAACCTCAACTGCCCTGACACTGCCACCTCACTCTACTCTCTCTTCCACCCTTGACACTCTGGCCCCCATATCCACATGCAGATGCCCTCGCTCTCATCCACAACCATGGCACACTACACAAACACGATACATCCAGAGGTTCTCCCGTACTGCTGAACGACTATGGAGGAAATCACGCACTTCAGCAGATTTCCTCCACTACAAATTTATGCTACGCTCCTATTCCTCCGCCCTCAACCTTGCCAAACATCACTACTTCACATCACTAATATCAACTCTATCCTCTAACCCCAAGAGTCTGTTCACCACTTTCAATACTCTCCTCCGCCCATCACCTCCTCCCATCCATTCCTCTCTCACAGCTGAAGACTTCGCCAACCATTTTATGCACAAAATTCAAAACATTCAAAATGAACTCTCCTCTCATAGTGTTTTACACACTCCACCCTCTCAACTAACCAACAACACCCAGTCTTCTCCCTTCCACAATCCCACAGCCAACATGAACTGCTTTGACCCGGCTACAGAGGATGAAGTCTCCAGCCTGCTATCATCCACTCTCCTCACTACCTGTCCTCTAGATTCTATTCCATCTCAGCTTATCCCTCCCCTCTCAACCACACTAATCCCAACTCTCACACACCTCTTCAACCTTTCCCTAAATACTGGTATGTTTCCATCTTCTCTAAAACATGCCATAATTACACCCATCCTCAAAAAACCCTCATCTGACCCTGATGTCGCATTTAACTACTGCCCTATAGCTCTACTTCCCCAGGCTTCCAAACTTCTGGAGCAGCTTGCCTCTAAACGCCTTACCACTTCTACTCCATATCCTCTCCTCCCTCGGTATTCAAGACACTGCTCTCTCGTGATTCTCATCATACCTACAAAATCGATCAGTCTCTCCTTCTCTGACACCTCTCCTTTACTCACCCCCTGTCTGTTGGCGTACCTCAAAGTTCAGTCCTAGGCCCTTCCTCTTCTCCATCTACACATCCTCACTTGGTACCCTAATAAACTCCTTTGGGCTTCAGTATCATCTCTACCCCTCATCACCAGATCTATCCCCCTCTCTTCTAACACAAGTTTCCAACATCCTTTCTAGTATATCCTCTTGGATGTCCACCCACCATCTCAAACTCAACATGTCTAAGACTGAACTCCTAATCCTCCCTCTCTCTACTACAGTGTCAATTCCTCACATCTCTCTCACTGTCAACAACAACATCATCACTCCCACCTCCCAAGCCTGATGTCTTGGGGTTCTACTGGACCCTGCCCTTTCTTTCATCCCTCACATACAATCACTAACAAAATCTTGCCTTCTCCATCTAAACAACATTTCCAGAATTCGCCCCTATCTTACACAAGACACAACTAAAGTCCTAATACACTCTCTCATCGTCACTCGACTTGACTACTGCAAATATCTTCTTGCTGGCCTACCCACCACCCGACTATCTTCACTTCAGTCCATATGAATGCCTCTGCTAGACTTATCAACGTTCAGTCTCAGCATCACCTCTCTGTCAATCACTCCACTGGATTCCCTTAGCCTCTAGAATAAAAATTTAAAACCATGACCCTTACTTACAAAGCCCTCAACAATAGCACACCCCTGTACATCTCTGCTCTCATCTCCAAATATTCCCCCAACCTCCCTCTTCGTTCTGCTAATGACCTTCTCCTTTCTACAACTCTTGTCACCTCCTCTCACTCTCACCTTCAGGACTTTTCTTGTGCTGCCCATATTCTCTGGAACTCTTTGCCTCGCTCCACCAGATTATCCTCCTGCCTCAAAACATTCAAAACCTCACTAAAAATGCATCTCTTTAAAGAAGCGTATCAACTTCCACCCTAACACACTCAGTACCTCTCTCTTCCTCCTTTACCACACACAATACCTTTAGGTTATAAGTCTGCAAGTTTCAATCCTGCAGGGTGCTTTGGGGAAAGCACCATGGACACCGAATTCGAGACTCAAAGACAGGGCCCTCCTTGCTTTGCCATGTGTTGATTTATATTTATCTTTGCCTGGAACTTTTCTTATGTATAGCGCTACGGAATATGTTGGCGCGTTATAAATAAACAATGATAACAATAATAATAATAATACTGCAGTCACAAATACTCCCTTATGTATTAACACTTACCTATATTTGCATAATAGGCTGGGCCAGTGGACTACTCCATAAGAATTATTTTATTCTTACAAAATAACACACACAATATACAGTGTATTGAATACCTGTACCCTCTCACTGTGAGGTTTATAATAGTAATAGCTCTATTGCCAAAGGTGTACAGGAATTTTCACTGTCAGACTAATCTTTTTAAAATCCCCCACTATCCTGGACTTTTATCTTATTCGCAGCTGTGAGTTTATCCCTAATAAAATGTTAAAGTTTATTCATATCATGTTCCCATTTGTTAAAAATTAGTTACATATTTTTACTTATCAGAATATTCTTCACTTCTTTTAAAGGGCATAGAAGTTAATGATAAAGAAAATGCCAAAGTAAACCTGTGATATAATGTCATGCAGCTAAACTGTTCCAACTTTTAAAACTCATTTTAGCATATTTAGCATATTTCCTTATTATGCAAAGTTTTGTGACATGTAAAGGTTAAGCTATTTGCACTCAGAACACTTACATAGACATTTTCTTTTTACCTCTTGCTTGCTGTTTTTATCATTATAAAGTTATGTATCCTTCTATCAAAGAAAGTTTGGTGAATGAACATTGAAGGTGTGATAACTCCCAATAAAAGGCCACTATAGTTGACTAAATTCCTATGATTTTGAAAATCGTAGCTCGTAGCGTAGCTTGCATGACTTTAAACTATTAAATTGGCCTCTTAAACCTCTCAGCAGACGACTTGCGGGGTAAGCTGCAGGGCAGCCGAAAAATGGCTATCTGGCGTGAACGTGGAACATCGCAGCTCGCATTCCTTTGATCTGTCAAGTCCATAACCGCTACTGGTTCAATTCAGCTTATTAAAATTGCAACAAAGTCGCCCGCGAGCTAGCCCGTAACACACAAATGGGGCCCAAAACCCTACTCGAGAAGACCCGCAAGTGTGGGGGGGGGGGGGGGGGTAAAGTCCAATACGTAGCACTTGTAAAGCAAATAAAAACAGACTACTGTACATTTATTAAAAGGTAAAATTATGTTAGGTCTTAGAATTAATAGCATAACATTCTCAAGCCTGCAAACTGGCCCCAAAAAATACTTTATTTCATGTTTATATTTCGTGTTTTATCGATCCCTGCAATTAACGTGTTAAGGCATATACTGTAACTCGCATGTGATAGAATATCATATTTATGGCTTTATAAATATTGCATTACATCTTGAATGTGGGTCCGAATGCAAACTGTAATTTAGCCTGTAGGACTTTGAATAATAATCTCCCCTTTTTCAGCGACGTAACATTGACGATCTCTTCTTCGATTTGCTCCGTCTAAACCCGTAACTACGGTCTACACTAATTGCTTGTCCGCACGGCCGAAAATCCAACGTTCTTCGAATGAGCTACAATTTGGCATCTCCAGTCTGTAGCTTGCAGCCAATTCTAATTTAATAGCAACGTAATTAGGGCGCATGTAACAGACTTACAATATTATCAGCAAAATAAAAAAGAGCTTAATAGAGTTTTAGCAAAAAAAATGCAGGCTTTATCATAGGCACTCCTTCTTTTACAAGCTCTTTATCAGTGACAAGCAACCTATTTCACTTGGAGGGTTTCATTCGTTGCCCCTGAGTTCTTAAGATTGCCTAACAGCACTTTAAACGGTTTATTTCAGCCATAGAAAAATGGTAACATCACAGCAGGAAAATGGTAGTGATGAATTTAGGAGGGGTTACTAAGCAACTCAAGTGCTGAGAAGTGCATCCCTGTATTTATCATGCAGAAAATTAGATCACAGCCCTTCTTAGCCATATGTGATGCATAGTAAATTTTCCCACACTGTTTGCTACTTTTAGAGAGAAAATGGAACTTTATTGGCATGCTATCCTACACCAGAGGAACACGCTGGGGGCCATATAAGAAGTGTAGGAAGTCCCAATGAAACCCCTGGGACACATGTTGACCACAACGTCTCTATATTTTTATGATTAATGATTATGTCACTTTAGTAGAAAGTATTACTAACAAAATAACTCAGAGTCTAAAACAAAAAGCATTCTACTAAAATGTCATTAACATGGTTGCCTTATTGCATAATAGGTCTGTTATTTTATAATAGATGTTTTTTATATAAATATTGCCCAGAGAAGATACATTAAAAGTTTTTGTTAGAAACTTGCATCTGGGGCGCTGCAGTAATGAGGCAGAGTGTGCTAGGATTCTGAATGCTTCTACCAGTAGACACTTGCTGATTTGCTAATTACTGCAGAAAACTCTCATCGTGTAAAATCTGCAGTAATCTCCTGCACTGGAAACTTAAAATTTAATGAGTTTTCAACTTGAATATCTGAACACAAATTGCTTCATTTACACAAACTCTGTGTAATCACATGATAGCATGTGCAGATGAATGTAATGTAGTTCTGATTTACTGGTGCTGAGATTCTAAAAAAAAAAAATATGTGATGGTAATTGCATTCGTTAAAAGGGATCTCAGTGTAAAGAATGAAATGGTGTGTATTGTCAATGATAAGCTAACAAATAGTTTAGTTGTGTTACAGTTCCAAAGAAGAGTTTTGGTAATCAAAAAAAAAGGCTATAATTATGCACTGCCTATTATAAAAGCATTGCATGTAGCATTAAGGAAAATGTTATACACAACATTGTCTTTTCTTATATAGAGGTGTGCAAGAAAAATTTAAGGTCATGTTATTAAACATTCATCGTGATCTATTTACCATGACAAAAATGGAGCAAATGGAGAAAATGACAAAATAAAGATATTGCTTATTTATTAGTAAGATTTAAATACAAAACTGCCATATGTAATTTTGCATTATTTAGAGGGATAGAATTCAAGTTATTGAAATTATATGTAAGCAAGATTAATAGGTCACGATGGTCAATTTTTGTCAAGGTGGAGTTTTTAGTTAGTGGAGACCTTGCTTTTGGATAGAAGTTCACTAACTAAAAACTTCTGTAAAAAAAATATGCTCTGTTCTTATATAGAGCCCTATTCAATTGGCCGAATAGCAATTTAATAAGGCTGTAAATATACAAAAATGGTAGGAAGCGAGGTCACAGTGACTTATTTCATGGTGCCTACCATTTAATCTTCAGCTTGACAAATATAGATGAATAATAACAGTTCAGCTCAAGACGGTGTACAGTGCTTATTTCTCGAAAGCAGTCTCTGAAATAAAAGCCTGAAACACTATTTTATTATAAGGTGACAATCTCAAAAAGTCTTACTATAATGGGGCATTACATCACGGACCTTCTATGTTCCAAGAATATTAAAACAAACAAAACATGTACCTCAAGTGTTTTTGTTGTGTGGTGCTTGTAGAAAAAAAAAGGGGGGAAGCAGGTAGGGGAGAGACAAAAAAAGGGATTTTAAATAAGTTAAAAACACACACACACATATATATTTATATATATATATATATATATATATATATAAATGATTTTTAACAGGTAAACATTTAAAGCTAAAAAAGAAGATATATGCCTTGGCTATTCCCAAATTGGTGGCCAAAAACATTATATATTATATTTTAATTATCTAACAGCTCGTAGTTTATTATACTTTAGATTGTAAGTTTGTGAGTTTGCAATCTTGCAATGCGCTTTGGAGAAAGCACTATGAACACTGGATTCTAAGCTCAAAGACAGGGCCCTCCATCTTTTGTAATGTGTTAATATTGCTATTATTTTTGCCATGTACGGAATATGTTAACGCGTTACAAATAAACAATAATAATAATAATTGTGATTAATTCAAAGTAAATAGTTATTTCAAAAGTTAATTAGTATTATTCTTATTATAGAGAAAATTAAATCAAATTGTTTTTTTAGATTATTATTTATTCTTAAAGACCACAAAAAAAAACTGGCTATATGTGTGTAATCCATTGTTTCTAATGTGAATCAATGCCGGGAAATTCCATGTTGTTACTTCTGCATAAATATGTATATGAGCAGTTCATCCATATTAATTAACTGCTTTGGTGTGCTAATTAAGATTACCTCACAGTGCTGTATATATTGTGACCTAGTAATCATATATACATGCCAGAAAGTATCTATAAACATATTTACATATCACTCTATTGTTTGAAAAGTAGTAGTTTCATTCTTTTTTTCTCATCTATTCCTTCGGCTTCTTTTTAATCATTTGGGCCCTCATTCTATTATCGGCCGTATATCGGCCGCAAAGCTGCGAAATCCCCATACGGCCGGCCGCATATCTTCCAACCGGCCGTAAGCTCAGAAATAGCAAAAATAAATTCAAGACGGCACTGTAAAGCTCTGTAAATGCTAGGGATCATAATGGGGGACATGAGGATTAATAGCAACCCCCTCTCAAGCTTGCACATCAGCCCAAATCCGAGATTTAATTAACTGTTTATTTTCCGGCCGCAGTGTGGCCGGGTCTGAGGTGCTCCAAGCCCTCTGGACTTTTTCAACGGATATTTGACATAAATTAAAATAAAAATTATTTACGGATTTGAGTGTAGGGGAATGTTGTGAAAGGAATGCTAACACCTACAATCACTTTATAGTCTCCTCAGAGTGCAGGATGGCTTTATTATGTGCTTAATTGTGTGCCTGCGCGACCTTTTTTCTGCAAGTAAGCTGCGGCTCGGTTTTAGCCTTGCAGAGAGGGTTCCCGGAGCAATTAAATAGCAACCAGGATTTTCTTGCGGCTGAAACTCTCGCGGCCGTTTAAGATCAAAGGCTTTCCTCCGGCGCGTGCGGCCGCAAGGGATAACATGGCGCCGGCCGCAAGCCTGCCGGAGTCCCCGGCCAGAAGGGAATAGAATAGGCAAATAGCTTGCGGACGGTCCTTGCGGCCCCGCATCTCCTACGGCCGATAATAGAATGAGGCCCTTGGTATATAATATATATAGTCAACATAAAAAAATAAATACAATAATTGTAGTTTCCTTTAAAAAAAGTTTTGAAAATCAATGAAATTTGCATATTATATTAGAAAAATCATCAGTAACTTAAACTACAACAATATTTATTGGTATCTTTTTACTGGACTAACATTTATTTTAAAACTATATCTATAGACTATAGCTATGTACTTTATATCAATTGTTTCTCTCATATTTGTATGTCTATAAGCATAGTGGTCCACAGTGATCCAAAATTCAAATACCAAGTGATACAGAATGAGTTTCCAGCAAGCTGCAGCCATCCCCATCCAGACCACAAAAAAATATTTGCAGTAATAATGTTTGAAAGTCTTTCCTGAATTAAAAATAAGCATTTTAGACGTAAGCAATGAATCCTTTATTAAATGATTTCTCTTTATATTATGAAGAAACAAATTGGTTTTGTCATGCTTGGTGATGATACAGAGATTTCAGTAGATGATTAATTCGATGTTATAGCTTTAAACTGCCTAATGTTCCACCAAAGGCTCTGAAGAAAGACAACGTAAGTAGGAACCGGTGGCACAGACACAGGACTCCCACAGGGTAGGTCCTATGTAACAAAGCTGCTTGCCTAGTGTTATGTGACTAGGAATGTTAATTGCAAATGCCACAAGCTTTCATCTACAACTTGTCATCTGAGGAGTGAGGCCTGCTAGGCTTCCTGCCCAATACTATTTACGTCACAGATTCTTTATTCTGCTTGTTTTGCTTGTAGCAACAGAAAATGTGATTGAGGAATCTGAGGTTTGCAGGCAGATGCTAGACGAACACTCATTGTAAGAATGGTGTTAATTGGAACAAGAATATGTAACCAGAGTATATACGTATATGTCCTAGGCTACTATAAATATATGTTAAAATAAATTAAATAAGAAAAGCAGTTAAGCAGCAGGTCATGTATTTTGGGAAGATTAGCTGAAATTGAATTACTATGCTTCCTGATTTGAGTAATAATGCATTTCAAATGTGCTTTTGAACTACTTAAAGGACCATAGAAATAGTTTAAGAAAGCATGCATATATAAAGGAATTGCTAACGTAATTTCCCAATTGGCATCGTTTTTATGAGCATTCTAGAAACAGATATTTAAACCTCTTTTCAAAATCACTTGGCTGACACATCTAATGCTAGTCTCTGACCCATCCTCGTCCTCGTTGGTCTGTCAGCTGCATGTTACATTGTGAATCATCCAGTGCTTATTGCTACCTTTACCAGCACCGATATGTCTGCAAGCCTCTTGCCTGTCTCCAGTCCTATCTAATCAGTTGCATAGTACAGCACCAATGACATTCATAATCTCGACTCTACTGAATATTATTTAAACAAAAAGCATTTTCCTACATTAAACAATCATTGACGTTTGCAAATTTTAATGGACTATCAGTCTTTCTGATCCATCAGCAAAGAAAGACGCATATCTGTTGTTAATGTGATTGCTACCAATAATTACTGATTATCCCCAAAGCACCAAGTTGTCTTTGGTTTAAGTCATATGTAGAACAAAAGACTGGGCACATTCAGACTTCAACGAGTACAACCAATCTTTAGTTTCTCACATAATTTACACTGGAAACAATATGCTCAGAGCCACAGGGTTAATAAACAATTATTGGTAATGATATCTCATTAACAAGAAATATCTTTGTTTTGGGTGGATCAAAAATCCTTACTGACAGCTAAAATTTGCAAACTAATGTTAACTGTTGAAAAATGTAATCTTTAAATAACATTCAATTGATAAAGTACTTGTTATGTCACCACTTCTACCTCTAAATATTATTTCTCATACTCATACCATAAACTACAGTGGGAATCCATGGGGTCACATTCAACCCCCGTCTTCTCTTTCACCAATAATATACCCTTGGACTCCCACATTTGTTGAAGTCATCTCTATAATATTTGAAATATGCTCCTATATCTTAGTTTATTCAAAAGACTCCTGATTTACTCTTACCTTTATCCATCTGTAGGCCTTAATACTCATGGGCCTTAACCTATGAAGATCCATATGAACCTAGTTATCCCATGGAGGTCAAAACATTCATATTTTTTTCAAAATTATGACCTATGCACTAACAGATGTATCACTGATAACGTAATGTGATCTAGAACAGTGGTTCGGAACATTTTTGACCCGGGGGCAGGCTGTTTACCTTCCACTGTTCCTAGGGACCAGCTGGTTAAATTCCAATGCTTCTGGGAACCACCTCTGAGATCTACAACAGACTGATTATCCATGATCCATGTGGCAAACTAAATTTTGCATAGAATACATATTAACAATACATATATTCCTCTATAACCTATCTATAATTATGACTAATAATGAGAGGTTGTTCTCATTCGTCTTTATAACTGAGGACCTAAGGGCTCAGGGATTGGCAATGGTGCTAGGACCGGCTGTTGAAAACCACTAGCCTAGAATACAACCTGAAGTACAACTAACATAAAAGAACGTGACATTGTGTGAACATTTAATTTGTATGAGCCCTGCCCTGTGTGGGAAATTAATTTTGCCTTGGTCCCAGGCATTTCACTGAAAAGCGGATTTCTATTATTTTCTGACAGTACTGACATCAACAATTAATATACTTCAGCTTTATATGTCAAACATGTTTTACACACAGTTTACTGATGTAGCCTACAAGTGCTGAACACTTGTTATAAAATACTTTCTATAAAAAAATATTTATAACAGTTTCATATAATTCCAATCTTTATAGGCCAGAGTACTCTATAAAGTCACATGCTCTGTAGAAGTGGTGCAGTGCTTCATACAATATTTTATTATTTCTGAGGTTATAAGTAATGTTACACAAAAATAAAAGATTGTTTGGCTATATAACCAATAGATTACACAGTCCTTTTCTAAAAACATAGTTGTCATAAATTACATAAACAATTAGCAGATATAGCAATTTTAAATGAAAATATTAAATCACAAAAACTAATAGAATCTAAAGTTTTCCAACTGTGCATGTGAATATGGTCATAGTTATCATGCCTAAACAGATGCATAGCAAAAAAATATAAAAAAGTGCCTGGCTTCTTGGCTCAGAAAAATTATTGTATCCCAGGTGCTGAATGTTAAAAAAATATATACTTTCTCAATAATTTACCTGCCCTCTGATTATTGTATACACTAATAATCGTGACATAGAAATGTTGTTTGGCTGCTCTATGCAAACTATAATTGTCACAGGGGTTCAACATTTTTGGAATTTTTCACCTAATTTAATGTTTTTTTTACTAATGTTCAAAAAGTAATTTGGAAATTCTGAGTCCCTTCATAATTAAAACTTGTGAAGATTGTTTTTGAGGTTGGATCTTATCCAATATCATCCTCTATATAACCTGCTACTAAATTAATCTATATAGAGTGTTGATGCACAGCAGTAGCAGAGCTGGTGAATCAAGGGCTTCCGTGCAAAAAAATATATATATATGTGGGGCCCCCTCAGCATGCAAGGGCAGGGTGACAGATAGAGGCAGAGAAAAGAGGTAGAGAGAGAAAAGAGATGGCAATAGAAGGCAGAGTATAGGGAGAGGATGGGGAAGAGAGAAGGAAGAAGAGAGAAATTGAAGTGAATGAAGAGAAAGAGAGAGAAAAGGGAATGAAATAGAGAGGAGGGGATACAAAAGGGGAAAGAGGAGAGGGGGGAAAGGAGAAGAGAGAAAAAGGGAGAGATTAAATAGGGAGGAAAGAATTGAAAGATAAAAGGGAAAAAGTGGGAGATAGAAGTGGGTATAGAGAGGTAGCAACATGTATTAAAATGGAGAGGGGGTAAAAGGGAGAAAAAGAAACAAGAGTGGGATGAGATGGGAAAACAGAAGGGTGAGAGGAAAAAGCAGATGAGAGAAGTGACAGTGAGAGGATAGAAAGGGGTTAGTAGGAGAAGGAATGGTGAAGGGGTGAAAAGGAGGAGAGGTGAGAGATGAGTGGGGAGAGGAAAGGAAGGGGAATGAGAATGGACGGGGAGAATAAGAGACAGAAAAGAGGATAAGAAAAGAGGGAGAGAGGAATGTGTTAGGGGATGAAGATACACAGGGAAAGAGCATAGTGTGAGAAAATGGGGGTGAAAGGAATAGAGAGAAGAGAAAAAATAAGGGAGAGTGAAAGGAAGAGGAGAAGGAGTGGGAGAGAAATAGAGTCAAAGGAAAGAGACAAAGGAGAAAAAAGGGGGTAGGGAAGATGAGGGATAGAGAGGATGGCACAGAGAGAAGGAGAAAAGAGAATGGACAGAAAGAAGAGGGGAAAAAGGCAGAGGATAATAGGGACAACCATTGGAAAATAGAGGTGGGGAAGAAAAGAGAAAGAGAGAAAAAAGGGAGAGAGAGAGAAGAGAGAGAGGGGAAAGGGGAGGGAAGGAGATGAGATAGAGGGTGAAGGGGACAGAGAAAATGAATGGGTGAGAAAGAAGATGGGGAGAGAGCAGAAAGGAGAGGAGAAAGAAGAGGGGGGCAGGTGACTTGGAGCCATAGAGGGAATTTATTTTAGGGGGACCAAGAGGGGCTACTGAGGCCAAAGAAAGCGACTGGGAGACATAGAGGGCTTGAGAGAGCTAATGTGGCCGCAGGGCACTGCTGAACTGGTTCAGAGAAAGAAATGGGGCAGTTCAAGGGCTGCAAGGGGCCAGAGATGGACGAAGAGCGTCAGAGAGGACCACAAGAGGGTGTCTGTTGACAGAAAGAGCCTCAGGGAGCCAGAGAGGATACCAGGGAAAGGGGGAGTGGCAGAATTGGCAGGGGTCACAAGAGCCCCCTGGAGAGAGGGGCCTGGTGCAGTTGCTCTGCCCCTGATGCACAGCTTCCAACTTGGAGATCCTAGTACTAAATGTAGCATTCTTTAAAGCCACAAACGACATACATGAGATATACATCTCCTGTACTTTCAGTGTCCCCAGTACCTTATTTGCATTTACAGTCTTAACAGCTGCCTAGGGTACTTTATCATATGATACTTTATAATATCATATGATACTGTTTTACAAAACCCTCCTCCCTGTCTCAGTATGTGTGTGCAGCAAACATGGCAGCTAGTGTTGCCAATCAGAGACTGCACCCTGCAATGTAAACTTCTCTTGTTATTCAGTTTTGATATAGGGCCACACACAGGCCTGGATTTGAGGATCTAATTTCTGTGGCAGGTGAGTTAATCAAGACAACTGAAGAAGTAATTGACCTGTGCACAGCAGGGATATCCTCAGATCCAGGCTTGTGTGTGGCCCTGCAATACTAAACTTGTTCATCCCTGTCTTAGGATATTATTTGTAACTAGCGACTTGCCGGTCATAAAATGACGGTCAATAAAATGTTAATGCTGTGAAAACTGTTTGCCACACAATATGATTCTCTGAATTTCTTAACCTTTTTTTATTATGTCCAAAGAATTTTTTTTTAAATATAGAATTTTTTTTTCAATATTAACATGGACTAACAATATAACAATGTGTAAAGTTTTCATGAATACATATTGTAAACAATAACATAAAAGTTTGTAACATGCAACTTGTATTTAAAAAAATCTTGAACTTTTTTGTTACCAATACTAACATTTTGAATGGATAGTTATCCATGACTAACAGACAACTATGTAAACTTTCTGTAAATAACTATTTTGAACAATGAGATGCTCTGTAACATTATTTTGTTTTTAAACACCTGTTCAACTAAATAGGCATTGAATCCAGAGGAAGGCAAACAATAAAAAAAAACATTGAAACTTGGCCAATTGTATCAAAGAGGAAAAAAAATGAATTCCTTCCTGACCCCATTAACTGGCGATTGGATTACTCCCTAAATCAATACTCTCTATTTAAATTATACCGTTCAAAGTATTAACAAATGATGAAACTTGTAGAAACATAAATCCTTGACTATATACAATATACAATGAACCAACTTTCCACTACTTTGAAAATACAGTGTTAACATGTAAAATAGTAACATAAAACAATAACATTTAACCTTCAAATTAAAGAAAATGCCACCTAATTGTTTTGTGGGGCCAATCATGTAAAAAGGTAACTTCTAACACATTCCAATCTGTATA
This sequence comes from Discoglossus pictus, assembly GCA_027410445.1. NCBI lineage: Eukaryota > Metazoa > Chordata > Amphibia > Anura > Alytidae > Discoglossus > Discoglossus pictus. Next base: position 304,122,837 of record CM050164.1, on the reverse strand, counting down.
ACCACTGTTTACTGTTGTTTAAATTTTTTTGTAAATCTTTTTGGTTCTTGTACTTTGTGCAAATGGCACATAGAGTTTACTAAGTGAAATAGTGGTCCCCTATTTAAAGAGTCTCAGAGAGCTAAAATTTCGTCCTGGAGGTAAAACCACTGTTTCACTGTTTTTTTGCCATTGTATAGTGTTTCTTATTGAAATAGTGGTCCTCTAAAATCAGTCTGTGTAACATAAAATGTTGTTGTCGAAATGAAACCACTGTCCTCTATATTTACAGCACCTCATAATACACAATGTTTTTTGTAAAAACGCATCCATCTTCCAATAAATCACCCTGACTTTGGTTTTCTACAACATGTACTTTAATTATTGCATCTTGAAAATGCAACATATAGTTGACCATGTGCAAACACAGGTTCCTTCAAAACAACACCCACAAACTTAAAAGTTTGTCCTTGGGATTTATTGTTGGTTATGGCAAATGCCATGATAATGGGAAATTGTCTCCTTTGAAGGACAAAAGGCAAACCCCTCTCACTTGGAGCCAAATCAATTCTCGAAATAAGAACTGGTTCGCCTTTATGGGTACCACTCATAATTTCTGCATGTATAAAATGATCCTTTAAATCCTTCACAATTAATCTGGTCCCATTACAAAGTCCTTTTTTGGGATTCATATTTCTCAATAGCATGACAATTGCCCCTTTTTTAAGTTGCAAAACATGTGGTTGCATTCCAGAGGGAGTTAAAGAATTAATAAATTCGATAATAAAGTTTGCTTCACTATCTTTGTCATCAGCCAGAACAGAATCTGCACTGTAATAGTTTTTGGGGGGAGCATTGATTAATTTTAATATTTCGTTGTTTAGATTCAAGGCATCTATATTTTTGGATGTCAATATGACTTTGCTTGCAATGTCTGAGTAATCCTCATTATTGATGGTATTGAGGAAGATTGTCAAAATTTGTGTTTCTATTGAAATCATTTCTGGCGGAATTTCTACAGCATCATTAGGTAAATTATTTATTTTTGGCTGTTTTCCTTCTCCAATCTGAATGAGCCAATCATTAAATTGATTTTGGCCTTCAGATCTCATATTTACTTCTAATTTAAGGTGTGTAAATATTTTCCACAGCTTACTTCTTTTTATACACATTTCGACAATGTCAGTCCGATTGCCATATGGCACCACAGGTAATGTTTGCCTGAAATCTCCTCCTAACAACATCACCTTTCCACCAAATGGCAAATCATTAGCCATAACTTATTTTAATAATCGATCAATACATTGCAGGGCATGACATGACATCATAGTTGCCTCATCTATTATAATTATTTTACTCTTGTGCAATTTTTTGGCTTGTAATGAATTAATTCGAATATCCGACACTGATGTTTCCAGAATGCACAGTTGTACCACCTTCTAACAAAAGTGTGTCAATTCCAGTGGTTGCAAATGACAGTGCTATTTGACCCTGTGCTCGAATGCAACTCATCAACAAATTATATAGATACGTTTTTCCTGATCCACCAGGGCCATCCAGATAAAAATAGCGCTCTTTGAGCATGTCATCTTGTATTGCATTTGTGATGGCGTTAAATGATTCCAATTGCAATGCATTTAAAGTTCCAATTTTTTCTTGTGTTATTTGGTATTCAATCTCAGTGTCATACTCATCAAAGTTAATTTCATCTATAATTCCTGGATCAGGCAGATTAAAATTGGCACAATTGGAAAAATTTCTGGAATTTCCATTAATGCTTTCAATTGTGCAATAGTCTCATTATAACGTTTCAAGAAGTCTTCACACATATGTATTTTAAATGTTTCCCACAAAGTTAATGTATCTGGTACATTGCAAAATATACAAATGAAAGCAAATTGTTCTCTCATTTGCTTTTGCATTTGACATAGTGCTGCCTCCTCGAGACATCTCTCCCATTCTGTATCATCTGCCAGAAAGTTTTGATGTCTTGAAGCTAACTGGAAAGTCTCATAAACTATGTCATTAACTGTGCGTAAATGTTCATAACTTTGTTCACCAGGAACATGTAAAAGGAGCAATCTTAAACTGAAACGTTCAATGTCTCGTGGACTGATGGTATATATTCTTGGGATCATTTTATAATTATGTTTCTTTCGTTGTCTCCATTCACCATTTATGAATGCATAGTGATTTGGAATGTCAATGTATAAAAATTGTCTGGCCTGAGTGTCCTGACAATTTAATTGAAACCAAGCAGTAAGCGTTGTTGCTCTATGTTCACTTTGTGCTAAAGCATTTCTTTCATTGCCTACAGTGAAGCAAACAAATTGACTTTGTAGGAAAAGGAAAGCTAATCAATACAAAGCATGTGACCGATCATGAATCTCAAATTTGAGAAGTCAGCCACGTTTTTCTGGAGCACTTACATAGCGAGCATCTAAATAAGATGAAAGTTCATCATGTAAAATGGGGTTGTCTTTTTCATTTTGTGCACCTTGCACAACAACAGTTGCTGCATCATATCCTTTATATAAATATTTATACACATATTTGATGGATTTGATAGAAGTGGAAGCTAACACATTGATATGTGCATTGTACTTCATCAGCAAATGTGGATTGTATGGAACCACATATCTATTATCGACCTTTTGGCCACAGATAATAGCTGTTTGTCCTTCTCTTCTTTTATACAAAGAGACATAATGCATCACAATTAACATAATGCATTTGAAATTGTTTTGGAAACTCTTTTATGCATTTTTTAAGTTCCATACATGGTGAATTTGGATTGCTCTCTCCCCATGGACCATGTATCATTCTATGAGTTACAATCTCATAAAGTGTTGAATGCTTCTCTGGATGTGGCAGTTCAGCAGTAATTACTGCATCCACTCTGTCTGCCGTATTCAATTTATCTTTTTCTTGCAAGATTAAAAGTATATGTGCATGTGGCAAGCCTCTTTTTTGAAATTCAATGGTATAAACAAAAGCCACACATTTTCCAAATGAGTCTGCTTTAGTTATATCATGAATTAATGAATTGAGTTTTATTTTGAATACACTTGCCACCAAATCTGGTCGGTCAGAAGTAGTTTGTCCAAGCAGTACATTTTCTTTGATCTCTGGCCATTGTGGATTACATGTAAATGTAATGAATAAATCTGGTTTGCTAAATTTAGTGACAATAGCCATGGCATCATTGTATCTTTCTCATATTGCGAGGAGATCCTTGGAAAAGAGGATGGCAAAATCATTGCTCGTCCAGCAGGAATGTCTCTGTTTGCAGCCAATTCAGCAACATAATCCATCAATCCACAATATTGTTCTACTCAAAGCTTGTTTTGTTGAAATTTGACAAAATTTAGATTATTTGCTTCGACTTGTAGATAGGAATTAATATTCCATTGTTGTGTGAGTTTACCTCCACATAAAATTGGATTATAATGATCCCGGACAGCAGTTTGTGCCACTTTATATTCCAGCATGGAAATATTGTTTCTAACACAAACTTTACTATTGAGATAACTTTGCAACTGTAATTTTGGTTGCCATCCTGGCTCCCCATTTGGAAAAAAAATGGGATATGTCATAGGATCCAAACATCTGCTTAAAATATTTATGTTTATAAAAGGTTGTTCTTCATTGCATGGATATATTCTAATATCCCGCTCAAATGGTGGTTTCCCCATCATCATTTTTAAATACCATGGCAACCTCATTTGCTGTTGGTAAATTATACCGTCTTTGATAAGTATGGCGATCTCTTTTGAGAACCATATTTTCTCTTGGCATTGGCAATTGATGTCTTTGTGTATGTGCCAGTTGTTTTTTTTCAACCTCAGCTAATTTTTTGTATGCTTTACTATAGGTTGTTGGCCATAATGTTATCAAGCTGTTCAAAGACTATGGGTAAGCATTGTTTATTTTCAGGTAGCATCATTCGTTGTTAAACAGCTTCCATTGTATCAAGTAAATATAACTGTGCAAATGTCCTTTGTTCTCCTGTTTCTGGGTGTAAATGTGAAGTCCGCTGGTATATTTGTCTTTGCACTTTAAAACAGTAAGGACCATGTCCTGGAACATTTTCGGCTTATGTTGCACCCATTGAGGCAAATGAAATTGCACTGTTATAAAACCGAACGTTTTTTTTTAAATTGGTGTAATTTGGAAATGTAGGATCACTCATGATACTTTTTAAATATTCTGGAAATATGTGTCTTTCTGGAAGTCTTACCTTTCCTTTCTGACAGCAATCTCAAATTTGAGAAGTCAGCCACGTTTTTCTGGAGCACTTACATAGCGAGCATCTAAATAAGATGCTGTCTCTCTGGGTGTTTGTCTCTCTGGGTTTCTCTGGGTGTCTGTATCTCTGGGTGTCTGTGGGTGTCTGTGTCTGGGTGTCTGTGTCTGTGCGTGGGTGTCTGTGTCTCTGGGAGCCTGTGTCTCTGGGTGTCTGTGGGTGTCTGTGTCTGGGTGTCTGTGCTTGTGTGTGGGTGTCTGTGTCTCTGGGTGTCTGTGTCTCTGGGTGTCTGTGTCTCTGGGTGTCTGGCTGTGTGTGTCTGGCTGCGTGTCTCTGTGTCTGTGTGTGTGTCTGTGTGTCTTTGTCTGTAGGAGTCTCTCTGTGTGCCTGTCTCTCTCTGTGCCTGTCTCTCTCTGAGTCTGTTTCTCTGAGTCTGTCTCTCTGTCTGTCTCTGTCTGTCTGTCTCTCTCTCTCTCTGTCTCTCTCTCTGTCTGTCTCTCTCTGTCTGTCTGTCTCTCTTTGTGTGTGTGTGTGTGTGTGTCTCTCTCTCTGTGTGTGTCTCTCTATATCATGAATGCAAAAACATAAACAGTTATCATGTGTTCCTAAAGAAGAGCTACGCAAAAGAGCTATTAGCAAACTATAGATTGACATGACTAAACATCTGAAGTGTAATTATCATTCATGTAAACATAAATGTGTTTTCATATATGTATTTTTTAATAAATGACAACATATGAATAATGTTGATGAAAAAACAGTTAGAGACTTATTAAATAGCGTTTTAAAGAATTTAATAGTGCTCTATATAACCACATAAATATTTTGGTTATGTAAGTTTGTAGCTAGTTATCTTCTATCCAAAAGCAAGGTCTTCAGTAAGTAAGTATTTGTGTTCCAAAATATGCTTTGTGGTTATATCGAGCTCTATTTCATAGGGCAACTTGCAATGTAATGAGGGGGTTAATTCTGTTTTTATAAATAATGTCATCAAGAATGATACCTGTCAATTAGATGTGATATCAACTGAAATACTGCAGACATCACTTTGTGTGTTCAGGGAGGTGCAGAGATGATGGATCTGTAAAATGACATATAAAGATTTTGTAAATATGCATTTTAATTGGCATACATAGCAAACGTAAATCCTAATCATAAATATATGTTAAATGCATTTTAAAATGTTAAGAAGTGACCTAATATAATACATGAAATAAAATATTTAACTGCTTCTAAGGTGCTATCACTGACAATGAGCAGTAACATAATGATGAATGAATGAATGAATAAATGAAAGAATACACATGAATAAAATAGCTAAGGAGATATGTATTCCTTTTTTTTCCTTCTAATTATTCAATATTTTGTAAAATAAATGACTTAAATTAATTAAGCAATATCTGTCATCCATGGGCTGAAGCAAATACTTAATCCTATATTTGTAAAGAATGCCATCATGAAATTATATACCTGTAGTAGATGTTCTATAATTTAAAATGCTTCAGAGGCGACTCCTGTGTTGAGGCAGGTTGCGACGTGAGAAATCTGTAAAAAGATGTAAAAATCGTGTTTAATTTTTTGATTGAATGAATGTATTAAATAACATTGCTCAACGCAAATCAATATTTAATGCTAGATTTGTAAAGAATGTCATCACAAAATCATATACCTGTCAATTTGATGTTCTGTAATGTTAGTTAGTGCAGAGGCAACTCTTGTGTTCAGGCAGGTGGAGACGTGAGAAATGTGTGAAAACATGTAAAAATCATATTTAATATTTTGTTTGAATGAATGTATGAATCATTGAAAGTACTTGTTGTCCTTGTCATACATGCATGTAGTAAAATAAATGTAAATATTTAAAAATGATATACCTGTGAAGGTGATCTGATTGCAGATGAAATGCTGCAAACGCCCCTCTGTGTAGTCAGAAGGGCAGATGATCAAACTGTGAGAAAAAAAAAAACCTTGTTAATGTTTGTATGATTTGAATTGGCAAAATATAAGTAAATGCACTCTAAAATGTAAGAAAGTGATGTAAATATTTAAGCGGTTAGAGGATCCTATAGTTTTAAGACAATGAGGCAGCAACAGATAAATATGATGAAACTGTAAAATCTACCTATTTTGCATTTTAGCACATTTAATTTCGAAATCTTTAAAAAAAATGACTAATTAAATAATTAATCATGAACATTAATAATTAAGAATCAACACACGAAAACAATTGCAGTAATAATGAAGGCTGAAAACATAAATATAACAGTAATGTAATAATGAAGCAGCAACACTGAAATTCAAGTTCAGTGCAAAACGTACATGTTTTCATGCATTTTTGCATAAAAATTTGTTCTATGAATGATCAACAAAGTAATTAAAGAACATTAATAGTTGAGCAGCAACCACGAAATGTAAGTCCACTATGAAATATCCATATTTTTTTAGATTTTTTTTACTATATTTTTATTATGACTAATTAATACATTTTTTAATGAAGTTTCTTACTATTAATAATTCATTATTAATTAATTAATGTACATTACTAATTAATCAATTACTAAATATATTATAAAGAGTTAATCAATAATGTAATCCTAAAGTAAAAGTAGTGACAATTGTATACATTTTTTTAAATAATTAATAAATTAATGTCCATTAAAAATGAATTCATCAATTAATAAACTTATTTGAAATGGTTAATGATTAATACCGTGCTAAAGTACAGGTATTGCGAAATGTAGTAATGTAATTTTTTTTTTTTATTACTTTTTTTTTGTAATTAATAAATAATAAATTAATGAATATACTTTACCTATTTCTAATAAATATCCAGCAATCAATATCCTGAAGAGCTAACAATCTCTTTGGATTTTCCAGCAGCAGAAAATGTCCAGTCAGGCTGTCATCACCTAAGGAGAAAGTTTCAGCAGTAGCCCTATATATAGGCTGCGTGCGCAAGCCAGAACCGTTAGTTTCGGCGGAAAAGCCGCCATTTCAGATGCGTTATTGTGTAGATGGTTGTAAAATGGCGGCGATATTGTATGTGTTACGCACGGCGAAAGGATTTTCTGTCTTCAGTAAGTCTGTTGTAGTACCTCGTACATGCCTTGTCAAACTGCTACGTGTCCGGCTATGTTTTGCGTGCTTCCCGGTCGTCTAAATCGAGTTAAATTCGCGTTTCACCTCACTGACAGATGTCCTGGCTGTTGCCCCATAGACTGTGTGATGTGTTTGTATTTTTTTCTGGTCTATTTGCAATGTAATATTTGCATAGTGTGTTTTTACTGTTTTTTAATTTGCGCGTGTCGGCCGCTAAGTTCGTATTTTTACAACACTTATTGTGGGTTTTCTAAGTGTTACGACTCGTATTTGTAGTCGTCATTTTTTTTTCGAGTTTTGCAAGTTTTGTTGGTCATGTGTGGCGCCGTAGGAGTAAGTGCTGCGACTTAAGGTTTGTTTGTCGGAGTTTTGTGGGTTTGTTTTGAAGCACCATAGGAGTAAATAGCTGCGAGGAGTAAATAGCTGTAAGAGTTTTGTATGGTGTTTTAAGGCACCGTAGGAAAAGTGCTGGTAGTTAACAATGCGGGGTTGTGTTAGAATTGTAGCTGTGTCTTGTCTAAGATAGTGATGTATTTTGAAGATGTTTTTTAGGTGAAAATGACAAGATTTTTTTATTGCTTGTATATGAGGAATGAAAGACAGGACAACGCCCGGTAGAACCCCAAGCTAAAGTGCCTGGGAGGCTTGAAGTGATAATGGCTTTGTCAACAGTCAGAGATATTCGAGGAGGGGAAACTGTAGAGTCTGTTCAGCCTTAGACATGTTGAGTTTGAGTTGACGGGCAGATATCCATGAGCATATGCTAGAGAGGCAGTTGGAAACTTGAGCTAGTTCAGATGCTGAGAGGTAGATTTGAATGTTGTCTGCATAGAGATGATACTTAAATCCAAAAGATTTTATTAGGGTACAAAGGGAGGATGTATAGATGGAGAATAGAAGGGGCCCCCGAATACTGAACCTTAGGGTACACCAATAGACAGAGGGTGAGGTGAAGAGAGGTGCCAGAGAAGGAGACACTAAATGTATAATCTTCAAGGTAGGATGTGAACCACGAGAGAGCTGTTTCCTGCATGCCAAGAGTGCAGAGAGTTTGGATTAGAAGAGGGTGGTCAACTGTATCGAAGGCAGCAAAAAGGTCAAGGAGACTTAAGATACATATGAGTACAAGAAATTTATGTAAATGTAACCATAAAAAGAAAATTGTTCTGTTCCAAATCATTTGAACTTTGAGGTTTACTTTGAATGTATAATTAACTTTCTTGTAAAAAAAAAAAACTTTTACAGTTAAAGCAGATGGAATGGAAATAAATGTAATTGCTTGATGGTAGTTGAACACAAAGACTCATTGACAAATATGATTGAAGAATAAGAGCAAACTAGGCTTTAGCCAGTATATTTTTATGCATTAACAAATTAGGTCACAACCTCATTGAAAATGGACAATGCATTAAGAAATAATATTTAAACATGAAAGAATAAAAACAATAGAAAAACTAAACCGAGTGCAATAGTGTATAATGATATTTTCATCTTAAAACAGAGAGGTTAAACATTTTCAGTCTACTTTCATAATAAGCAGGAAAAGGGAAATCAAAGGGGCAATTCTCATTTTTATATTCTGCTTTGTGTGAAGATAAAAAAAAGAATAAAGTAAAAGAATAAAAGTAAAAGCTTTTTCAATCACACATTTATTTTCTGGCCTTAGAAAATAATTTTAATCAATTCGGCACTTTTTAGAACAAGGCCATAATGTTTAATATAATCATCTCATCATTTAAATGAATTTTATATGAAATGTAATTTTTCGCTTCTGTGGCAGTTAGGACAAGCTGCTTTAGTATATTCATTAGAAGCGGAATGGTGGGTCACTAATAAACTCTTCAACAAGGGACGACTCAGACAGCCTATTCCAATCAAATAGGATTTTCATTAAGAATAAATTGGCATAGACGGAAAAAGGTTGGCATTTGTCGGAAATAACATACCTTATTAATCTGCTAGTTGCAAAGGAACGTGTTTTACACATTTCATTGAAAAATCCACCGCCATTACAAATCAGTCATATTTAACTTGATTGAAGCTCAGTATATAGGTTTATTTATACTTAAAATTATTTTTTTTGTTTTCTAAAGCCTGTCCATTCGCAGGTAATATAACTATATGTATTCAGAATCAGACTGGGTTTAGACGTTTTACACCTAAAGGGCAAGTTCCACGTAAACGTATGTTTCTTATTTTTTTACAAGCACATAGAGAAAAGAAAAGCAATTTATGTAAACATAATGGATTTTGACAGTGAATATATTGATGATTGTAGGAGCGTCTTTTAGATGCAAACATTGAGCCCTATTCTATTAGAAGTCCGCAAATGCATGTAACCCGTAATTTAGGGTGCAGGTGTTTTTTTCCTCTAAATGTCTAGATGTATTCTATAGACTCCAGCCCGCAATGTATGTCTTTCAACTTCCACACATAAACCCTGTCTTTTTATGTAGGATTTCAGGGGGCGTGATCATATGATCTGACAATATTTAAGCAAGCTGTAATTTACTTTTTAGATACAGCCAATAGTAAATGAGGCTGCCATCATGACATCAGTAAAACATGGAAGTTACACGTAATCTGCAATTGAAGGGCTACAAATTAATTAGTGCCAATCACCTACAGTGCTTTGCAAAAGTATTCAACCCCCTTGGCATTTTTCGTGTTTTGTTGCCTCACAACCTGGAATTAACATAAATTGTTTGAGGATTTGCATCATTTAATTTACTGAACATGCCCACAACTTTGAAGATTTTTTTTATTTTTTATTGTGAAGCAAACAACAAATAGGACAAAATAACAGAAAAAGTAAATGTGCATAACTATTCACCCCTCTAAAGTCAATACTTTGTAGAGCCACCCTTTGCAGCAATCACAGCTCCAAGTCACTTTGGATAAGTCTCTATGAGCTTGCCACATCTTCCCACTGGTATTTTTGCCCATTCCTCCTTGCAAAACTGCTCCAGCTCCTTCAAGTTGGATGGTTGACAGCAATCTTTAAGTCTGACCACAGATTTTCTATTGGATTGAGGTCTGGGCTTTGACTAGGCCATTCCAACACATTTGACATGTTTCCCCTTAAACCACTCAAGTGTTGCTTTAGCAGTGTGTTTGGGGTCATTGTCCTTCTGGACGGTGAACCTCCGTCCTAGCCTCAAATCACGCACAGAGTGGTACAGGTTTTGCTCAAGTATATCCCTGTATTTAGCACCATCCATCTTTCCCTCAACTCTGACCAGTTTCCTAGTCTCGGCTGCTGAAAAACATCCCCACAGCATGATGCTGCCACCACCATGTTTCACTGTGGGGATGATGTTCTTTGGGTGATGTGATGTGTTGGGTTTGCGCCAGACCTAACATTTTCTTTTATGGCCGAAAAGTTCAATTTTAGTCTCATCAGACCAGAGCACCTTCCTCCATACATTTTGGGAGTCTCCCACATGCCTTTTCTCAAAGTCGTGCCATTTTGTTTTTAGCTGAAAGTAATGGCTTTCTTCTGGCCACTCGGCCATAAAGCTCAACTCTATGGAGGGTTTCACTTATTGTCGTCCTATGTACAGATACTCCAGTCTCTGATGTGGAATTCTGCAACTTCTCCAGGGTCACCTTAGGTCTCTGTGCTGCCTCTCTGATTAATGCCCTCCTTACCTGGTCCCTGAGTTTTGGTGGGTGGCCGTCTCTTGGCAGGTTTGCTGTTGTGCCATGTTCTTTCCATTTGGTTATAATAGTTTTTAGGATGCTCCTGGGCATCATCAAAGATTTTAATATTTTTTATAACCTAACCCTGACTTGTACTTCTCAACAACATTGTCCCTTACTTGTTTGGAGAGTCCTTGGTCTTCATGGCAGTGTTTGGTTAGTGGTACCTCTTGCTTAGGTGTTGCAGCCTCTTGGGCCTTTCAGAAAAGGTGTGTATATGTAATGACAGATCATGTGACACTTAGATTGCACACAGGTGGACATCATTTCACTAATTATGTGACTTCTGAAGGTAATTGGTTGCACCAGAGCTTTTTATGGGCTTCATAACAAAGGGGGTGGATTCATACTCACATGCCAATTTTCTGTTTTTTCTGTCTAATGTCTAGTTTTATGTATATATTTTTCTCATTTCACTTCACCAACTTAGACTATTGTGTTCTGATCCATCACATAAAATTCAGATTAACAAAACATTGAACTTAAGGCTGTAATGTAACAAAATAGGTAACAAGTCAAGGGGGGTGAATACTTTTGCAAGGCCCTGTATATAGTTGTCGTACTGAGTTGTCGTCACACATTGCAAGCCTTGCAAAGTGAGGCAAGCCGTCAACCGCGAGGCACGCGGGACTTAGGCTGCAATGAGAGCCAAAGGCTCTCATTGCACGGCGAGCCTCGCGGGGCGAGCAGTTGAGGCACGCGGGACTTAGGCTGCAATGAGCGATTAAGTTGCTTATTGCAGGGGTGGAGACAAACTGGACATAGCTGACGCTCATCCCGAGACACCTGGGACTTAGACTTAGGACCCAAAGTACGTAGATGGACTGAGGGGCTCGCAAAAATATGAATTTAACAGCCGAACCACCTAACTGAAAAAACCTGCAAACAAACACAAATATGCCTCAAATTAACTTACACACAGCACAGGGGGAGAGCCAGAAAGCCTGGGAGTGAGGTTGCAAGCAAATTTGAGCCATATTTGCCGTTTTTCAGCAATCGAAAATCGGCTAAGTGAGGAAAAAAATGGCGGACGAAAAATGTAAATATTCTGAAACGGGATGAAAACGAGGCTCACCAATGCCAGGCATGCAGGACTTTGAAAAAAACAAAACAAAAGGCAGTCAGCACGCGCCATGCAATCATTCAGCAGACACACAGAGGAGAAACACACAGGGAAGGGACAGGGGGGAGATGGTCGAAAGAGACACATGGAATTCCCAAGCACAAAACTTGCAGCTTAACGAACGATGAGCGTCCCGTACCATAGGAGGGAAGAAAGGTTCTCAATAAGCTCCGAAGGCACGCATCGTAGGGCTCACGATGAGCGCTGAGGGTGATCATTGCAAAGCAGGAAAGTTGAAGTACACGAGGGGAAAGGCTCGCAATGAAGTTGCTAAGAGGAGCAAAAGCCTCACATGTGGCAAACAGCAAACAGCATTGCCTGTCTTACAATTTTATTCCCATTTTTGACGGGCCATTTCCTAGTCACATATAATAGTTGTCAAACTATGAAACGTCGTCACGCGAAGCGAGGGACGCAGTGCGGGCTGCAGATGCGGACCTTCATAATGTGAGGGGCCGCAATTGCAGAAGGGGGGACACCCAGGACACTCAGGACCTCTGCAACACTGCTAAAACCTCGAATTCTATCAAATTTACAAAGTTTAGACACTTGAAAATCCCCTAAGCGAGAGATAAAATGGCCCGGGAAAAAAAAACGAAAACGAGGCTACACGACCCTAAAGCCACTAAATACCACAAAACAAATACGGCTTTTACAAAAACCTGTACGACCTACAACATACACCATTAGTAAGGACGCTACATCATACAAACCCGCGTACCACATACACATTCGCCGCCATTTTACAACACTAACCTACAGAATGTGGAAGTACACAGCTACACTAACGGCTTCCGCTCGCGCACGCAGCCTATTTACACCACACACTGCACACATTGCTGCAGGAACATCAAAATAGATTGTCAGCTCTTCAGCACAATGCTTCCTGCATATATTACTTACAAATTGGTAAAGTATTAATTTATTAATTTATTACTTATTTATTTAATTAGCATAAAAAAATACATATACACAAAAAAACAACACTATCGCAATAAACGCAAAAACCATTCACGGCGCGCCTCACAACGAGCGCCAACGCTGCTCATAGCACACAATTACACCAGGTGACAGCCTTGCAATAAGCGCAAAAAGCAGATCAGCGCCGACCTTACAATGACAGCAAAAGCGCCTCTGATAAAAAAAAAAAAAAACAACAACCAAGAGGCTCGCAATGAACGCCGAAGGTGCTCATTACAAGCCACGCGATGAGCGTCAGGGCTAGGCTCGCAATGAGCACCAAAGGATCTCAGACCATCAAAATTTATGTCTGTGGCAAACAGCATTACCTTCCTTACATTTTTATTGCCCCGTCATTTTTGACGGGCAAGCCGCTAGTATATACAGTATATATATATATATATATATATATATATATACAGTAATATATATTGCCAAAACTGTAATATTTATATACATATATGTGTGTGTATGTAATACTTATTCTATACATAGTTGATAATAACATAATAATAATAATCTTCCAACCTGTCCTTTGTTACCACCAACAGGCCAGGATTTGTGAGATTGCCTGGCTAAGTGCTGATATGTCAAGTACTGCTTAAGTCATTTTGTCCAATACACCTATGCTTAGGTGAGAAAATTGACAAATCTTTACTTGTTGGAAGTCCTTTAGAACTAGGTTGGGAACTAGAACATAGTATTTTGATAGACATTTTACTAGAAATGTCATTGTTCAATATAAAACACATTTTTCAATTGATGACTTTCTCTGTATTTTTGTTTCTCAGTTCTAAACTGATTTGTATATATATATATATATATATATATATATATATATATATATACACACACATATATATATATATATATATATATATATATACATATATATATATACATAAATATATATATATATATATATATATATTTATATTTTTATATATATACATACATATATATACATATATATATATATATATATATATATATATATATATATATATATATATATATATAGATGAATAATCAGAGTATTGCAGTATATAGTGATACCTTTTTTATTGGACAAACATATTCATAGGTTTCATGACGAGCTTTCGAGAGCGTTCCTCTCTTTGTCGAGTCAGAGTCAATACTGATTATAGATTCACAAATACAGCAAAAAATTCCAGGATTAACAGATAATGTTCTGATCAGCCAGCCGTGCAAGTGTGTGGGGGTGCAGACCAGAGTAAGTAAATTGGGTTCGTAAATAGTTTTACATCTAAGGAACCATAGGGCTGTAACCAAACTCAGGATGAAGGCAGAGAACAAAAAGTAAAAAAATAAAAAAATCGATAAACACACATATATATTTACAAGCATGAATGTTGGAGGTTATAAGAAATTTTGATAGTGAGATAAGAATTCAATGTCGACATTAAGTCCCGACTTATTACTGTTGAAGAACATAATAATTTTAATTTCAAATGTCTTTCTTTCCTTAGTGTTTTTAAAAAAACCTTTGAGTATTTTGATTTTGAGATTTTTCATGGAGTGGTTATTCTGGGTGAAATGGTGTCCAACTGGAGTACAGTAAGTCTCCTCATTGTGCTTATTGATGGAATGTCTGTGTAGATTCATCCTCATATGTAATTTCTGGCTGGTTTCTCCAATGTAGCAGCCTCTCTCACATGCAGTACATTGTATCATGTATACTACATTGGATGACGTACAAGAATATGATCCTCTGATGTTATAGGTCTTCTTGTTGTGCGTGGCTGTGTCCTCTTTGCAGATGTGTTGACACAATTTACACCGATTTTTATTGCAAGGTTTTGTGCCATTTTCTATGTTAAGGTCTTCATTGGCCAATCTACTGTTCAAACCGCCATAGACTTCAATGGGCAGGCGAATTTCAAAACCAACAGGGACTCTTTCTGGCCACAATAGTGATGGGAAAGTTGTTTCAAGGGGACTAACACCTGGACTGAGGGGGATCCATGGGAAAACTCCCACGTAAAATGACATAGTTGATGCAGAGTCTGGTTTTAAGCTATAAAGGGCATAAATCACCTAACATTCCTAAATTGTTTGGAATAACATGTTTAAAACATCAGGTATGATGTTGTATCGATCAGAGAGTGTAAGGGTTACACCCGCTTCACAGTAACAGACCAATCTCCCCGTTTAATGCACCGCAAACAACCGCAAACAGTCCCTTTGCACAACCGCAAACTCCCCATTTGCACAAGGTTGGATACCAAGCTAGCCATGTCCCGTTCCTTGTCCTCACTGATGTCATTGAAGATCTCTTCCTCCACCCAGCCACCAAGGGTCCCCGAAAGAGGACAACAAGCACCCTGGGACGGCTGCTGTGTTTGGTCTTCCTCCTCCTCAAAGCCACCATCCTCCTCTGACTCCTCTTCTTCAGACTCCCAGAGTCTGGGGGCTTCCACTGCCCAGCATGGAAGATTATACACAGGTCAGAGTCTGGGGGCTTCCACTGCCCAGCATGGAAGATTACACACAGGTCAGAGTCTGGGGGCTTCCACTGCCCAGCATGTAATATTATACACAGGTCAGAGTCTGGGGGCTTCCACTGCCCAGCATGGAACATTATACACAGGTCAGAGTCTCTGGGCTTCCACTGCACAGCATGGAAGATTATACGCGTTGCCTCTGTCTGCGTTATTATAAGGTGTGTACTGTTAAGTAGTACTATTCCTATCGGTTTAATCCCTGTTACGTCACCTATTAGGGGACGTGTATATGGCATGGATTTTTGGAACAGGGAGATGGAAAAAGATGATTGGTTGTATACCCTACTTCGAATTTGGGGCACCGCACGTGCAATCTAAGGTGCCACCAGATAGGAGAGGTGTATTAAGTTGTACTACTCATTCCTATCAGTTTAATACCTGTTACGTTACCTATCAGGGGACGTGTATATGGCATGGATTTTTGCAACAGGGAGATGGAAAAAGATGCTTGGTCGGACCTCCTACTTCGAATTTGGGGCACTGCACGTGCAATCTAAGCTGCCACCAGATAGGAGAGGTGTATTAAGTTGTACTACTCATTCCTATCAGTTTAACACCTGTTACGTTACCTATCAGGGGACGTGTAAATGGCATGGATTTTTGGAACAGGGAGATGGAAAAAGATGCTTGGTCGGACCTCCTACTTCGAATTTGGGGCACTGCACGTGCAACCTAAGGTACCACCTGATAGGAGTGGTGTATTAAGTTGTACTATTCATTCCTATCAGTTTAATACCTGTTCCGTCACCTATCTTTCCTCCCAGTAGCACATTCTATATGTCATCAACCGGCCTGTGTGTATTTAGAGAACCACACTTTAAGGCCCTTAAGGTGGCTTGGCTATCAGAATTGCCTCAGAGCCTTAAAAACTCGCTAAACCTCCTAATCAGACACTCACTATCATACTGGAAATGGGCCAAGAAACACACGGGTTTGTTCCCTGGATCCACCCAAATGACCCCAATTCTTGACCACCCTCAGGCCCGGAAACACATGAGCACAACATCACAACACTGGTGGAGGCCAAGGAAACTAGATAGACTGGGAGACTGGTTAGTAAAGGGCCAGATGCTCACCTATGAGGAACTGAGGGACAAGCATGAGCTACCGCTGTCAGAACATTACAATTACTGTAGGCTGCAGCATTTCACACACTCCCTGTCCCAGGAAACAGGGGACACCGGTCTTAAATTGGTTCTCCAAAATTTGTAAAGATAAACCTCTATCAAGGGGGATCATTGTGTCGCTTTACAAATATAAATCATTTGTTACTGGTTGAAGCGACACTGGGGGAAGGACCGGAGTGGGGAAGCCCTGGAGACCCTTCAGAAGCAACCAGCGGCAAAATCATCCCAGGAAAGGAGAGGTCGCTTACTGAAGCCTGCCCTAGGGTAACCCAAGGGTGATTGCCCAGGTTAGATATTGTAAATAATAAGCTAATACTGCTGGAGGGATGATAGCTAATAGGACTTTGGTGTTTCCTGCAGATATACTCTTTACTATTGTCTGTTTTACCATGTTTTAGGTATCTCTTAAATTGCAATCACAGTAAAAAATAATAAAAATTATTAACCTAAAAAGTAAAAATAAGAAGGAATAGCCAGCTAACTTTCACAAAATGTCTCTATTGTAAATATGTATTTTTGCACAACTGTTATGCAAGACTGTTCAAAAATGCTTTATTTTTCATTACATGCTGTACGCCTTCTAAAATAAAAAAATTTAAATGCAAAAATTAGGTATTGTTGCAGCAACCAGAAAAAATGATGTTAGTTTGCCAGGCAGAAAGTGCCCTAAAACATTGCGCCTTGAACCCTAGTTGGTGGCGGATAAGTCACGCAAGTCATCCGGCATTCAGGGATAAAATACAGCAGCGTGTGGACCATTATTAGCTCAAGGCAGCTCATTTATCAGGCCTTTTTTAATCGAATATATCGCCCACTGTCAGTCCCTTCGGGATCCATCCCTCACTCATCTTAATAAAGGTGAGGTAATCTAGACTTTTTTGACCTAGGAGACTTCTCTTATCAGTGACAAAACCTCCTGCTGCACTGAAGGTCCTTTCTGACAGGACACTTGAAGCGGGGCAGGACAGAAGATCTATGGCAAATTGGGATAGCTCAGGCCACAGGGCAAGCGTGCACACCCAGTAGTCAAGGGGTTCATCGCTCCTCATAGTGTCGATATCTGTAGTTATGGTGAGGTAGTCTGTAACCTGACGGTCGAGTCGCTCTCTGAGGGTGGACCCGGAAGGGCTGTGGCGATGCATAGGACTTAAAAAGCTCTGCATGTCCTCCATCAACAACACGTCTGTAAAGCGTCCTCTCCTAGCCGGCGTGGTCGTGGGAGGAGGAGGATTATGTTCATCTCTTCTGCTGTTAGATTCCCGTTGTGCTGTGACATCACCCTTATACGCAGTGTAAAGCATACTTTTTAATTTATTTTGGTAGTGCTGCATCCTTTCCGACTTGTGGTAATTCGGTAACATTTCAGGCACTTTCTGCTTATACCGGGGATCTAGTAGCGTGGACACCCAGTACAGGTCGTTCTCCTTCATCCTTTTTATACGAGGGTCCCTCAACAGGCACGACAGCATGAAAGACCCCATTTGCACAAGGTTGGATGCCGAGCTAGTCATGTCCCGTTCCTCGTCCTCAGTGATCTCACTGAAGGTATGTTCTTCCCCCCAGCCATGTACAACACCACTGATACCAGATAGGTGACAACGAGCACCCTGGGATGCCTGTTGTGGTTGGTCTTCCTCCTCCTCCTCAAAGCCACATTCCTCCTCTGACTCCTCTTTCGCACAATCCTCTTCCAGCGTTGCCGCAGGTCCAGCAAGCGATGCTGACAAGGCTGTTTCTGGCGGTGATGGTGACCACAACTCTTCCTCTTCAAGCTCATCTACGGCCTGATCCAGCACTCTTCGCAGGGCACGCTCCAGGAATAAAACCAATGGTATGATGTAGCTGATGGTGCCCTGGGTGCGACTGACCAGGTTTGTCACCTCCTCAAATGGACACATAAGTCTACAGGCATTGCGCATGAGCGTCCAGTAACGTGGCAAAAAAATCCGCAGCTCCGCAGAGGCTGTCCTAGCACCCCGGTCATACAAATACTCGTTAACGGCCTTTTCTTGTTGGAGCAGGTGGTCGAACATTAGGAGTGTTGAATTCCAACGTATCTGGCTGTCTAAAGTCAAGCGCCTCGCTGGCATGTTGTTTCGCCGCTGGATATCTGTAAAGTGCGCCATGGCTGTGTAGGAATGCCTGAAATGGGCACACACCTTCCTGGCCTGCTTCAGGACGTCCTGTAAGCCTGGGTGTCTGCCTGTACAAAGCGATGTTCAATCAGATTACACACATGTGCCATGCACGGCACATGTGTCAACTTGCCCAAATTCAATGCCGCCAACAAATTTCTTCCGTTGTCACAAACCACTTTGCCGATCTCCAGTTGGTGCGGAGTCAGCCACTGATCCACCGGTGCGTTCAGGGCGGACAGGAGTGCTGGTCCGGTGTCAACCACAAGACGGCGTGACACGGCAGTATCCGGGATGTGGAATAGTACCTGTGGAGCTGGGGGGGTACGGTTGATGTGGAGCAAGACATAGCAGCAGCAGAAGAGGACTCAGCCGAGGAGGTTATGGAAGAGGATGGAGTAGGAGGAGTAGAGGAGGTGGCAGCAGGCCTGCCTGCAAGTCATGGCGGTGTCACCAACTCCTCTGCAGAGCCACGTATTCCATGCTTGGCAGCCGTCACCAGGTTTACCCAATGCGCAGTGTAGGTGATATACCTGCCCTGACCATGCTTTGCAGACCAGGTATCCATGGTCAGATGGACCCTTGCCCCAACACTGTGTGCCAGAGATGCCATTACTTCCTTTTGCACAATCGAGTACAGGTTGGGGATTGCCTTTTGTGCAAAGAAATTTCGGCCGGGTACCTTCCACTGCGGTGTCCCAATAGCTACAAATTTTTGGAACGCCTCAGACTCTACCAGCTTGTATGGTAAAAGCTGGCGTGCTAAGAGTTCAGACAAACCAGCTGTCAGTTGCCGGGCAAGGGGGTGACTTTGTGACATTGGCTTTTTACGCTCAAACATGTCCTTGACAGACACCTGACTGTGGGCAGATGAGCAGGGACTGCTCAGGGCGAGACACGGAGTGGCAGGTGGTTGAGAGGGGGCAAGCATGGCAGCAGTGGTTGACGTGGCTGAAGATGCTGGACCAGGAGGAGGATGGCGGCTTTGACTTTGTGTGCTGCTTGTACTGATGTGTTGATCCCATTGGTGTTTGTGATGTGACATCATGTGCCTTCGCAAAGAAGTTGTACCTAGGATGGTGTTGGAGTTCCCACGACTCTTTTCGCACAGGTTGCAAATGGCATCACTGTTGTCACAGGCAGACACACAAAAAAATAGACACACTGCTGAGCTCTGCAATGACGGCATTCTGGTGGTGGCAAAAGCATGCGTTGACTGGCGTGCTGTCTGGCTGACCCCGGATGCCGATGCATGCTGTCTGACTGTGCCACTAGCTACTTTCGACGACCTCCCTCTGCTTCCAACTCGTCTCCTCCTCCTCTCTGTCTCCCCATCTGAACTTTCCTCCTGTTCTTCTTCTCTTATAGCGGGCACCCACGTGACATCCACGGACGCATCGTCATCATCAACCGCTTCACTTGTATCTGACAACTCAACAAAGGAAGCAGCAGTACAACATCATCATCATCATCAGACCGTACGTCCATGTGTGCAATGCTGCCTGACTGGGACATATCCCTGTTATCTACATCCTCTGGCACTAATGTTTGTGCATCACTCATTTCTTCCAACGGATCTGTAAATAACTCTGCTGACGGATCAAGTGAATCGGCTGTGGTGCTAGTGTTGGAGGTGGCGGCAGGCGGGTGAGTGGTAACTGGAGAGGTGACCGAAGCTAAGCTGGAGGAGGATGGTGCGTCTAGGTTCCGACCAGAAGCTGTAGAAGATTGGGTGTCCTGTGTTAGCCAGTCAACCATGTCCTCAGAACTGTTCAAGTTCAGGGTACGTTGCCTCTGAAAACTGGACATTATTCTAGGGCCAAAGGGAATCACAGCAGCACGACCACGACGGCCCCTGTGGGTTGGCCTGCCTCTGCCTCTCATTTTTTTTACGATTAGTGGTACTATGCGTGCAAGCTACTGTGACACCAGATATGTGTGTCACTGCGCACTGGCAAAAGTTGGCAGACTAGATGCAATAGGCCTCACACACACGCCTGTAGGCAGGCTACTGATATTCAATCGATTACAGTAAAAAAAGGGTTGTTTTATTTCACTGCACACTATGGTGGCACTAGATATGAGTGTCACTGCGCACTGGCAAAAGTTGACAGACTAGATGCAATAGGCCTCACACACATGCCTTTAGGAAGGCTACTAATATTCAATCGATTACAGTAAAAAAAAGGTTGTTTTATTTCACTGCACACTACGGTGGCACTAGATATGAGTGTCACTAAGCACTGGCAAAAGTTGGCAGACTAGATGCAATAGGCCTCACACACACGCCTGTAGGCAGGCTACTGATATTCAATCGATTACAGTAAAAAAAAGGGTTGTTTTATTTCACTGCACACTACGGTTGCACTAGATATGAGTGTCACTGCGCACTGGCAAAAGTTGGCAGACTAGATGCAATAGGCCTCACACACATGCCTTTAGGCAGGCTACTGATATTCAATCGATTACAGTAAAAAAAGGGTTGTTTTATTTCACTGCACACTATGGTGGCACTAGATTTGAGTGTCACCGCGCACTGGCAAAAGTTGGCAGACTAGATGCAATAGGCCTCACACACACGCCTGTGGGCAGGCTACTGATATTCAATGGATTACAGTAAAAAAAAGGGTTGTTTTATTTCACTGCACACTACGGTTGAACTAGATATGAGTGCCACTGTGAATTGGCAAAAGTTGGCAGACTAGATGCAATAGGCCTCACACACACGCCTGTAGGCAGGCTACTGATATTCAATCGATTACAGTAAAAAAAGGGTTGTTTTATTTCACTGCACACTACGGTGGCACTAGATATGAATGTCACTGCGCACTGGCAAAAGTTGACAGACTAGATGCATTTGGCCTCACACACACGCCTGTAGGCAGGCTACTGATATTCAATCGATTACAGTAAAAAAAGGGTTGTTTTATTTCACTGCACACTACGGTTGCACTAGATATGAGTGTCACTGTGCACTGGCAAAAGTTGGCAGACTAGATGCAATAGGCCTCACACACACGCCTGTGGGCAGGCTACTGATATTCAATCGATTACAGTAAAAAAAAGGGTTGTTTTATTTCACTGCACACTACGGTTGAACTAGATATGAGTGTCACTGCGCACTGGCAAAAGTTGGCAGACTAGATGCAATAGGCCTCACACACATGCCTTTAGGCAGGCTACTGATATTCAATCGATTACAGTAAAAAAAAGGATTGCTTTATTTCACTGCACACTACGGTGGCACTAGATATGAGTGTCACTGCGCACTGGCAAAAGTTGGCAGACTAGATGCAATAGGCCTCACACACACGCCTTTAGGCAGGCTACTGATATTCAATCGATTATAGTAAAAAAAGGTTTGCTTTATTTCACTGCACACTACGGTGGCACTAGATATGAGTGTCACTGCGCACTGGCAAAAGTTGGCAGACTAGATGCAATAGGCCTCACACACACGCCTTTAGGCAGGCTACTGATATTCAATCGATTACAGTAAAAAAAGGGTTGTTTTATTTCACTGCACACTACGGTGGCACTAGATATGAGTGTCACTGCGCACTGGCAAAAGTTGGCAGACTAGATGCAATAGGCCTCACACACACGCCTGTGGGCAGGCTACTGATATTCAATCGATTACAGTAAAAAAAAGGGTTGTTTTATTTCACTGCACACTACGGTTGAACTAGATATGAGTGCCACTGTGCATTGGCAAAAGTTGGCAGACTAGATGCAATAGGCCTCAAACAAACGCCTTTAGGCAGGCTACTGATATTCAATTGATTACAGTAAAAAAAGGGTTGTTTTATTTCACTGCACACTACGGTGGCACTAGATATGAGTGTCACTGCGCACTGGCAAAAGTTGGCAGACTAGATGCAATAGGCCTCACACACACGCCTGTAGGCAGGCTACTGATATTCAATCGATTACAGTAAAAAAAGGGTTGTTTTATTTCACTGCACACTATGGTGGCACTAGATATGAGTGTCACTGCGCACTGGCAAAAGTTGGCAGACTAGATGCAATAGGCCTCACACACACGCCTGTGGGCAGGCTACTGATATTCAATCGATTACAGTAAAAAAAAGGGTTGTTTTATTTCACTGCACACTACGGTTGAACTAGATAAGAGTGCCACTGTGAATTGGCAAAAGTTGGCAGACTAGATGCAATAGGCCTCACACACACGCCTGTAGGCAGGCTACTGATATTCAATCGATTACAGTAAAAAAAGGGTTGTTTTATTTCACTGCACACTACGGTGGCACTAGATATGAGTGTCACTGCGCACTGGCAAAAGTTGGCAGATTAGATACAATAGACCTCACACACATGCCTGTAGGCAGGCTACTGATATTCAATCGATTACAGTAAAAAAAGGGTTGTTTTATTTCACTGCACACTACGGTGGCACTAGATATGAGTGTCACTGCGCACTGGCAAAAGTTGGCAGACTAAATGCAATAGGCCTCACACACACGCCTGTGGGCAGGCTACTGATATTCAATCGATTACAGTAAAAAAAAGGTTGTTTTATTTCACTGCACACTATGGTTGCACTAGATATGAGTGTCACTGTGCACTGGCAAAAGTTGGCAGACTAGATGCAATAGGCCTCACACACACGCCTGTAGGCAGGCTACTGATATTCAATCGATTACAGTAAAAAAAGGGTTGTTTTATTTCACTGCACACTACGGTTGAACTAGATATGAGTGCCACTGTGCATTGGCAAAAGTCAGCAGACTAGATGCAATAGGCCTCACACACACGCCTTTAGGCAGGCTACTGATATTCATTTGCTTACAGTAAAAAAAGGGTTGTTTTATTTCACTGCACACTTCGGTGGCACTAGATATGAGTGTCACTGCGCACTGGCAAAAGTTGGCAGACTAGATGCAATAGGCCTCACACACATGCCTGTAGGCAGGCTACTGATATTCAATCGATTACAGTAAAAAAAGGGTTGTTTTATTTCACTGCACACTACGGTTGCACTAGATATGAGTGTCACTGCGCACTGGCAAAAGTTGGCAGACTAGATGCAATAGGCCTCACACACACGCCTTTAGGCAGGCTACTGATATTCAATCGATTACAGTAAAAAAAGGGTTGTTTTATTTCACTGCACACTACGGTGGCACTAGATATGAGTGTCACTGCGCACTGGCAAAAGTTGGCAGACTAGATGCAATAGGCCTCACACACACGCCTGTGGGCAGGCTACTGATATTCAATCGATTACAGTAAAAAAAAGGGTTGTTTTATTTCACTGCACACTACGGTTGAACTAGATATGAGTGCCACTGTGCATTGGCAAAAGTTGGCAGACTAGATGCAATAGGCCTCAAACACACGCCTTTAGGCAGGCTACTGATATTCAATTGATTACAGTAAAAAAAGGGTTGTTTTATTTCACTGCACACTACGGTTGCACTAGATATGAGTGTCACTGCGCACTGGCAAAAGTTGGCAGACTAGATGCAATAGGCCTCACACACACGCCTGTGGGCAGGCTACTGATATTCAATCGATTACAGTAAAAAAAAGCGTTGTTTTATTTCACTGCACACTACGGTTGAACTAGATATGAGTGCCACTGTGCATTGACAAAAGTTGGCAGACTAGATGCAATAGGCCTCAAACACACGCCTTTAGGCAGGCTACTGATATTCAATCGATTACAGTAAAAAAAGGGTTGCTTTATTTCACTGCACACTGCGGTGGTACTAGATATGAGTGTCACTGCGCACTGGCAAAAGTTGGCAGACTAGATGCAATAGGCCTCACACACACGCCTTTAGGCAGGCTACTGATATTCAATCGATTACAGTAAAAAAAGGGTTGTTTTATTTCACTGCACACTACGGTGGCACTAGATATGAGTGTCACTGCGCACTGGCAAAAGTTGGCAGACTAGATGCAATAGGCCTCACACACACGCCTTTAGGCAGGCTACTGATATTCAATCGATTACAGTAAAAAAAGGGTTGTTTTTTTTCACTGCACACTACGGTGGCACTAGATATGAGTGTCACTGCGCACTGGCAAAAGTTGGCAGACTAGATGCAATAGGCCTCACACACACGCCTGTAGGCAGGCTACTGATATTCAGTCAATTACAGTAAAAAAAAGTTTTTTTTTATTTCACTGCACACTACGGTTGCACTAGATATGAGTGTCACTGCGCACTGGCAAAAGTTGGCAGACTAGATGCAATAGGCCTCACACACACGCCTTTAGGCAGGCTACTGATATTCAATCGATTACAGTAAAAAAAGGGTTGTTTTATTTCACTGCACACTACGGTGGCACTAGATATGAGTGTCACTGCGCACTGGCAAAAGTTGGCAGACTAGATGCAATAGGCCTCACACACACGCCTTTAGGCAGGCTACTGATATTCAATCGATTACAGTAAAAAAAGGGTTGTTTTATTTCACTGCACACTACGGTTGAACTAGATATGAGTGCCACTGTGCATTGGCAAAAGTTGGCAGACTAGATGCAATAGGCCTCACACACATGCCTGTAGGCAGGCTACTGATATTCAATCGATTACAGTAAAAAAAGGGTTGTTTTATTTCACTGCACACTACGGTTATACTAGATATGAGTGCCACTGTGCATTGGCAAAAGTTAGCAGACTAGATGCAATAGGCCTCACACACACGCCTTTAGGCAGGCTACTGATATTCATTTGATTACAGTAAAAAAAGGGTTGTTTTATTTCACTGCACACTACGGTGGCACTAGATATGAGTGTCACTGCGCACTGGCAAAAGTTGGCAGACTAGATGCAATAGGCCTCACACACATGCCTGTAGGCAGGCTACTGATATTCAATCGATTACAGTAAAAAAAGGGTTGTTTTATTTCACTGCACACTACGGTTGCACTAGATATGAGTGTCACTGCGCACTGGCAAAAGTTGGCAGACTAGATGCAATAGGCCTCACACACACGCCTTTAGGCAGGCTACTGATATTCAATCGATTACAGTAAAAAAAGGGTTGTTTTATTTCACTGCACACTACGGTGGCACTAGATATGAGTGTCACTGCGCACTGGCAAAAGTTGGCAGACTAGATGCAATAGGCCTCACACACACGCCTTTAGGCAGGCTACTGATATTCAATCGATTACAGTAAAAAAAGGGTTGTTTTATTTCACTGCACACTACGGTGGCACTAGATATGAGTGTCACTGCGCACTGGCAAAAGTTGGCAGACTAGATGCAATAGGCCTCACACACAAGCCTGTAGGCAGGCTACTGATATTCAGTCAATTACAGTAAAAAAAAGGGTTGTTTTATTTCACTGCACACTACGGTGGCACTAGATATGAGTGTCACTGTGCACTGGCAAAAGTTGGCAGACTAGATGCAATAGGCCTCACACACACGCCTTTAGGCAGGCTACTGATATTCAATCGATTACAGTAAAAAAAGGGTTGTTTTATTTCACTGCACACTACGGTGGCACTAGATATGAGTGTCACTGCGCACTGGCAAAAGTTGGCAGACTAGATGCAATAGGCCTCACACACACGCCTTTAGGCCGGCTACTGATATTCAATCGATTACAGTAAAAAAAGGGTTGTTTTATTTCACTGCTCACTATGGTTGCACTAGATATGAGTGTCACTGTGCACTGGCAAAAGTTGGCAGACTAGATGCAATGGGCCTCACACACACACCTGTGGGCAGGCTACTGATATTGAATCGATTACAGTAAAAAAAAAGGGTTGTTTTATTTCACTGCACACTATGGTTGAACTAGATATGAGTACCACTGTGCATTGGCAAAAGTTGTCAGACTAGATGCAATAGGCCTCACACACGCCTTTAGGCAGGCTACTGATATTCATTTGATTACAGTAAAAGAAGGGTTGTTTTATTTCACTGCACACTACGGTGGCACTAGATATGAGTGTCACTGCGCACTGGCAAAAGTTGACAGACTAGATGCAATAGGCCTCACACACACGCCTTTAGGCAGGCTACTGATATTCAATCGATTACAGTAAAAAAAAGGGTTGTTTTATTTCACTGCACACTACGGTTGCACTAGATATGAGTGTCACTGCGCACTGGCAAAAGTTGGCAGACTAGATGCAATAGGCCTCACACACACGCCTTTAGGCAGGCTACTGATATTCAATCGATTACAGTAAAAAAAGGGTTGTTTTATTTCACTGCACACTACGGTTGCACTAGATATGAGTGTCACTGCGCACTGGCAAAAGTTGGCAGACTAGATGCAATAGGCCTCACACACACGCCTTTAGGCAGGCTACTGATATTCAATCGATTACAGTAAAAAAAGGGTTGTTTTATTTCACTGCACACTACGGTGGCACTAGATATGAGTGTCACTGCGCACTGGCAAAAGTTGGCAGACTAGATGCAATAGGCCTCACACACACGCCTGTGGGCAGGCTACTGATATTCAATCGATTACAGTAAAAAAAAGGGTTGTTTTATTTCACTGCACACTACGGTTGAACTAGATATGAGTGCCACTGTGCATTGGCAAAAGTTGGCAGACTAGATGCAATAGGCCTCAAACACACGCCTTTAGGCAGGCTACTGATATTCAATTGATTACAGTAAAAAAAGGGTTGTTTTATTTCACTGCACACTACGGTTGCACTAGATATGAGTGTCACTGCGCACTGGCAAAAGTTGGCAGACTAGATGCAATAGGCCTCACACACACGCCTGTGGGCAGGCTACTGATATTCAATCGATTACAGTAAAAAAAAGCGTTGTTTTATTTCACTGCACACTACGGTTGAACTAGATATGAGTGCCACTGTGCATTGGCAAAAGTTGGCAGACTAGATGCAATAGGCCTCAAACACACGCCTTTAGGCAGGCTACTGATATTCAATCGATTACAGTAAAAAAAGGGTTGCTTTATTTCACTGCACACTGCGGTGGTACTAGATATGAGTGTCACTGCGCACTGGCAAAAGTTGGCAGACTAGATGCAATAGGCCTCACACACACGCCTTTAGGCAGGCTACTGATATTCAATCGATTACAGTAAAAAAAGGGTTGTTTTATTTCACTGCACACTACGGTGGCACTAGATATGAGTGTCACTGCGCACTGGCAAAAGTTGGCAGACTAGATGCAATAGGCCTCACACACACGCCTTTAGGCAGGCTACTGATATTCAATCGATTACAGTAAAAAAAGGGTTGTTTTTTTTCACTGCACACTACGGTGGCACTAGATATGAGTGTCACTGCGCACTGGCAAAAGTTGGCAGACTAGATGCAATAGGCCTCACACACACGCCTTTAGGCAGGCTACTGATATTCAATCGATTACAGTAAAAAAAGGGTTGTTTTATTTCACTGCACACTATGGTGGCACTAGATATGAGTGTCACTGCGCACTGGCAAAAGTTGGCAGACTAGATGCAATAGGCCTCACACACAAGCCTGTAGGCAGGCTACTGATATTCAGTCAATTACAGTAAAAAAAAGGGTTGTTTTTTTTCACTGCACACTACGGTGGCACTAGATATGAGTGTCACTGCGCACTGGCAAAAGTTGGCAGACTAGATGCAATAGGCCTCACACACACGCCTTTAGGCAGGCTACTGATATTCAATCGATTACAGTAAAAAAAGGGTTGTTTTATTTCACTGCACACTACGGTGGCACTAGATATGAGTGTCACTGCGCACTGGCAAAAGTTGGCAGACTAGATGCAATAGGCCTCACACACAAGCCTGTAGGCAGGCTACTGATATTCAGTCAATTACAGTAAAAAAAAGGGTTGTTTTATTTCACTGCACACTACGGTGGCACTAGATATGAGTGTCACTGCGCACTGGCAAAAGTTGGCAGACTAGATGCAATAGGCCTCACACACACGCCTTTAGGCAGGCTACTGATATTCAATCGATTACAGTAAAAAAAGGGTTGTTTTATTTCACTGCACACTACGGTGGCACTAGATATGAGTGTCACTGCGCACTGGCAAAAGTTGGCAGACTAGATGCAATAGGCCTCACACACACGCCTTTAGGCCGGCTACTGATATTCAATCGATTACAGTAAAAAAAGGGTTGTTTTATTTCACTGCTCACTATGGTTGCACTAGATATGAGTGTCACTGTGCACTGGCAAAAGTTGGCAGACTAGATGCAATGGGCCTCACACACACACCTGTGGGCAGGCTACTGATATTGAATCGATTACAGTAAAAAAAAAGGGTTGTTTTATTTCACTGCACACTATGGTTGAACTAGATATGAGTACCACTGTGCATTGGCAAAAGTTGTCAGACTAGATGCAATAGGCCTCACACACGCCTTTAGGCAGGCTACTGATATTCATTTGATTACAGTAAAAGAAGGGTTGTTTTATTTCACTGCACACTACGGTGGCACTAGATATGAGTGTCACTGCGCACTGGCAAAAGTTGACAGACTAGATGCAATAGGCCTCACACACACGCCTTTAGGCAGGCTACTGATATTCAATCGATTACAGTAAAAAAAGGGTTGCTTTATTTCACTGCACACTACGGTGGCACTAGATATGAGTGTCACTGCGCATTGGCAAAAGTTGGCAGACTAGATGCAATAGGCCTCACACACACGCCTTTAGGCAGGCTACTGATATTCAATCGATTACAGTAAAAAAAGGGTTGTTTTATTTCAATGCACACTACGGTGGCACTAGATATGAGTGTCACTGCGCACTGGCAAAAGTTGGCAGACTAGATGCAATAGGCCTCACACACACGCCTTTAGGCAGGCTACTGATATTAAATTGATTACAGTAAAAAAAGGGTTGTTTTTTTTCACTGCACACTACGGTGGCACTAGATATGAGTGTCACTGCGCACTGGCAAAAGTTGGCAGACTAGATGCAATAGGCCTCACACACACGCCTGTAGGCAGGCTACTGATATTCAGTCAATTACAGTAAAAAAAAGGGTTGTTTTATTTCACTGCACACTACGGTGGCACTAGATATGAGTGTCACTGCGCACTGGCAAAAGTTGGCAGACTAGATGCAATAGGCCTCACACACACGCCTGTAGGCAGGCTACTGATATTCAGTGAATTACAGTAAAAAAAAGGGTTGTTTTATTTCACTGCACACTACGGTTGCACTAGATATGAGTGTCACTGCGCACTGGCAAAAGTTGACAGACTAGATGCAATAGGCCTCACACACACGCCTTTAGGCAGGCTACTGATATTCAATCGATTACAGTAAAAAAAGAGTTGTTTTATTTCACTGCACACTATGGTTGCACTAGATATGAGTGTCACTGTGCACTGGCAAAAGTTGGCAGACTAGATGCAATAGGCCTCACACACACACCTGTGGGCAGGCTACTGATATTCAATCGATTACAGTAAAAAAAAGGGTTGTTTTATTTCACTGCACACTACGGTTGAACTAGATATGAGTGCCACTGTGCATTGGCAAAAGTTGGCAGACTAGATGCAATAGGCCTCACACACACGCCTTTAGGCAGGCTACTGATATTCATTTGATTACAGTAAAAAAAGGGTTGTTTTATTTCACTGCACGCTACGGTGGCACTAGATATGAGTATCACTGTGCACTGGCAAAAGTTGGCAGATTAGATGCAATAGGCCTCACACACATGCCTGTAGGCAGGCTACTGATATTCAATCGATTACAGTAAAAAAAGGGTTTTTTTATTTCACTGCACACTATGGTGGCACTAGATATGAGTGTCACGGCGCACTGGCAAAAGTTGGCAAACTAGATGCAATAGGCCTCACACACACGCCTTTAGGCAGGCTACTGATATTCAATCGATTACAGTAAAAAAAAGGGTTGTTTTATTTCACTGCACACTACGGTTGAACTAGATATGAGTGCAACTGTGCATTGGCAAAAGTTGGCAGACTAGATGCAATAGGCCTCACACACACGCCTTTAGGCAGGCTACTGATATTCAATCGATTACAGTAAAAAAAGGGTTGTTTTATTTCAATGCACACTACGGTGGCACTAGATATGAGTGTCACTGCGCACTGGCAAAAGTTGGCAGACTAGATGCAATAGGCCTCACACACACGCCTTTAGACAGGCTACTGATATTCAATCGATTACAGTAAAAAAAGGGTTGCATTATTTCACTGCACACTACGGTGGCACTAGATATGAGTGTCACTGCGCACTGGCAAAAGTTGGCAGACTAGATGCAATAGGCCTCACACACACGCCTTTAGGCAGGCTACTGATATTCAATCGATTACAGTAAAAAAAGGGTTGTTTTTTTTCACTGAACACTACGGTGGCACTAGATATGAGTGTCACTGCGCACTGGCAAAAGTTGGCAGACTAGATGCAATAGGCCTCACACACACGCCTTTAGGCAGGCTACTGATATTCAATCGATTACAGTAAAAAAAGGGTTGTTTTATTTTACTGCACACTACGGTGGCACTAGATATGAGTGTCACTGCGCACTGGCAAAAGTTGGCAGACTAGATGCAATAGGCCTCACACACATGCCTTTAGGCAGGCTACTGATATTCAATCAATTACAGTAAAAAAAGGGTTGTTTTATTTCACTGCACACTACGGTGGCACTAGATATGAGTGTCACTGCGCACTGGCAAAAGTTGGCAGACTAGATGCAATAGGCCTCACACACACGCCTTTAGGCAGGCTACTGATATTCATTTGATTACAGTAAAAAAAGGTTTTTTTTTTTTTTTTTCACTGCACACTACGGTGGCACTAGATATGAGTGTCACTGCGCACTGGCAAAAGTTGGCAGACTAGATGCAATAGGCCTCACACACATGCCTGTGGGCAGGCTACTGATATTCAATCGATAACAGTAAAAAAAAGGGTTGTTTTATTTCACTGCACACTACGGTTGAACTAGATATGAGTGCCACTGTGCATTGGCAAAAGTTGGCAGACTAGATGCAATAGGCCTCACACACACGCCTTTAGGCAGGCTACTGATATTCAATCGATTACAGTAAAAAAAAGGGTTGTTTTATTTCACTGCACACTACGGTGGCACTAGATATGAGTGTCACTGCGCACTGGCAAAAGTTGGCAGACTAGATGCAATAGGCCTCACACACACGTCTTTAGGCAGGCTACTGATATTCAATCGATTACAGTAAAAAAAGGGTTGTTTTTTTTCACTGCACACTACGGTGGCACTAGATATGAGTGTCACTGCGCACTGGCAAAAGTTGGCAGACTAGATGCAATAGGCCTCACACACACGCCTTTAGGCAGGCTACTGATATTCAATCGATTACAGTAAAAAAAGGGTTGTTTTATTTTACTGCACACTACGGTGCCACTAGATATGAGTGTCACTGCGCACTGGCAAAAGTTGGCAGACTAGATGCAATAGGCCTCACACACACGCCTGTAGGCAGGCTACTGATATTCAGTCAATTACAGTAAAAAAAAGGGTTGTTTTATTTCACTGCACACTACGGTTGCACTAGATATGAGTGTCACTGCGCACTGGCAAAAGTTGGCAGACTAGATGCAATAGGCCTCACACACATGCCTTTAGGCAGGCTACTGATATTCAATCGATTAAAGTAAAAAAATGGTTGTTTTATTTTACTGCACACTACGGTGGCACTAGATATGAGTGTCACTGCGCACTGGCAAAAGTTGGCAGACTAGATGCAATAGGCCTCACACACACGCCTGTAGGCAGGCTACTGATATTCAGTCAATTCCAGTAAAAAAAAAGGGTTGTTTTATTTCACTGCACACTACGGTTGCACTAGATATGAGTGTCACTGCGCACTGGCAAAAGTTGGCAGACTAGATGCAATAGGCCTCACACACATGCCTTTAGGCAGGCTACTGATATTCAATCAATTACAGTAAAAAAAAGGGTTGTTTTATTTCACTGCACACTACGGTGGCACTAGATATGAGTGTCACTGCGCACTGGCAAAAGTTGGCAGACTAGATGCAATAGGCCTCACACACACGCCTTTAGGCAGGCTACTGATATTCAATCGATTTTAGTAAAAAAAGGGTTGTTTTATTTCACTGCACACTATGGTTGCACTAGATGTGAGTGTCACTGTGCACTGGCAAAAGTT
This sequence comes from Discoglossus pictus, assembly GCA_027410445.1. Lineage (NCBI taxonomy): Eukaryota > Metazoa > Chordata > Amphibia > Anura > Alytidae > Discoglossus > Discoglossus pictus. Next base: position 304,089,830 of record CM050164.1, on the reverse strand, counting down.
GGCAGACTAGATGCAATAGGCCTCACACACACACCTGTGGGCAGGCTACTGATATTCAATCGATTACAGTAAAAAAAAGGGTTGTTTTATTTCACTGCACACTACGGTTGAACTAGATATGAGTGCCACTGTGCATTGGCAAAAGTTGGCAGACTAGATGCAATAGGCCTCACACACATGCCTTTAGGAAGGCTACTTATATTCATTTGATTACAGTAAAAAAAGGGTTGTTTTTTTTTTTTCACTGCACACTACGGTGTCACTAGATATGAGTGTCACTGCGCACTGGCAAAAGTTGGCAGACTAGATGCAATAGGCCTCACACACACGCCTGTGGGCAGGCTACTGATATTCAATCAATTACAGTAAAAAAAAGGGTTGTTTTATTTCACTGCACACTACGGTGGCACTAGATATGAGTGTCACTGCGCACTGGCAAAAGTTGGCAGACTAGATGCAATAGGCCTCACACACGCCTTTAGGCAGGCTACTGATATTCAATCGATTTTAGTAAAAAAAGGGTTGTTTTATTTCACTGCACACTATGGTTGCACTAGATGTGAGTGTCACTGTGCACTAGCAAAAGTTGGCAGACTAGATGCAATAGGCCTCACACATACACCTGTGGGCAGGCTACTGATATTCAATCGATTACAGTAAAAAAAAGGGTTGTTTTATTTCACTGCACACTACGGTTGAACTAGATATGAGTGCCACTGTGCATTGGCAAAAGTTGGCAGACTAGATGCAATAGGCCTCACACACATGCCTTTAGGAAGGCTACTTATATTCATTTGATTACAGTAAAAAAAGGGTTGTTTTTTTTTTTTTCACTGCACACTACGGTGGCACTAGATATGAGTGTCACTGCGCACTGGCAAAAGTTGGCAGACTAGATGCAATAGGCCTCACACACACGCCTGTGGGCAGGCTACTGATATTCAATCGATTACAGTAAAAAAAAGGGTTGTTTTATTTCACTGCACACTACGGTTGAACTAGATATGAGTGCCACTGTGCATTGGCAAAAGTTGGCAGACTAGATGCAATAGGCCTCACACACACGCCTTTAGGCAGGCTACTGATATTCAATCGATTACAGTAAAAAAAGGGTTGTTTTATTTCACTGCACACTACGGTGGCACTAGATATGAGTGTCACTGCGCACTGGCAAAAGTTGGCAGACTAGATGCAATAGGCCTCACACACACGTCTTTAGGCAGGCTACTGATATTCAATCGATTACAGTAAAAAAAGGGTTGTTTTTTTTTCACTGCACACTACGGTGGCACTAGATATGAGTGTCACTGCGCACTGGCAAAAGTTGGCAGACTAGATGCAATAGGCCTCACACACACGCCTTTAGGCAGGCTACTGATATTCAATCGATTACAGTAAAAAAAGGGTTGTTTTATTTTACTGCACACTACGGTGGCACTAGATATGAGTGTCACTGAGCACTGGCAAAAGTTGGCAGACTAGATGCAATAGGCCTCACACACACGCCTGTAGGCAGGCTACTGATATTCAGTCATTTACAGTAAAAAAAAGGGTTGTTTTATTTCACTGCACACTACGGTTGCACTAGATATGAGTGTCACTGCGCACTGGCAAAAGTTGGAAGACTAGATGCAATAGGCCTCACACACATGCCTTTAGGCAGGCTACTGATATTCATTCAATTACAGTAAAAAAAGGGTTGTTTTATTTCACTGCACACTACGGTGGCACTAGATATGAGTGTCACTGCGCACTGGCAAAAGTTGGCAGACTAGATGCAATAGGCCTCACACACACGCCTTTAGGCAGGCTACTGATATTCAATCGATTTTAGTAAAAAAAGGGTTGTTTTATTTCACTGCACACTATGGTTGCACTAGATATGAGTGTCACTCAACACTGGCAAAAGTTGGCAGACTAGATGCAATAGGCCTCACACACACACCTTTGGGCAGGCTACTGATATTCAATCGATTACAGTAAAAAAAAGGGTTGTTTTATTTCACTGCACACTACGGTTGAACTAGATATGAGTGCCACTGTGCATTGGCAAAAGTTGGCAGACTAGATGCAATAGGCCTCACACACACGCCTTTAGGCAGGCTACTGATATTCATTTGATTACAGTAAAAAAAGGGTTGTTTTATTTCACTGCACACTACGGTGGCACTAGATATGAGTGTCACTGCGCACTGGCAAAAGTTGGCAGACTAGATGCAATAGGCCTCACACACACGCCTTTAGGCAGGCTACTGATATTCAATCGATTACAGTAAAAAAAGGGTTGTTTTATTTTACTGCACACTACGGTGGCACTAGATATGAGTGTCACTGCGCACTGGCAAAAGTTGGCAGACTAGATGCAATAGGCCTCACACACATGCCTTTAGGCAGGCTACTGATATTCAATCAATTACAGTAAAAAAAGGGTTGTTTTATTTCACTGCACACTACGGTGGCACTAGATATGAGTGTCACTGCGCACTGGCAAAAGTTGGCAGACTAGATGCAATAGGCCTCACACACACGCCTTTAGGCAGGCTACTGATATTCATTTGATTACAGTAAAAAAAGGGTTTTTTTTTTTTTTTTCACTGCACACTACGGTGGCACTAGATATGAGTGTCACTGCGCACTGGCAAAAGTTGGCAGACTAGATGCAATAGGCCTCACACACATGCCTGTGGGCAGGCTACTGATATTCAATCGATAACAGTAAAAAAAAGGGTTGTTTTATTTCACTGCACACTACGGTTGAACTAGATATGAGTGCAACTGTGCATTGGCAAAAGTTGGCAGACTAGATGCAATAGGCCTCACACACACGCCTTTAGGCAGGCTACTGATATTCAATCGATTACAGTAAAAAAAGGGTTGTTTTATTTCAATGCACACTACGGTGGCACTAGATATGAGTGTCACTGCGCACTGGCAAAAGTTGGCAGACTAGATGCAATAGGCCTCACACACACGCCTTTAGACAGGCTACTGATATTCAATCGATTACAGTAAAAAAAGGGTTGCATTATTTCACTGCACACTACGGTGGCACTAGATATGAGTGTCACTGCGCACTGGCAAAAGTTGGCAGACTAGATGCAATAGGCCTCACACACACGCCTTTAGGCAGGCTACTGATATTCAATCGATTACAGTAAAAAAAGGGTTGTTTTTTTTCACTGCACACTACGGTGGCACTAGATATGAGTGTCACTGCGCACTGGCAAAAGTTGGCAGACTAGATGCAATAGGCCTCACACACACGCCTTTAGGCAGGCTACTGATATTCAATCGATTACAGTAAAAAAAGGGTTGTTTTATTTTACTGCACACTACGGTGGCACTAGATATGAGTGTCACTGCGCACTGGCAAAAGTTGGCAGACTAGATGCAATAGGCCTCACACACATGCCTTTAGGCAGGCTACTGATATTCAATCAATTACAGTAAAAAAAGGGTTGTTTTATTTCACTGCACACTACGGTGGCACTAGATATGAGTGTCACTGCGCACTGGCAAAAGTTGGCAGACTAGATGCAATAGGCCTCACACACACGCCTTTAGGCAGGCTACTGATATTCATTTGATTACAGTAAAAAAAGGTTTTTTTTTTTTTTTTTTCACTGCTCACTACGGTGGCACTAGATATGAGTGTCACTGCGCACTGGCAAAAGTTGGCAGACTAGATGCAATAGGCCTCACACACATGCCTGTGGGCAGGCTACTGATATTCAATCGATAACAGTAAAAAAAAGGGTTGTTTTATTTCACTGCACACTACGGTTGAACTAGATATGAGTGCCACTGTGCATTGGCAAAAGTTGGCAGACTAGATGCAATAGGCCTCACACACACGCCTTTAGGCAGGCTACTGATATTCAATCGATTACAGTAAAAAAAGGGTTGTTTTATTTCACTGCACACTACGGTGGCACTAGATATGAGTGTCACTGCGCACTGGCAAAAGTTGGCAGACTAGATGCAATAGGCCTCACACACACGTCTTTAGGCAGGCTACTGATATTCAATCGATTACAGTAAAAAAAGGGTTGTTTTTTTTCACTGCACACTACGGTGGCACTAGATATGAGTGTCACTGCGCACTGGCAAAAGTTGGCAGACTAGATGCAATAGGCCTCACACACACGCCTTTAGGCAGGCTACTGATATTCAATCGATTACAGTAAAAAAAGGGTTGTTTTATTTTACTGCACACTACGGTGCCACTAGATATGAGTGTCACTGCGCACTGGCAAAAGTTGGCAGACTAGATGCAATAGGCCTCACACACACGCCTGTAGGCAGGCTACTGATATTCAGTCAATTACAGTAAAAAAAAGGGTTGTTTTATTTCACTGCACACTACGGTTGCACTAGATATGAGTGTCACTGCGCACTGGCAAAAGTTGGCAGACTAGATGCAATAGGCCTCACACACATGCCTTTAGGCAGGCTACTGATATTCAATCGATTAAAGTAAAAAAAGGGTTGTTTTATTTTACTGCACACTACGGTGGCACTAGATATGAGTGTCACTGCGCACTGGCAAAAGTTGGCAGACTAGATGCAATAGGCCTCACACACACGCCTGTAGGCAGGCTACTGATATTCAGTCAATTCCAGTAAAAAAAAAGGGTTGTTTTATTTCACTGCACACTACGGTTGCACTAGATATGAGTGTCACTGCGCACTGGCAAAAGTTGGCAGACTAGATGCAATAGGCCTCACACACATGCCTTTAGGCAGGCTACTGATATTCAATCAATTACAGTAAAAAAAAGGGTTGTTTTATTTCACTGCACACTACGGTGGCACTAGATATGAGTGTCACTGCGCACTGGCAAAAGTTGGCAGACTAGATGCAATAGGCCTCACACACACGCCTTTAGGCAGGCTACTGATATTCAATCGATTTTAGTAAAAAAAGGGTTGTTTTATTTCACTGCACACTATGGTTGCACTAGATGTGAGTGTCACTGTGCACTGGCAAAAGTTGGCAGACTAGATGCAATAGGCCTCACACACACACCTGTGGGCAGGCTACTGATATTCAATCGATTACAGTAAAAAAAAGGGTTGTTTTATTTCACTGCACACTACGGTTGAACTAGATATGAGTGCCACTGTGCATTGGCAAAAGTTGGCAGACTAGATGCAATAGGCCTCACACACATGCCTTTAGGAAGGCTACTTATATTCATTTGATTACAGTAAAAAAAGGGTTGTTTTTTTTTTTTCACTGCACACTACGGTGTCACTAGATATGAGTGTCACTGCGCACTGGCAAAAGTTGGCAGACTAGATGCAATAGGCCTCACACACACGCCTGTGGGCAGGCTACTGATATTCAATCAATTACAGTAAAAAAAAGGGTTGTTTTATTTCACTGCACACTACGGTGGCACTAGATATGAGTGTCACTGCGCACTGGCAAAAGTTGGCAGACTAGATGCAATAGGCCTCACACACGCCTTTAGGCAGGCTACTGATATTCAATCGATTTTAGTAAAAAAAGGGTTGTTTTATTTCACTGCACACTATGGTTGCACTAGATGTGAGTGTCACTGTGCACTAGCAAAAGTTGGCAGACTAGATGCAATAGGCCTCACACATACACCTGTGGGCAGGCTACTGATATTCAATCGATTACAGTAAAAAAAAGGGTTGTTTTATTTCACTGCACACTACGGTTGAACTAGATATGAGTGCCACTGTGCATTGGCAAAAGTTGGCAGACTAGATGCAATAGGCCTCACACACATGCCTTTAGGAAGGCTACTTATATTCATTTGATTACAGTAAAAAAAGGGTTGTTTTTTTTTTTTCACTGCACACTACGGTGGCACTAGATATGAGTGTCACTGCGCACTGGCAAAAGTTGGCAGACTAGATGCAATAGGCCTCACACACACGCCTGTGGGCAGGCTACTGATATTCAATCGATTACAGTAAAAAAAAGGGTTGTTTTATTTCACTGCACACTACGGTTGAACTAGATATGAGTGCCACTGTGCATTGGCAAAAGTTGGCAGACTAGATGCAATAGGCCTCACACACACGCCTTTAGGCAGGCTACTGATATTCAATCGATTACAGTAAAAAAAGGGTTGTTTTATTTCACTGCACACTACGGTGGCACTAGATATGAGTGTCACTGCGCACTGGCAAAAGTTGGCAGACTAGATGCAATAGGCCTCACACACACGTCTTTAGGCAGGCTACTGATATTCAATCGATTACAGTAAAAAAAGGGTTGTTTTTTTTTCACTGCACACTACGGTGGCACTAGATATGAGTGTCACTGCGCACTGGCAAAAGTTGGCAGACTAGATGCAATAGGCCTCACACACACGCCTGTAGGCAGGCTACTGATATTCAGTCATTTACAGTAAAAAAAAGGGTTGTTTTATTTCACTGCACACTACGGTTGCACTAGATATGAGTGTCACTGCGCACTGGCAAAAGTTGGAAGACTAGATGCAATAGGCCTCACACACATGCCTTTAGGCAGGCTACTGATATTCATTCAATTACAGTAAAAAAAGGGTTGTTTTATTTCACTGCACACTACGGTGGCACTAGATATGAGTGTCACTGCGCACTGGCAAAAGTTGGCAGACTAGATGCAATAGGCCTCACACACACGCCTTTAGGCAGGCTACTGATATTCAATCGATTTTAGTAAAAAAAGGGTTGTTTTATTTCACTGCACACTATGGTTGCACTAGATATGAGTGTCACTCAACACTGGCAAAAGTTGGCAGACTAGATGCAATAGACCTCACACACACACCTTTGGGCAGGCTACTGATATTCAATCGATTACAGTAAAAAAAAGGGTTGTTTTATTTCACTGCACACTACGGTTGAACTAGATATGAGTGCCACTGTGCATTGGCAAAAGTTGGCAGACTAGATGCAATAGGCCTCACACACACGCCTTTAGGCAGGCTACTGATATTCATTTGATTACAGTAAAAAAAGGGTTGTTTTATTTCACTGCACACTACGGTGGCACTAGATATGAGTGTCACTGCGCACTGGCAAAAGTTGGCAGATTAGATGCAATAGGCCTCACACATATGCCTGTAGGCAGGCTACTGATATTCAATCGATTACAGTAAAAAAAAAGGGTTGTTTTATTTCACTGCACACTACGGTGGCACTAGATATGAGTGTCACTGCGCACTGGCAAAAGTTGGCAGACTAGATGCAATAGGCCTCACAAACACGCCTGTGGGCAGGCTACTGATATTCAATCGATTACAGTAAAAAAAAGGGTTGTTTTATTTCACTGCACACTACGGTTGAACTAGATATGAGTGCCACTGTGCATTGGCAAAAGTTGGCAGACTAGATGCAATAGGCCTCACACACACGCCTTTAGGCAGGCTACTGATATTCATTTGATTACAGGAAAAAAAAGGGTTGTTTTATTTCACTGCACACTACGGTGGCACTAGATATGAGTGTCACTGCGCACTGGCAAAAGTTGGCAGACCTGATGTAATAGGCCTCTAACACATGCCTGTAGGCAGGCTACTGATATTCAATCGATTCCAGTAAAAAAAGGGTTGTTTTATTTCACTGCACACTACGGTGGCACTAGATATGAGTGTCACTGCGCACTGGCAAGAGTTGGCAGACTAGATGCAATAGGCCTCACACACACGCCTGTTTGCAGGCTACTGATATTCAATCGATTACAGTAAAAAAAGGGTTGTTTTATTTCACTGCACACTATGGTGGCACTAGATATGAGTGTCACTGCGCACTGGCAAAAGTTGGAAGACTAGATGCATTAGGCCTCACACACACGCCTTTAGGCAGGCTACTGATATTCAATCGATTACAGTAAAAAAAAGGGTTGTTTTTTTTCACTGCACACTACGGTGGCACTAGATATGAGTGTCACTGCGCACTGGCAAAAGTTGGCAGACTAGATGCAATAGGCCTCACAAACACGCCTGTGGGCAGGCTACTGATATTCAATCGATTACAGTAAAAAAAAGGGTTGTTTTATTTCACTGCACACTACGGTTGAACTAGATATGAGTGCCACTGTGCATTGGCAAAAGTTGGCAGACTAGATGCAATAGGCCTCACACACACGCCTTTAGGCAGGCTACTGATATTCATTTGATTACAGGAAAAAAAAGGGTTGTTTTATTTCACTGCACACTACGGTGGCACTAGATATGAGTGTCACTGCGCACTGGCAAAAGTTGGCAGACTAGATGTAATAGGCCTCACACACATGCCTGTAGGCAGGCTACTGATATTGAATCGATTACAGTAAAAAAAGGGTTGTTTTATTTCACTGCACACTACGGTGGCACTAGATATGAGTGTCACTGCGCACTGGCAAGAGTTGGCAGACTAGATGCAATAGGCCTCACACACACGCCTGTAGGCAGGCTACTGATATTCAATCGATTACAGTAAAAAAAGGGTTGTTTTATTTCACTGCACACTATGGTGGCACTAGATATGAGTGTCACTGCGCACTGGCAAAAGTTGGCAGACTAGATGCATTAGGCCTCACACACACGCCTTTAGGCAGGCTACTGATATTCAATCGATTACAGTAAAAAAAAGGGATGTTTTTTTTCACTCCACACTACGGTGGCACTAGATATGAGTGTCACTGCGCACTGGCAAAAGTTGGCAGCATAGATGAAATAGGCCTTACACACATGCCTGTAGGCAGGCTACTGATATTCAATTGATTACAGTAAAAAAAGGGTTGTTTTATTTCACTGCACACTACTGTTGCACTAGATATGAGTGCCACTGCGCACTGGCAAAAGTTGGCAAACTAGATGCAATAGGCCTCACACACACGCCTGTAGGCAGGCTACTGATATTCAATTGATTACAGTAAAAAAAGGGTTGTTTTATTTCACTGCACACTACGGTGGCACTAGATATGAGTGTCACTGCGCACTGGCAAAAGTTGGCAGACTAGATGCAATAGGCCTCACACACACACCTGTAGGCAGGCTACTGATATTCAATCGATTACAGTAAAAAAAGGGTTGTTTTATTTCACTGCACACTACGGTGGCACTAGATATGAGTGTCACTGCGCACTGGCAAAAGTTGGCAGACTAGATGCAATAGGCCTCACACACACGCCTTTAGGCAGGCTACTGATATTCAATCGATTACAGTAAAAAAAGGGTTGTTTTATTTTACTGCACACTACGGTGGCACCAGATATGAGTGTCACTGCGCACTGGCAAAAGTTGGCAGACTAGATGCAATAGGCCTCACACACACGCCTTTAGACAGGCTACTGATATTCAATCGATTACAGTAAAAAAAGGGTTGCTTTATTTCACTGCACACTACGGTGGCACTAGATATGAGTGTCACTGCGCACTGGCAAAAGTTGGCAGACTAGATGCAATAGGCCTCACACACACGCCTTTAGTCAGGCTACTGATATTTAATCGATTACAGTAAAAAAAGGGTTGTTTTATTTCACTGCACACTACGGTGGCACTAGATATGAGTGTCACTGCGCACTGGCAAAAGTTGGCAGACTAGATGCAATAGGCCTCACACACACGCCTGTAGGCAGGCTACTGATATTCAGTCAATTACAGTAAAAAAAAGGGTTGTTTTATTTCACTGCACACTACGTTTGCACTAGATATGAGTGTTGCGGGGCACTGGCAAAAGTTGGCAGACTAGATGCAATAGGCTTCACACACATGCCTTTAGGCAGGCTACTGATATTCAATCGATTACAGTAAAAAAAGGGTTGTTTTATTTCACTGCACACTACGGTGGCACTAGATATGAGTGTCACTGCGCACTGGCAAAAGTTGGCGGACTAGATGCAATAGGCCTCACACACACGCCTTTAGGCAGGCTACTGATATTCAATCGATTTTAGTAAAAAAAGGGTTGTTTTATTTCACTGCACACTATGGTTGCACTAATTATGAGTGTCACTGTGCAGTGGCAAAAGTTGGCAGACTAGATGCAATAGGCCTCACACACACACCTGTGGGCAGGCTACTGATATTCAATCGATTAGAGTAAAAAAAGGGTTGTTTTATTTCACTGCAAAATACGGTGGCACTAGATATGAGTGTCACTGCGCACTGGCAAAAGTTGGCAGACTAGATGCAATAGGCCTCACACACACGCCTGTGGGCAGGCTACTGATATTCAATCGATTACAGTAAAAAAAAGGGTTGTTTTATTTCACTGCACACTACGGTTGAACTAGATATGAGTGCCACTGTGCATTGGCAAAAGTTGGCAGACTAGATGCAATAGGCCTCACACACACGCCTTTAGGCAGGCTACTGATATTCATTTGATTACAGTAAAAAAAGGGTTGTTTTATTTCACTGCACACTACGGTGGCACTAGATATGAGTGTCACTGCGCACTGGCAATAGTTGGCAGACTAGATGCAGTAGGCCTCACACACATGCCTGTAGGCAGGCTACTGATATTCAATCGATTACAGTAAAAAAAGGGTTGTTTTATTTCACTGCACACTACGGTGGCACTAGATATGAGTGTCACTGCGCACTGGCAAAAGTTGGCAGACTAGATGCAATAGGCCTCACACACACGCCTGTAGGCAGGCTACTGATATTCAATCGATTACAGTAAAAAAAGGGTTGTTTTATTTCACTGCACACTATGGTGGCACTAGATATGAGTGTCACTGCGCACTGGCAAAAGTTGGCAGACTAGATGCAATAGGCCTCACACACACGCCTTTAGGCAGGCTACTGATATTCAATCGATTACAGTAAAAAAAGGGTTGTTTTATTTCACTGCACACTACGGTGGCACTAGATATGAGTGTCACTGCGCACTGGCAAAAGTTGGCAGACTAGATGCAATAGGCCTCACACACACGCCTGTAGGCAGGCTACTGATATTCAATCGATTACAGTAAAAAAAGGGTTGTTTTATTTCACTGCACACTATGGTGGCACTAGATATGAGTGTCACTGCGCACTGGCAAAAGTTGGCAGACTAGATGCAATAGGCCTCACACACACGCCTTTAGGCAGGCTACTGATATTCAATCGATTACAGTAAAAAAAGGGTTGTTTTATTTCACTGCACACTACGGTGGCACTAGATATGAGTGTCACTGCGCACTGGCAAAAGTTGGCAGACTAGATGCAATAGGCCTCACACACACGCCTTTAGGCAGGCTACTGATATTCAATCGATTACAGTAAAAAAAGGGTTGTTTTATTTCACTGCACACTACGGTGGCACTAGATATGAGTGTCACTGTGCATTGGCAAAAGTTGGCAGACTAGATGCAATAGGCCTCACACACGCCTTTAGGCAGGCTACTGATATTCAATCGATTACAGTAAAAAAAGGGTTGTTTTATTTCACTGCACACTACGGTGGCACTAGATATGAGTGTCACTGCGCACTGGCAAAAGTTGGCAGACTAGATGCAATAGGCCTCACACACATGCGTGTAGGCAGGCTACTGATATTCAATCGATTACAGTAAAAAAAGGGTTGTTTTATTTCACTGCACACTACGGTTGCACTAGATATGAGTGTCACTGTGCACTGGCAAAAGTTGGCAGACTAGATGCAATAGGCCTCACACACACGCCTGTAGGCAGGCTACTGATATTCAATCGATTACTGTAAAAAAGGGTTATTTTATTTCACTGCACACTACGGTTGCACTAGATATGAGTGTCACTGCGCACTGGCAAAAGTTGGCAGACTAGATGCAATAGACCTCACATACACGCCTGTAGGTAGGCTACTGATATTCAATCGATTACAGTAAAAAAAGGGTCGTTTTATTTCACTGCACACTACTGTTGAACTAGATATGTGTGCCACTGTGCATTGGCAAAAGTTGGCAGACTAGATGCAATAGGCCTCACACACACGCCTTTAGGCAGGCTACTGATATTCAATCGATTACAGTAAAAAAAGGGTTGTTTTATTTCACTGCACACTACGGTGGCACTAGATATGAGTGTCACTGCGCACTGGCAAAAGTTGGCAGATTAGATGCAATAGGCCTCACACATATGCCTGTAGGCAGGCTACTGATATTCAATCGATTAGAGTAAAAAAAGGGTTGTTTTATTTCACTGCAAAATACGGTGGCACTAGATATGAGTGTCACTGCGCACTGGCAAAAGTTGGCAGACTAGATGCAATAGGCCTCACACACACGCCTGTGGGCAGGCTACTGATATTCAATCGATTACAGTAAAAAAAAGGGTTGTTTTATTTCACTGCACACTACGGTTGAACTAGATATGAGTGCCACTGTGCATTGGCAAAAGTTGGCAGACTAGATGCAATAGGCCTCACACACACGCCTTTAGGCAGGCTACTGATATTCATTTGATTACAGTAAAAAAAGGGTTGTTTTATTTCACTGCACACTACGGTGGCACTAGATATGAGTGTCACTGCGCACTGGCAATAGTTGGCAGACTAGATGCAGTAGGCCTCACACACATGCCTGTAGGCAGGCTACTGATATTCAATCGATTACAGTAAAAAAAGGGTTGTTTTATTTCACTGCACACTACGGTGGCACTAGATATGAGTGTCACTGCGCACTGGCAAAAGTTGGCAGACTAGATGCAATAGGCCTCACACACACACCTGTAGGCAGGCTACTGATATTCAATCGATTACAGTAAAACAAGGGTTGTTTTATTTCACTGCACACTATGGTGGCACTAGATATGAGTGTCACTGCGCACTGGCAAAAGTTGGCAGACTAGATGCAATAGGCCTCACACACACGCCTTTAGGCAGGCTACTGATATTCAATCGATTACAGTAAAAAAAGGGTTGTTTTATTTCACTGCACACTACGGTGGCACTAGATATGAGTGTCACTGCGCACTGGCAAAAGTTGGCACACTAGATGCAATAGGCTTCACACACACGCCTTTAGGTAGGCTACTGATATTCAATCGATTACAGTAAAAAAGGGTTGTTTTTTTTCACTGCACACTACGGTGGCACTAGATATGAGTGTCACTGCGCACTGGCAAAAGTTGGCAGACTAGATGCAATAGGCCTTACACACATGCCTGTAGGCAGGCTACTGATATTCAATTGATTACAGTAAAAAAAGGTTGTTTTATTTCACTGCACACTACGGTTGAACTAGATATGAGTGCCACTGTGCATTGGCAAAAGTTGGCAGACTAGATGCAATAGGCCTCACACACGCCTTTAGGCAGGCTACTGATATTCAATCGATTACAGTAAAAAAAGGGTTGTTTTATTTCACTGCACACTACGGTGGCACTAGATATGAGTGTCACTGCGCACTGGCAAAAGTTGGCAGACTAGATGCAATAGGCCTCACACACATGCGTGTAGGCAGGCTACTGATATTCAATCGATTACAGTAAAAAAAGGGTTGTTTTATTTCACTGCACACTACGGTTGCACTAGATATGAGTGTCACTGTGCACTGGCAAAAGTTGGCAGACTAGATGCAATAGGCCTCACACACACACCTGTAGGCAGGCTACTGATATTCAATCGATTACTGTAAAAAAGGGTTATTTTATTTCACTGCACACTACGGTTGCACTAGATATGAGTGTCACTGCGCACTGGCAAAAGTTGGCAGACTAGATGCAATAGACCTCACATACACGCCTGTAGGTAGGCTACTGATATTCAATCGATTACAGTAAAAAAAGGGTCGTTTTATTTCACTGCACACTACGGTGGCACTAGATATGAGTGTCACTGCGCACTGGCAAAAGTTGGCAGACTAGATGCAATAGGCCTCACACACACGCCTTTAGGCAGGCTACTGATATTCAATCGATTACAGTAAAAAAAGGGTTGTTTTATTTCACTGCACACTACGGTGGCACTAGATATGAGTGTCACTGCGCACTTTGCAAAAGTTGGCAGACTAGATGCAATAGGCCTCACACACACGCCTGTAGGCAGGCTACTGATATTCAATCGATTACAGTAAAAAAAGGGTTGTTTTATTTCACTGCACACTACGGTTGCACTAGATATGAGTGTCACTGCGCACTGGCAAAAGTTGGCAGACTAGATGCAATAGGCCTCACACACATGCTTGTAGGCAGGCTACTGATATTCAATCGATTACAGTAAAAAAAGGGTTGTTTTTTTTCACTGCACACTACGGTGGCACTAGATATGACTGTCACTGCGCACTGGCAAAAGTTGGCAGACTAGATGCAATAGGCCTTACACACACGCCTGTAGGCAGACTACTGATATTCAATTGATTACAGTAAAAAAAGGGTTGTTTTATTTCACTGCACACTACTGTTGCACTAGATATGAGTGCCACTGCGCACTGGCAAAAGTTGGCAAACTAGATGCAATAGGCCTCACACACACGCCTTTAGGCAGGCTACTGATATTCAATCGATTACAGTAAAAAAAGGGTTGTTTTATTTCACTGCACACTACGGTTGCACTAGATATGAGTGTCACTGTGCACTGGCAAAAGTTGGCAGACTAGATGCAATAGGCCTCACACACACGCCTGTAGGCAGGCTACTGGTATTCAATCGATTACAGTAAAAAAGGGTTGTTTTATTCCACTGCACACTACGGTTGCACTAGATATGAGTGTCACTGTGCACTGGCAAAAGTGGGCAGACTAGATGCAATAGGCCTCACACACACGCCTGTGGGCAGGCTACTGATATTCAATCGATTACAGTAAAAAAAGGGTTGTTTTATTTCACTGCACACTACGGTGGCACTAGATATGAGTGTCACTGCGCACTGGCAAAAGTTGGCAGACTAGATGCAATAGGCCTCACACACATGCTTGTAGGCAGGCTACTGATATTCAATCGATTACAGTAAAAAAAAGGTTGTTTTATTTCACTGCACACTACGGTGGCACTAGATATGAGTGTCACTGCGCACTGGCAAAAGTTGGCAGACTAGATGCAATAGGCCTCACACACACGCCTTTAGGCAGGCTACTGATATTCAATCGATTACAGTAAAAAAAAGGTTGTTTTATTTCACTGCACACTACGGCGGCACTAGAAATGAGTGTCACTACGCACTGGCAAAAGTTGGCAGACTAGATGCAATAGGCCTTACACACACGCCTGTAGGCAGGCTACTGATATTCAATTGATTACAGTAAAAAAAAGGTTGTTTTATTTCACTGCACACTACGGTTGAACTAGATATGAGTGCCACTGTGCATTGGCAAAAGTTGGCAAATTAGATGTCATAGGCCTCACACACACGCCTTTAGGCAGGCTACTGATATTCAATCGATTACAGTAAAAAAAGGGTTGTTTTATTTCACTGTTTACTACGGTGGCACTAGATATGAGTGTCACTGCGCACTGGCAAAAGTTGGCAGACTAGATGCAATAGGCCTCACACACACGCCTGTAGGCAGGCTACTGATATTCAATCGATTACAGTAAAAAAAGAGTTGTTTTATTTCACTGCACACTACGGTTGCACTAGATATGAGTGTCACTGTGCACTAGCAAAAGTTGGCAGAATAGATGCAATAGGCCTCACACACACGCCTGTAGGCAGGCTACTGATATTCAATCGATTACAGTAAAAAAGGGTTGTTTTATTTCACTGCACACTACGGTTGCACTAGATATGAGTGTCACTGTGCACTGGCAAAAGTTGGCAGACTAGATGCAATAGGCCTCACACACACGCCTGTAGGCAGGCTACTGATATTCAATCGATTACAGTAAAAAAAGGGTTGTTTTATTTCACTGCACACTACTGTTGAACTAGATATGTGTGCCACTGTGAATTGGCAAAAGTTGGCAGACTAGATGCAATAGGCCTCACACACACGCCTTTAGGCAGGCTACTGATATTCAATCGATTACAGTAAAAAAAGGGTTGTTTTATTTCACTGCACACTACGGTGGCACTAGATATGAGTGTCACTGCACACTGGCAAAAGTTGGCAGACTAGATGCAATAGAACTCACACACACGCCTGTAGACAGGCTACTGATATTCAATCGATTACAGTAAAAAAAGGGTTGTTTTATTTCACTGCACACTACGGTTGCACTAGATATGAGTGTCACTGTGCACTGGCAAAAGTTGGCAGACTAGATGCAATAGGCCTCACACACACGCCTGTAGGCAGGCTACTGATATTCAATCGATTACAGTAAAAAAGGGTTGTTTTATTTCACTGCACACTACGGTTGCACTAGATATGAGTGTCACTATGCACTGGCAAAAGTTGGCAGACTAGATGCAATAGGCCTTACACACACGCCTGTAGGCAGGCTACTGATATTCAATCGATTACAGTAAAAAAAGGGTTGTTTTATTTCACTGCACACTACTGTTGAACTAGATATGTGTGCCACTGTGCATTGGCAAAAGTTGGCAGACTAGATGCAATAGGCCTCACACACACGCCTTTAGGCAGGCTAATGATATTCAATCGATTACAGTAAAAAAAGGGTTGTTTTATTTCACTGCACACTACGGTGGCACTAGATATGAGTGTCACTGCGCACTGGCAAAAGTTGGCAGACTAGATGCAATAGGCCTCACACACACGCCTTTAGGCAGGCTACTGATATTCAATCGATTACAGTAAAAAAAGGGTTGTTTTATTTCACTGCACACTACGGTTGCACTAGATATGAGTGTCACTGCCCACTGCCAAAAGTTGGCAGACTAGATGCAATAGGCCTCACACACATGCCTGTAGGCAGGCTACTGATATTCAATCGATTACAGTAAAAAAGGGTTGTTTTATTTCACTGCACACTACGGTTGCACTAGATATGAGTGTCACTGTGCACTGGCAAAAGTTGGCAGACTAGATGCAATAGGCCTCACACACACGCCTGTAAGCAGGCTACTGAATATCGATTACAGTAAAAAAAGGGTTGTTTTATTTCACTGCACACTACGGTGGCACTAGATATGAGTGTCACTGCGCACTGGCAAAAGTTGGCAGACTAGATGCAATAGGCCTCACACACACGCCTGTAAGCAGGCTACTGAATATCGATTACAGTAAAAAAAGGGTTGTTTTATTTCACTGCACACTACGGTGGCACTAGATATGAGTGTCACTGCGCACTGGCAAAAGTTGGCAGACTAGATGCAATAGTCCTCACACACTAGCCTGTAGGCAGGCTGCTGATATTAAATCGATTACAGTAAAAAAAGGGTTGTTTTATTTCACTGCACACTACGGTTGCACTAGATATGAGTGTCACTGCGCACTGGCAAAAGTTGGCAGACTAGATGCAATAGGCCTCACACACACGCCTTTAGGCAGGCTACTGATATTCAATCGATTACAGTAAAAAAAAGGGTTGTTTTATTTCACTGCACACTACGGTGGCACTAGATATGAGTGTCACTGCGCACTGGCAAAAGTTGGCAGACCAGATGCAATAGGCCTCACACACACGCCTTTAGGCAGGCTACTGATATTCAATCGATTACAGTAAAAAAAGCGTTGTTTTATTTCAGTGCACACTACGGTGGCACTAGATATGAGTGTCACTGCGCACTGGCAAAAGTTGTCAGACTAGATGCAATAGGCCTCACAGACACGCTGGCAGGCAGGCGGGCATATGCAATTAGATTACACAGAAAAAAATAATAAAATAAAATAAAAAGGGCTTTTTGGGTTGCTGTCTTTGCAGCAGAAATCAAAGGAGTCCTTCAGGTGTGTAGTTAAAGCTAAATACACAGCCTGGCTATCTATTTCCCTATTAAATCAGCAGAATAAAATAATAAAATAAAATAAATGATGTTCTAGCCCTAAAAGGGGCTTTTTGGGTTGCTGTCCTTGCAGCAGATATCAAAGGAGTCCTTCAGGTGTGTAGTTAAAGCTAAATACACAGCCTGGCTATCTATTTCCCTATTAAATCAAGAGCAGGTAGAATATATCTCCTCTCTCAACGAATGCAGCTACAGAATAATTCTAAAATGGAGGCTGTCATAAAGATGGAAGGCTCTGGAAGGGAGTGTATGCTGCTGATTGACTGGAATGTGTCTACTGACTGTAAGGTGCAGGGTCAAAGTTTCCTCAATGATAAAGAATAGTGGGCTGACCGAAAAGCGCATATGTTTGCCGTTCGTTGCGAACGCGAACATGTGAAAATCGCCGCCATCAGTTCTCCGGCGAACTGTTCGGGACATCACTAATAAACACATATACATATATACACATATATATATATATATACATATATATATATACATACATATATATACATATATATATACATACATATATATATATATATATATATATATATACACATATATATATATATACACATATACATACACATATATATATATATATACACATATACATATATACACATATATATATATATATATATATATATATATATATATATATATATAATTATACACATATATATATATATATATATATATATATATATATATACATATATTTATATATATATATATATATATATATATATATATATATATATATACACTAGAGACTTGTAAGGGCGGTAAATTTTGTTGGTGTTCCAAGATGCTTCGGCGCTCATTTTGAGCCTCGTGCTGAGCGCCTTCAGCGAGGTTGTTGGTTGTTTGTGTGCTATGAGCATTTTTTTTTTCCTAATGCTAATGAAATAATGAATAAAACAATACATCAATATACTTTACCTATTTTGAAGTAATATATGCAGGAAGCATTGCGCCGAAGAGCTGGCAATCTGTTTTGATGTTGCTGCAGCATACAATGTGTGTTTTGAGGGCTGTGGAGCTGCTGTGTAAGTGTCAGTAATGTGTGCAGTGTGTAGTGTAAATAGTGTGCGTGCGCGAGCCAAATCCGTTAGTGTAGCTGTGTACTTCCTCTTTGTTTAAGTTAGTGTTGTAAAATGGCGCCTAATGTGTGGTACGCGTCTGTGGCTGATTTGGTGTGCTTGTTCTTGGACCGCGGCCATATTTTTCGGAAAATCTGTAGGTGTTTGGTGGTGTTTTGCGTCTTTAGAGTCCTGTAGCCTCGTTTTCATGTTTTCTTCGGCCATTTTTTCTCTCGCTTAGGGGATTTTCGGGTGTCTAAACTCTTGTATTTCGAGTGAAATTGAGGTCTAAATTCACTTTTCGAGGTCCTCGGTGCTCCCCCTTGATGTGGGTAACCTTTTTATGTGTTTTTGTATGTATTTATGATGTTTTTAATGTTTTCATGTGCGCGGGTTTCGGGGGATAAGGTCTTATTTTTGCGAGGTTGTAATGTTTTTTTTCTAAGTTCCACGTCTCGTATTTTTTTCACGTAAGACTGTAAATTTTGCGAGGTCCGCCTTTGGCGCTCCATGCCAGCAACTGAGAGCCCGCAGCGTTAGCAGGGACCTGCATGCTCACAACTATATATGTGATATATATATATATATATATATCACATATTATAATTGTCTAACTACGATTCGTCGAACCGTTAATTCATAGCACTTTTGCAATGAGCGCCGCAGGTGAGCCTTGCGCAGCGAGGCGAGCCGTTATGTTAAATCGTAGCAGTTTGGCAATGAGCGCCGCAGGCGCTCATTGCAGGCGAGCCTTGCATAGCGAGGCGAGCCGTTAAACCGTAGCACTTAGAAAAAAAATACGAGATGACAAAAATTACGAGATAAGCGGCGGAACCAAAACACTAAAAAAAACACTAAATACACACTAAAAAATAAAATAAAGGTCACTTACAGCATGGGGAACCAGGCAGGACGATTGAAAGTGAGTTGAAAATCCAATTTACAGCGATTTAGCCGAGTACAAAGATTGAAAATCGGCTAAGCGAGAAACAAATGGCCGCAGAAAAAAATGAAAACAAGGCTATACTACTACGACCTGCGTAAAACACAGTCACAGATGTATGTGTTTGAAAAACATTGAGATAAAGGATGCGGATTAACCGCGCAATGAGTAAAAAGACAGTAGCGAGTACATTTTACGAAACCCAATTACAGATTTACGCATTAACACAGATTTAACGACTTTGTCTCGCGCAACATCGGATTTCCTGCCTAAACCAACGCATTTGATGAAATATAAGTTGCAAGTTCCAAAAAATTTTTTTTTATTTAATTTAAGAAAAAAAAAAAGGGACAAATGTAGCGTTATGTTGTGTGGCAAACAAATTTACTGTTAAACTGTAGTACTTTAGCGGGCTTAGCGATGAGCGCTGCAGTCGATCATCGCCCAGCGAGCCTCGCACAGTACTTTGGCAATGAGCGCCGCAGAAAAAAATGACGGACGAACAAAAGGAAAACGAGGCTACAGCACTATAACCACGTACTGATAATCCGCTAAGACGCATACCACACATTATCCGCCATTTTAGGATAATGCAGGAGTACACAGCTACGTTAACGGTTTCAGATCGCGCACGCACACTATTACACTGCACACGTTCATCGCGCTTACACAGCACCTCCACACCACTAATGCTGCTGCAACATCAACACAGATTGCCAGCTCTTCAACACCATGCATAAAAATACGTAAATTAATTTATTAATTTGAATTCTATATTTCAGTAGTACACAGAAAACAACATTAGCTACCTTACAATTCCATGTGTATATTAATAAGTAAACAACTTTTAAAACATACACATCTGATTGCCGTCATTTTTTGACGGGCAATACGCTAGTATATATATATATATATATATATATATACATACATATAATTATCCATAACAGCCTTTAGGAACAATTTACTGATTTTTATCAACTTTTTTTAGTCTTAAATTAAAAAAAAAAACATTTGCTGTGACACAAAATACCATGAGTAAATGTGTGGCTCGGTGTAATTAACCAAAACATCATGTGAGCCCACAAAACCAATTGCAGGAGGCTGAGTTTTAGTGGTGTATTGTGCTGATCACAGGTGCACTGGGAGGGGGAATCTTGTGGGAGATTTAACAGGGAGCCTCAAGGCTTTTATGCTTCTTAATACCTAGGTGACAGTGCAGATGGATCTGGCTTAACAATGCAACATTCGTACAGTGATTTAAACAAGTAAAGTTTAGACAAGTGCTTTTCCAGGTAAACTTTGCTGGGATTCAGCCTGGTAATTTAACGTCTGGGCAGTTTACAGCTGTTTAAGCAGTGGAGCATTTGTTAAATGGCTTTTGAGGTAAGAAAAACCTATCACCAATAGTTTTAAAATAAACTCTTCACTCAATTCCCATATGTTCAGTTTATAAATATTATATATGCCTTTCACTTACCTGCATATATTAATATGGAACTTTTTCAATACCAGTGTTTCCCATTTGAGCCATGTATTTATCTGTTCCCCTTTCTTATTATTTATTTATTTTTTGTTTGTTTTTATTACTTTATTTACATATAGAAAAAATGTCTGCAACACTTCTGTTTGTGTTAAATATTGCATATTATTAAAAATTGATCCTTTAAATATTTTTCTGAAATATGGGTGTTACAATAGAGTAGTTTTCTTATTTTTTTTTTTTTCCCCAAATTGGTATAGTGCAACTTATACCAATAAAAAGAGCAAATATCCAAAAATATCTGTGGGATGTATGTATAGTGGATAAAGGGTGTCTTTCCTCTCACTTGTCCTTTTGTTGTTCTAAGTTTCATGATGCCAATTTGAAAAAAAAATAAGAAAACCATATGTATTAAATATAACTGAAAATACTTTGTGGGAATAAGTTTCAGTGCTATAAGCCGAGAATGTCTACTTGAGATGAACACCGGATGCATCATTTTGTAAAGTAAAACAATACTTTAGGATGATCTTCCATCTGTGGCAAAGGACCTTGTAAGACAATGTGCAGGTAAAGTGGGATTTGAGGGGGACATGGGAAAACATGGTTTAAACATTACAATAGTTTTTTTTTTTTTTTTTTTTTTAATAAACAATAAGTTAAACATTTTTAATCCTTTTCAGATGTTTTCTGGCTGCCAGCAGACACTAGGTGGCATGGTCGAAATGTTGTTAGGGGTTCAGATAGTGGTAGGTGATCAGCTTTACATAGTGAAATAGTGGTGTACACAGCAACAGTGCGCTACTATTTTACTATGTAAAGCTTATCACCTACCACTACCTGAACCCCTAACACTGATAAAAAATTGAAGAAAATCTTGGCTGTGCCACCTAGTGGCCGCTCGTCACCACTGCTGTTGGGCAGAAAACAGGAAAGGTCCACCCTTTCACTGGTAGTGAAACATTTCCTCATACATTCATTTAGACACCACAAATAAAATAACTGGTATCTGTTCCACACAACTTTTGCTCTAAAGGGACACTGAAGTCACCATATGCGCTCTGAACATTAGGGGATGGGAAAGTATATGGGAAAAGGTGCTTTCAAAAGTTATTGGTTCTAGTCTGTTTCTGACCTCCGGTGCTGTGTCAGAATACATAATACATACAGTCCGTGGCATTGAGAACTGGACTTGAAAGCTGTAGAAAGAACGGTCAAGTTTCCATTGTTTAAAAAAAACAAAAAAAAAACTAAAGCTTCTTTCAAGTTAGAACACATATGTGTGTGTTTTATTATTATTATTATTATTATTATTATTATTATTTATTTTTAACTAAAATTCTAATATTGAACAGGATACTATTTGTGATCCCAAATACTTTCTAAATTTATAAAATAGTAAGAATTCATTGTTTTTTGACGGTTGATAGAATGGACATGCTGCTTATTGGGTAAACTCACTCCTGAACCCAGTGGATTAGTACACTGTGCTTTACAAATATCATTATGGTTCTTTTTTTATTATTATTATTTTTTTTATATAAAGGTCAATGTATGATTTAAAATGGAAAATACATATGAGATTATTAGGGGAGTTGTAAGGTTTTAAAATTAAACTACATAAAATATTGTAAAAGGTAAGAAGCAGAATTTGAACCGAATACATATAGCTCTAAAGACAAATACCCTCATTTAATTGAGATCCGGGCTCGCAAGTGGAGGTCGCAAGTTATTTTGCTATTCAATTGGCAACTTCTTGCGCGCTCCATTCGAGTTACTGGCTGTGATTCATAGCGATATTTTAAGCATTTGACCTTTCAAAATCGCAAATCTCTAATCAATTGCTCAGTTTTCCCCCTCACTAACCACTCCGTCAAGCCCGCAAATGGCAAATATCTAACCACAAGTTAATGGTACCAAGGAGGTCTCACAAAGGGCTTACTTACGAATCGGATCACCTTAAAAGCAAATTAATGCAATACAGTACTTTTTAAAAGTTAAAGTTTTTGAAAGGGTTGTTAGGTCTTAGAATTAATAGCACAGCATTCTCCAATACTTTATTTCATGTTTAATCCTCATGTTATATCGATCACGGCAATCAATGTGAAGTCTTACAGGCTTGAACATGATCTCGAATGCAAGGCTGTAACTTGTGGTTCAAGCCCGCAGGACTTCAATGAAATATGGAGGTTAGGTTTCAAAGTCATACAGGCTTGAACCAGGAGTTAGGGGCTTGCGTCCGATCATGTTAAAGTCCACAATTTTTTTTTTATTTAATGCGGCTCAAAGGCTCTATCCCATGTGCCACATTTGCTCATGAGAAATGATTATAGTAATCAATAGAGCTAAAACCGAATCGGTTTAACTGTTAATTAACATTTCTGATTTTTCAGTCTGGTGGTCCAGGGCACATGTAGTGACTTTAGTGTCCATAATGTGGTCTGTCTTTGACATGCATGTGTCTGATCATTACATTAATTTATTCTATTAATTAATGTAATGCAACATATTCCAATAGATTGAAAAATAAAGTATTTCTAACTTCTCTTTGTTTTTACTTATAATACAATTATAGAAGCTTTGTTTGATATCACAGGAAAAACTGCAAAATTACATCATTATTAAGAGACTCAATCCAGTTATTTAAGACCTTATGATTTTAAAAAGAAATGTGAAATCCTTGCTAAATCCAAAATCTATTGGAATTCATTCCAATAAAGAAGTCTTTGTGTCTATAATATGGCATTTTTTAGTTTTCATTGTATATTTTATATCACTTTATGAAATCTAGTAATTTAGTGGCATCTTTTAGGAGCTTGTCACTATCAAAATGTTATGATTTATTACTGCTGTCTCCTGGAACATATTTCAGTGTAATATAACCTAGAACTGAAATGAGCAGAATAAATATTATTACGCTAGCAAATTTAGTGTCTTCTTTCTGCAGTAGAAGCTCCACTTTTTTATTTAGCTGATTAGGGATGCACTTTCCATCACATATATAGTTGTCAGCAGTGCGGGATGGCAAAAGTTGCTGCTAACGCTCGCAAGGGCCGCAGTTGCTGGCAAGGAGCGGCGAAGGCGCTCCTTTCACTGCTGATGAGCGCCATAGGCGCTCAACCCTACGACTGGACTTACACCGCAAAATTTAGGGACTTAGCAGCCACAAATATGAGCCTCGGGACTTAGAAAAAAAACATAAAGGCCCTTTCAAAAATCCGACCTTGGCGCCCGAACCCAACGCACATGAAAAACGTTAAACACAATAAATACACACAATAAACACATAAAAAGCTTACCCACAGCGAGGCTAACCTTGGACCTCTGTAAACTCTTGAATTTGGACTTAAATTGAGGTGTAACTTCACTTGCACGGACAAAAATCCTCTAAGCGAGAGAAAACAAATGGCTGCCAAAAAAAAAAGAGGCTACAGGACCCTAAACACGCAAAACGCCAGAAGTCACATACGGATCTTACCCCTGGGCTCGGAGTTTCTTTGGAGAGACTTGGGTAAGTTTCTTCAGGTCTCCCCTTTTTGTGTGTTTGAGTACCCCTTTGTCTTTGTCCTCTTCTAAACTGTCACTAGGTGAGTGAGCTGTTTCACTTATGCTCCAACAGAAATGGCCAAAAGGTTCAGGGCCAGAACTCTTTTACAATAGGTCTTCTGAATGGACACCTCCTTTCTGTTAATCTACTTCATATAGGAAGACACTGGACACTAGTCCCAGTTTTTTAAAGAAAAAATAATGCTTTGGAGACCATCTTTGCGGGCCTAGAACAGGTAGAGCGATTGTAAAATGCCCAACTCCATTTTACCTCTCATAACCACTCTCACTTTTGTCCTCTTATTACCATTAAAGGCATATTGAAATGTCATGGATTATAAATACATCTGTTAGAGGAGAATCAGTAGTGCATGAAAAGATACCAAAATAAAACATTAAACTTACCTTCATTTACTGTACACTACTTTGCCTTGCTAATCCCCTCCATATCCCTTTAAAGACTCACTTTACTCTGAATAACTTTCAACCCTTAATGTTCCCACTTCATTTCCTTCCTTGACCTTTTTTTTATTTCAATAAAAATTGATTACACATAAGTGTAAACATTTAAAGATCCATTTTCACTCTTCATGCGAATGCGTCGCATATGATCACCCGGTCATTTGTCCTACTGCTACACAAATGATGCTCTGACAGGACTTGTCAAAAAATAAAATTCTCTCCAACTTTTTAATGTCTATTTATTGATTTAATTATTTATGTTTTATTGTGCAGTAAACTCAGGATTACTAGAGAAATGGTACACTTCCGGTATTTGTTTGTTCGATATGGATATTTATTGTGTATTGGTGCATGAGTAAAATATAGATGCTGTCTTGTAGGTCTACTGCTAACTGTAACATTCCTTCTTTGCAGCTGCATAGATTGCTTGCAAAGCGTAAAATGTACCTGGAGAACAATAATGATGTACCGTTAGTAAGAAAACTTGAAGTGGATCGAACTCAAACAACTGCCCAACATCATGGCGGCTTGAATGGACGCATGAGCACAGATGCTGTGGAAAACGGATTTGATGAGCTCTTGCTTTTGGATGGGTTTCATAGCCTGGCTGACACTCCGGTGGACTGGGAAAAATCTTATCCAAATAGAGTAAAAGGGCAGGATTACTGTGTCGGCATGGGGGAAGATTTAAGCCCAGTGACTGTTCAGGGAAGGTAAGACCTACTGCTGTCTTCAATCTGAAATGCATGTCAATATATTAAGCTAATCTTGCTACTTTTCAAATAGTGCACATATTGTGTGTTATATCTATATATTTTATATATCATGTTTTTTTTGTTTTTTTTCCAACCCTGAACTTGCTTATGTTTTTAATGCATATTAAAGACCAAATATTAAGCGCTACAAAGTTTGAATGGAAAAAAGAATGCTGAAATAATAAATATTTTAGGGCTCAGAGGATAAGTAATTTACTCTCCCTGATCAGCAGCAATGAACACTACCAAATCAAAATTTGACAGGGAGGCCTTGACAGTGCTGCATTTACAGCCATTTTGTGACTTTTGAAGCACTTTCCATGCAGAAATATATCTAGCACATTTTTAAAGGTTACTTTTTTATTACTTTAAATTAATTCTAGACAAATATGTGAGTTTCATATATATATATTTCAACTTCTTGGAGTCCACCGGAAAACTTTTTTTTTTTTTTTTTGTATTGATTAATAAACCGCATTTTATAAAGCGTCTCAATGCTTTCATCTCCTTTTAAACTTGGATGTAAGGCTTTCATCCCGTATGATATCAATCGTATAGCTTAGTGAGGACTAACCTGATTAGTCCTTCCAACCACTTTAATAAGTCTTGAGTCTTCCCTGAAATGAAGGAAGGAAAAGCTTACCCGAGTTTCTGATGGGTGCCTTTATATGGTTTTAAGAGTATTCTACTGGTGAGCAGTGATTTTGAAGAACCTCAGACATTGCACAGCTACTGTACAAAAAAAAAAAAAAAAAAAATATATATATATATATATATATATATATATATATATATATATATATATATATATATATATATATATATATAAATATGATCTTAATGTAATCTACAACAATACTAATTGGTTGCACATATGCTGCAGATTTTGTGTTGGTCCCTACCTACCAATTACCCATCAACCTTAGAGATACATCCTAAAGTGAAATGTTGTCTGTTGCGCCCGCTTACTCAAAGTCACTCACTCACACCACCTTTTGTTTAGTGTGTCCAAAATCAGACTGGTACGGCTTTATTGTTAGAGATATCTAAAAACACACAAAGATCTCACTCCCCCCACATGCCTATCCCCTCCTTGTGGGCAATAGCTTGTTGCTCTCACCACCTGGGAGATGTCTATCCCATGATACATCCCCCAGTTGCCAGATCTCAAGTTACAGGGTTATAAAACTAAACTTCCCCCTTCCAGACTAAAGCCAGAGCAGTCACACGTGGCTGATCGCAGGGCCATGTAAATTCTTTAAAATCTTTGCCTTTCTATATCCCAGATATGACTGCATTAACTTTTATAAAATTTTATACGCATAGTCTACCATCCTACTTCTAATACAGTATGTTAATCAATGACCGTACTATATGCACTTATTACATCCATGATATAACTACATGTATGCACTACACCCATGATATAACTGTTAAGCAAGTTGTTGGTACCCTTTAAGCACACACATAACTGATGAACCCCAAACAGTCCAGTGGGCCCTTCTGTTTGTAACATTGTCCTAGCCATCAGTAACAATAATTCTTCTGCTACTAAAAGTATGAAATCACAGGTTTTATCCTCCTTAACAACCTGCATCACGGTTTGTCTCCCTGTCGAAACTTCCATTTTATTCAGCACTTTGCTATTCTTTCAACTGAATGACACACATACTGGGTATTTATTAATAATGGGTTTTCATGCTGACAGAAATGTTTAGTCCTTTCTTTAAAATTATTTCTTATTATGACTGTTTCTTATGACTTTGTTCTACATCTGCTAGAATACAATGTTTAATGTTATACCAGCTTATACTGAAATATTTGTTTCCTGCCCTGAAAGCAGGGAAAATTACATCAAAAGAGCTTGTACACTATATAGGAGAGAGGTCAATTGTAATCAGAGAATATCTTTTCTTGGAACAAGAAGTGGAAATTAAATGCATTTTTCTACTGAGGTGAAACATGAATTATTCATCTTGGATCAGTTGGAGCCAGTGCCAAGAATGAGAGGAGGCTTCTAAGCCTCTGAGAGTAATTTGTAGATCAGTTATATTACGCTGAAGGATCATTGTCACAACTGCAAGCAATGCTACTTTATAAGACAAGAGCAGCGACACCTGCATTCATGTGTTTTTTGCAATGAATTCTGCCCCAGTGCCAAGGAAAATGAGCTAGAGAAACTGCTGTGCAAGAGTTTTAAAATTCAGTCTCAATATACTTTCACCAGGATGCTTTAAGTTATATCTAATTTGAGGAAAATGCAAGCTCAGTGCTTTAGTTTATTATACAGCTGCTAGAGATACTGATCTGTATCTGCCTTTTTATTAAATAGTTTTTTTTTTTTTTGTTTTTTTTTTTTTAGGCTGGTTATATATTTTAAGTTCTATATTTAGCTGCAAATCCAGATATCGGTTCTGGTTAAAAAAATGTATTACTTTTAATGTGAAAATATTGTTTTTGTATAGAGAAATCTATATTGTATACATGCTGGCTGTAAAGACGAGCTGGGAAAAGATGTTATGGGTGATTATCAACCATTTATAGTCTCTATAAAGTATAGATGTCTCTGGTTGCCAGTGCAGTGCCTTCAAACTGTGTTGATATTTTGGGAGGTAGTAACATGTTGCTCACAAAAACTGCGAACTGAAAAGACAGAGATAAGGCTCTAGTTCTTTCAGTCCTTTTTAAAAAGCAAGTTTCTGACTTACTGGCAAATGTTAATTCCAGTGTCAAAAATCTTACCTAGAAAACTTAATTTTTATTAGCTTTAATAATTCACTTGAACCTTCGCTTCTTGATCAACCTGTTAATAGCTTTGTTTCGGGGGGCTGTTCTTTAACTTTTTTTATTTAAATCCTCTATTGATTTTAGTGCCCAGTTCTGCTAGGGATGTTGAGCAACAGTTACTATATTTAGATCTCCCAATTTCTTACACCAATAGAGCTATTATTTAAGTTGCCCATGGCAGATAAATTAGTCTATTTCTTATTAAATTGTTCTAACCATTGATACCACCTTATTTGTTCTGTTAGGGGCACAAGCAAGCTACAGTCCGTCTATAATCCTTCTTGCTTCTACTTACTCTTAGATCACAATATAATCTTATGGTCTCACAGAAGCAGTTGTTGCTTTTCACTGGTATTTTTATTACCTTTTTTAAAGTGGGTGTTCTGTGTAAATATATCTACTTTTTATGGTAAACTCACGACTTGCCTGTCAAAATGACAGCAATAAGATTGTAAGGGCGGTAAATTTTGTTGGTGTTCCAAGATGCTTTGGCGCTCATTGCGAGCCACGCGATGAGCGCCTTTGGCACTCATTGCAAGGTTGTTGGTTGTTTGTATGCTATGAGCATTGTTTATTTATTTTTTATTTTTTTGCTAATGCGAATGAAATAATGAATAAAATAATACATTAATATACTTTACCTATTTTGAAGTAATATATGCAGGAAGCATTGTGCGGAAGAGCTGGCAATCTGTTGTTGCTGCAGCATATAATGTGCATTTGAAGTGCTGTGGAGCTGCTGTGTAAGTGTCAGTAATGTGTGTAGTGTAAATAGTGTGCGTGCGCGAGCCAAATCAGTTAGGTTAGCTGTGTACTTCCGCGTTGTGTATGTTAGTGTTGTAAAATGGCGCCTAATGTGTGTTGCACGTCTGTGGCCGATTTGGCGTCCTTGTTCTTGGACCGCGTCCTTTTATTTATTTTTTTTTTTTTTCAGAAAAAGCGTAGGTGTTTGGTGTTTTCAGTCTTTAGAGTCCTGGAGCCTCATTTTCGTTTTTTCGGCTGCCATTTTTTCTCTTGCTTAGGGTATTTTCGGGTGTCTAAACTCTTGTATTTAGAGTCAAATTGAGGTGTAACTTCACTTTTCGAGGTCCTCGGTGCCCCCCTTGCTGTGGGTAAGCTTTTTGTGTATTTATAATGGTTTTCTGAGTCCCTCGTATTTGTTTCTCATAAGTCTGTAAATTTTGCAACGACCGCCTTTGGCGCTCCATGCCAGCAACTGCGGCCATCGCTACGCGAGCCCGCAGCGTTGGCAACAACCTGCATGCTCACAACTATATAGGTGATTCTGCTGTAATTTGAAAAAGTGAGAACTCAGGTTAGAAAGTATGAGAACTGGCAATTTCAGTTTGTTTACGTACAAAAAGATCAACCCCTTTTTTGTTTCTTTAATTTCCAAGAAATGTTTTTATACTAATTTTATGCTGGATTATTACACTGGCACTTTAAACTATTTGTACCAGCACCAATGTGAAATTCTTATATTCTAGGCTTACCAAATTTGCGGAGACATCTTGGCATTAAATGAAACAAAAAGCACGCCAGTTTTCACTCCAAGTTGGTGGTACTCAGTTTTACGATTTTAGCCATAATGTGAGGAAGCCAAATTGGAAATTTTAACAATGCCTAATGTGAATATAATATATTTTAATTCTATCTGCAAATATTATTGCCCTAGTAGTTAAGTAATCCAAATAAGTTTACAATATCAACCCACATTTAAAAACAAACAAAAAAAAAAGTTGGTACATTTAGTAGTAGCTCTAATAGATCCCCAAGTTCAGCCACAACAGTCCTTTTTTTTTTTTTTTTTTTTTTTTTTTTATAACCTACCTGATAAAAGCAATTTGATCTCTTGCTAGTGAATGAAGGACATGCAAAGCAGTTGCTGGGTATTTGGAATAGAGAAGGATATTATGAGTAAAGAACATTTTCTCTTACGGTCCGTTGCTTTTCATGCTGGAGGCTTCAAAGTGATCAATATGGTGCCAACGTCTTGGCAAAATTTTTAGAGATAAAAATATCTCTATAGAACTTTTCACAAATGTTTTTTATTTCTGCACCAATTGTTTATGTGGATTTGATAACAATCAGATCTCCTCTTTCATGTGCACAATGCTTTATTTTTTGTCAATTATTAAATACCCATGGCAGCACTTATAGGGCAGAGTTTTTTTTGTTTTTTTGTTTTTTTTTCCAAGCTAGAATATAAATTAGTTAAAACAAAATATCTAAGTGACCTTTGCAACTGACTTATTGATCAACTATATTTTATATAGTTCTATATTCTGTAACAAGTTATCTTGAAAGTGCTGCCAGCTTTGTGAGACCCGGTATCTCATTTAAATCTCCCTGAGGAAGTGGCCTTGTTTTGTCAGAAAAACATGTAAGCGCACAACTTTATGAAATCGTACAGTTATCACTCCGAAGCATTTTCAGGGGATTTGAATGAAAAACAAATTTCATAGCGGCTTACAGCAGTTATAATATTATGATCCTCCAAGCAACAAATGGATTGTTTTACAAATAAAGTTGATGAAATGGGTTTTGTCTCCCATCAACTTCCTGCAACTTGCATAGTTTACCAGTTGCCCCTCCATGTTTGACAGTGGAAGATGGCATTAGCTGTTCCATTTTTGTCACTTAGACTTAGACTCCTGGGCTGAGTGGCCCAAAATGTATATTCTGTGTTCTTTAGCAGTTTGCACTTATCTTATTGACAATTTTTTTTTCCACTTTTATTATTGGCTAATGCAACATTTTTACATTAATTTGAACTGTGAATATACAGTTTTCATATAAAACTAACTCGTTTAGGTGAAACTTCCCCTTTTTTACTGTTGTAAGATTGATGTGAACATTTGTTCACTGCTAGATCTGACCATGAACTGAATACAAACCTTGTTAATTTTGGACATGCAATGCATTTTAATGTTTGCATTTAAGTAAACTCTCTGTTCCGACACATACTTTGAAAATAATATTTTATTTGTCCTTGTAAGTGAATAAACAATCTCAGGAAAGGTGGAGCATCAAATGATTATACACTTGTAAATGTCAAAGAATAAAGGGTAAGTGTTTAAAGAGCACCCGGTATATGCTAATGACGTGGCATGCATGTGATGTCACATGCGCGCCGGGTCAAGGAGCGGAGGCCGAAGCAGAAGCAGGTAAGTGAGGGGAAAGGGAGAGGGGGAGGTATTTAGGGGGGGTTAGAATGATGAGGGGGGGTTTAGATTGATGAGGGGGGGTTGAGGATGGAGAGAAGGGAGGGGGAAGAGACACAGGGAAGGGAGAGTGGGGACACAGGGGGCAGCACATTTCCCACCCTCTGCTCATACTAGAGTCACTCATTTCACCCAGTATTTTGTGGTAAAATAGGTGCCTCGGCTTATACTCGGGTCGGCTTATACTAGAGTATATACGGTAAGTGTTTTTCAAGGTATCTAGTGTTTGCTCTGGAAATGACCCTATTGCCTCTTTTTTTTTTTTTTTTCTTCAATATTTATCCTAAGCTCTGAAATTTGCCAATGTGTCCATCAGAGTTGGTATTGAGGTCACCGGGTCAGTCTTTGTGCAAAGGATGTCGTCGGCAAACAAAATTTCAGTTGCTGTAAACCAACTTTAATGCCCTGTATTTGTGAAGTGGATCAAATGGCCTGGGCCAGAGGTTCGATCGCCAATGCAAATCGGAGAGGAGAAAGAATGCACCCCTGTCTTGTCCCTCTTTGTATGTTAATGCAATCTCTCCCTTCTCTCCTTGAAGTTTTTAAATATGTGCTGAGCTTTGGTAGTATGTGGTAATAAATAAGATTTATAAAAAATCCTTTACACAAAGTTTTCCCGGATAGGTATCAAAGGTCTTTTTGAGGTCTGCTATTGTACAAAGGGAGCTTTTGGTGGATTTTGCTAGATTAAATATGTTTCATACCCTTCTAATATATCCCCCACTTGTCTGATCCTTGTGTATCAATTTAGGGAGACATTTTGAAAACCTATTTGCCATGAGCTTTGCCAATATTTTCACGTCACCATTTAGTTAAACTATGTACTTTTAAAGTCAGCTAATCCTGTTTTGTTGTGAGATATGGGAATGTTGATTGTGGTTCACTATGCAGACTATGTGGGTCCTTCAATGAAAAATGTGGTTGAGGAGATCTTATGTCCTCTACACATTGGTTTCTAAGGATAGTTTATGAAGCATTACAGGCTCTGAACAATTGGTTATGTTCTCCTAGATCCATAGGATACTATGATCTGCAGTCAACTCCAGCTGGATGGTGTAATAAGGAATTATTGTGGTAATTCAGAGCCTAACTAGCTGCACTCCAACTCTGTTCTATAACTAGCTGCAGCCGGTATGTGTAACTCAAAAACTAAAAAGCTGTTGTGGTTTTGACCTGAAGAAGGGAGCCCGGCAGAAATGCAGGAGGAGAGACAAGTTGAAGGGTCTCTTGATCACTTGTAAATTGTTATATATGGCCTCCATAGAAAAGCTGCAAGTTTCAGAGAACAGGCTAAAAGCTGTAGTGGTCAAGAGGAAAATGTATTCTGCAGGAGAATCTAAGGGTAGGGATGTGAGGTAAAACCAGAGCCAATCAAAAGCTATGTCCTCATACTATTTCATAATTAATTTCTCATGTAGGGGCAGAGGTGCCCACAATAGTGGCTTTACTGGTTTGTATGCTGTGATCTGGGTTTTGAAAATGGCATGCCAATTGCTGGTGCACTTGAAAGGTCTTGGCGTATGGGTTGGGTTTGCCAACTTTTTTTTTTTTTTTTTTTTTTTTTTAGAGACTTTCGGAAGGGAACCAGTGGCTCAGGAGGCTCAACTAAAATTTAACTATGGAAATCTTTCTGACAGTCTCCGCAATACAGAGGAAACCTAGCTTCCCTATCCTCCTTGACTAGATACAAACATAGGCCCTCATTCAATTGCAATCTGGCCAATTGAATAGGGGTCTAAATAAGCACATAACATTTTTCTTTTAAATAAGTTTTTATCCAAAAGCAAGGTTTTCACTAACTAAAAACTTCTTAAACAAAATAAATGCTATGTGCTTATTTAGAGCCCTATTCAATTGGCCAAATCGCAATTGAATGGGGGCCATGGTATGTAGCCAGGTATAGAATTCATTCCCTCGCATGTCTTCCCAGTTATGAGTTAATTTGTAGGATTTCTACCTGTTTTAGTGGATAATATTATTTGACAAGAAGAGGCCATTGTTTACTATATTTTTATATTGGCCTATAGGGAGGGAAGTGTCCACAAGTACATGTAGTTTAGACTTTCTGGCACCAGTCCAGCAGGTAGCTTTCTATGGACTGTGTTATGGCTCCCACAGCTATTGCCAAATTGAGCTATGCAGGGCCTCATGATTTAATGTTTGCTTGTGTGTTTCCATGGACCAAAACATGTGTCTGCTTCAATGCAGCCCTCCTGCTATGGGCCTGAATTATTCTGGATCATATGGTTAACCAGATTTACTGGTAGCTCTAATGGGCTGGTGTCAAGATTAATCTTTGTGCGTAAAGTCTAGCTAGTAGTGCTCTAACCGTAGTCTAACCATTTCTGTTCCTTCACAGTAATCCTCTCATGTAATTGCTTACTTATAAAGGAGTCACTGGCTAGGAAATGGAACACTACTGAGTGTAGTGTTTGATGAAGAATGCACTTTAAAGAACAAGCTTTTTTATGGAGAATTCATACCCTGTGAGTTTTTAAAATTGAATATTCATGCAGGTGTTTTGCCTTGCACATTTATGGTAGTGGTATCTAGAGCAATAAATGTATGTTCTGTAAAGGGTGTATGTGAAGGCTATCCCTCTATCACAACTTTGGGGAATTCAAAATAAAGAATTTTAAAGTGGTCTCTGTGTGCAACAGCATAACTGAATCTGATATCTCATGCATATTATAGTATT
This sequence comes from Discoglossus pictus, assembly GCA_027410445.1. Classification (NCBI taxonomy): domain Eukaryota; kingdom Metazoa; phylum Chordata; class Amphibia; order Anura; family Alytidae; genus Discoglossus; species Discoglossus pictus. Next base: position 304,055,102 of record CM050164.1, on the reverse strand, counting down.
ATCATTTTCTATATCTTTTGAAATTTGGTTTGCTAGGTTTTTTTGTGCATAGCAGATTAAAAATGGAACATACTGAATTTCAAATGAAAAGGCTACGGAGCTCTATTTTACTGTAAATGCAAAAGTATACCAGCTATTTATTGCTGGATTTTGTAGTGTGTGTGTGTGAGTTTTTTTATTTGGGTGGGGGGTACTGGCAAAGTATGTAGAGCTGTCAGATTATGGATAAATTAATTAGTGATGGTCATTTATTTAGTTAATGATTCGCAACACATTTTGTTGAAGCATACTTTTTAGACAGCTACAGTCATCTACACACCCCATCATAAGTCCAGTGAGATAGACCTGAGTCTTTATTTGTCTACTTCCTTCCCTGTAGTGGCTATTGCAGACAAACTTTTTTTAAATCCCTAAAACAAAAACCAGATGGTCTTCTGAACAGATCCTCCTTTCACCTCTTGGCCTTTCTCAACCCCCTGACAGGTGTCAATCTTCTGGAAGCTACAATGCTAATTTCAGAAGTAAGATTTTATCTGTACGTTTGTTTACTTTTTGACTTCAAATATTTGAGTTTATTACTATTCAGTATCAGAACAAACAAATGAAACCGCATTGTATAACCACAACAGTGGCCCTTAAAATTATTCTAATAACAGGACTCCTATGCTCTTCTAATACAAAATGGCACATGACTACCAAAATATGATTACAGTATAGAGATGGTAGTTCAGGAATAAGACAAATTTCCATACTGCAAATGAGTTGTATGCAGACTTTGCAGGATAATTACATGATTCAAGAATCCATACACTTGGCATGTTAAACTAAGCATAAGGATTAAATATAATTGCTGTAAAATGTAAATTGACTTCAAAAAGCAAAAACGGTCTCCCTATTATAAGTCAGATTAATTTCCTGTGCAAGTTAAAAAGCTATATTTTTGACTATTCTTTTATAAAAGTGTGATGCTTATTGGGTTGAACCTGGATAATGGGTCGAAACATATTTAAAGTTTTTTCCCTTCTCTCTCTTGTTCATGAGACACCCTTTTTATTTCTGTTACTGGCACAGATATGTAGGTGTGCTGATGAGGGCTAGCAACACAAATCCATTCTCTAATCTAATCTATTCATCTAGTAGATGGAAAATCTGTCTAACTCTGGAATTGCATGAACCAAAGGTTTCCTTTGATAAATGAGAAAATATATCAGAAATGCTAGATATGGTGAAAAAGGTTGATGAAAAGTAGAAGGTATATTAAAAGCGTTCAATGAATATGTTGAGTATAGAAGCAATGCATTGGCAGAGACATTGTGTAGGTAACTGCAGACAATCTATTTATGATGTTGTGCAAACCTTCCATACATAGAGGTTGGGCGACTTTTGACTGAACATTGATCACAAGCAGATTTTTGTTTTTCATATGGCCACTGAGAAAACAAAAAACGTTATAGAGATGGAGAGATAGATATATCTATCTATATCTCAATATATACATGAAAAAACAGAGCACTGTAGTTCAGTAATATCTTTCCTTTTGAACAAACAACTCACTAAGAGTGCTAAGCCTGTTATGGTATAAGAGGAAAAAAATCACATGAAATTCTGATATTGTGTTAGAAAACCCAAGTCCATATTAAGTCCTGTATTTTTAGTGTTTAAGTATGTGATAATGTATTTATATTTTTCAAATGCTTTTCTCTTGGATGTTTTTTTTTTATTTTCCTCGAGTATTTTGACTTAAGTTTTGGATGGTGTCATCATTCTGGCTAAAATGGTGTCCCACTGGGCTACAATAAAAGTCTTCATTAGGTTTTCTTATTGAATGTCTATGTAAATTCATCCTTAAATGCATGTTTTAGCTAGTTTCTCCAATGTAACAGCCAGTGTCACATAAAATACATTGTATTATATAAACCACATTGGATGAGGTACATGAATACGATCCCTTGATGTTATAGGTCTTGTTAGGTGTGGCTGTATCCTCATTACAAATGTGTTGACCTAATTTACAGGCACTTTTGTTACAAGGCTTATTTCCATTTTTTTTTTATATTCAGTTGTTCATTGGCCAATTTTCTGCTGACAAGTTTGGTTGTTTAAATGCAAGGATGGAAAGTTTTGGGAATATATATTTTTAATGCAATATCTCCAATTGGTAATGGCTGTAAATCTTTGCTTATTTTCAGAATTTTCTCTAAAATTGGATTGTATGTGGTCACTAGAGGTATACGTGAAGTAGTTTATTTTGTTTTGTACTTTAAAAGGTGTTCACAGGGTATTTTGATGGCAGTGGTTATTTTTGGGGTAATACAGGGTTTGTAACTCTTTTGTTTGAAAGATTCAGACAGTGTTTTTAAATTTTTATTTTTTTATCACAGTCTCCAGTGTTTGAGCAAATCCGATGGTATCTAAAAGCATAGACTATGGGTGATGCAAAATGCATTTAAGGATTAATTTACACAGGCATTCAATAAGAAAACATAATGAAGACCGTTAATGTAGCCCAATGGGACACCATTTTAGCCAAAATGATCACTCATCCAAAACTTAAAAATCAAAATACTCAGGGGAAAATGTAAAAACATCCAAGAGAAAAGAATTTGAAATAAAGATGATTGCATTCTTCGACACTAAAAAATACAGGATTTAATATGTACTTGGGTTTTCTAACACATTATCAAAATTTCATGTGATCCTCTCTTTGTGAAGTCAAAAAGCAAAACTGATTCAAATATGAACTAAAAACAGTAAACTCAAAGGGGGAAAAAAATGGAATTACAAGAACAAAATTCATTGGGCAGAGTTAAGGGAGAAACAGACCAGCGTTGTGATCAGCTGGTAGATAAGAACACAGCAAAGTAAAAATAAAGAGCAATCATTTGAACATATCATGTAGCTTACAAAAGCATCAATAGAAGGGGTCAGGGATGTATGTGGAATGTGTGTGTGATACAAGACATTAAGATAGTGGGCCAGAAAACCTAAGCCCATATTAATGCCCATTTCCTTGGTATTAAAAATGGATTAAATTTTTTTTTTTTTTTATTCAAAAGTTTTCTGCTGTTGGATAGTTCTGAAATTCCCTTGGAGTACTTTTTTATTTTGATGTTCTGGATAGGGTGATTCTCCTGGGTGAAATGGTGTCCAACTGGCGTACAATAACTTCATGGTGCTTTTTGATGGAGCTTCAGTGGAAGTTAATTTGCATGTGTAGATTCTGGCTGGTTTCTCCAATGTAGCACCCCCTTTCGCATACAATGTACTGTATCATGTACACTACATTGGATGATGTACATGAATATGAGTCTTTCATGTTTATAGCTCTTTTTGTGTGGCTGTGTCCTCTTTGCAGATGTGTTGGCATATTTTAAAGTGACCTTTTTATTGCAGGGTTTTGTGCCACTTTCTCGGTTATGCTGTTCATTTGCCAATGTTTGTCTTAAAATTGGTGGCTGCCTAAATGCCATGATGAGGGGTTTGGGTAATATATGTTTCAATTTTGTGTCCTCTGAGTTTTTTGGTTGTAAACCCTTAAAAATGTTGCATATTCCTTCTAGAACCAGATGGTATGTGGTTACCAGAGGTGTACGTGACGTTGGTCCTTTAGCTTTTGATTGCAGAGGTTACTTTCTGTGTAATGACATGGGGGTTGCAACACTTCTGTCTGAAGGGGGCAGACCATGTTTTTAAGTGTTTATCACAGTCTCCTCCTCATATGCTGATGGCTTGACTATGAATTATCCCTTGTTCAGTATGGGAGGGGTGGGATCTAGAGTTGTGGAGGTAACTACATCTGTCTGTAAGTTTCCTATACACAGATGAGTTAAGTTTGCCATTTGTAATGTAGATGGTGGTGTCCTGAAAGTTAACCTGTTCTGTGGAGTAATCCATTTTAAATTTAATGGATGGGTGAAAGGTATTGAATGAATTTTACATTTAAAATGTAAGTTTGTCCAATAAAAAAAGGTAACCCTGTTTACTGCAATACTCTGATTATTCAACTGGATCACTGGACACTCACTGTGTGTGTGTGTGTACGTGTACAGTATGTATTAATATTAGAAACTGGTCATTTTCAAGCAAAAATTGCTTTAAAAGCTTGTTGAAAAGCACAACAAATAGTTAAAAATAATAATAAAATAAAAAAATAGGCCACATACCAATTTCAATGGCCACTGAAGTCACCAGCTGTGTTCTGCCTCAGAGAGGGTTGAAAGGAGCTTTCCTTCTTGAAATTGCTGTTGAACTAATGGAGTGACAGTCATTTTAGTTTAGGTTTGTAGAGTGTTTGCATCCCTCCCTGAACATTATATATTGAGGCGGCTACAACCAAGCTTTTAACTTAACTTTTTATATTTCGATTGCTGATCCTGAGCTAAAAGTTCACAATTTCTCATTAGGAGTTTCAATGCTATTCCCATTTTAAATTTATATGATAAAGTTGCCACGACTGGGGTGCTGAAATGGCGTGAAACCTTTTTGTTGTAATTTTATCGTTTTTACTCTTTGCTCATAACAGATTTTTACTGTAGTTTTTAAAATTTGAATTCAAATGTTGCATGCTTAAATTTGAATCCAAGCTAAAACAAATATATATGGTATAAGCTGTGACCCTACAGGTCCCAGGCGTTAAGGGCGAGTTAAAGGGTTATCAAAAGGAGCTGGATTAATACATTTCTGCACTCTGTAGGCAAACACAACCTATGTGTGTGCAGCACAGCTCATAAAACATTTGTATTAATATCTATAAATCCCTCTAATGATTGTTGACAAATTCAGCATGCAGCACACTATTAACCCACTATTTACCTGCTGTTGCTTGCTCAGCCAATCTCCTTGCAGCTTCCTGTCACATGTCCGTAATACACTACATTCCCCAGGCTCCTTTGCACCACAGCCATTAGGAGAGCAGTGTTGTCACTGGTGGTATATGACTCATCCCTGCTTCCTGGCTATGCTGTGTGGTGCTGCCATAGCAACAAACCGTGCTAGGTCTCAAATATTTCTCTAACCGGATCGGCCAAAACAAATTAGAGGGGGTGTTAACCTTGATTTTAAAAACTGTCAAATTGCAATAGATTTTTTTTTAATTTTTTTTATTCACTACTGATTCTCCTCCATCAGATGCATTCATAATCCAGGAAACCGATATCCCTTTAAGTTCCTGAGTGTCTTTAAACTGAATTTGTATGTAACTCTGATTCCTGATGAATAATAACAATACTATAATGGCTCATGTGGTAATAAATAGTTAGACTAATGTGCTCCTTCCTTTTTTTTTTTTTTTTTTTTTTTTAACAAAACCTAAAAGCAAACTCTTACAAAAAGCCTTGGGATCCCGTTCTTAAGTATGGATCATCTGTAACCCAGGAATCTCCTGTATATCACAACTCATTGGCTCATTCTCAAAGTACGCACCTTTAGATTACCACACTAAGTGTCCCTTGCAAAACATCAATTCTCCTTCATGGCGCTGACCCAAACAAATCATGCAAACTGTATCGCACCACAGAGAGATCTGATTACTGAACTCTAAAGCAGCTTGTCTCTTCTAAGTGATAATTCAACACTGCTTCATTTATTTGAATGGCTGGACACCTGAAGCTGCATATTGGCTGTGCAGTCATGCCTGTCTCTCTTATTATTTAAGAAGGATTTATGAAGGATTCTGGGGCTCTTCAAGCATAAACTAAAATTGGGAGTAATTAAGTCTGATATTGATCAGTGAGTTCCATGTCACCGCATTTAAATGGAATATTTTCCTCCTCTCTCTCCCTTTCAGCTTAAAGTGCTTGGTGCTCTCCCGGTGGTTTCTTTTTATGCAAAGGTATGCATTTTTTGATACTTAGAAGTCCTTTACATTAAACAAACAAAGAATATATTCAACGTAATATAAACATTGCAAGACATTTTGTATTCAAATTAACAATGTTAATCTAAGCCGTTGCTAAAGAAACAAATTCACATGCAGAAATATTTGTCTTTAAATACATAGTGTTGCGCAATAGCATTGACTCTTTCAGATGTTATCCTCGGAGTGATCTTCCTTGAAGCATGATACACACACACACACACGGCAGTGCTTTAGTGGCAGATAGTCCTATTTATTTTCTTTGCTTTGGTTTTTATTTTTGTTTCATTGGCTAAAATGTTAGTCAAACTTGGAAAAGTATTACAGCCTCTTGTATTGTAAATCCATCAAAGTGTCTGAGACAGGTAACTAACTAATGAGAGACATAATTGTGCATTTGACTTGTGGACACAAATTGAAATCTGAAGTTGTGTACTCTGGCTGGTACACTTGGCAGTTCTAGAATTATGCAGACCGTTATATAGTGGGGTACAATCCATTACTCAAGAACTTGGGTTTGTAAGTGCAGCAGTCTATGTACAGAAATGCAAACCCTTAAAAGAATATTTGTAAACACATATTGACAAGCAAAGTTCACGTACATAAACTGTTGCCTACAGACTGCAACACACCTATTAACAAGGAGTATATGCGTGGTCTAAGCACAAATACACAATTGACTATTAACCCTATGTACAATCTGTTGTAATTGCATGTATATGCTTATCTTGTGGTGTGTACTGCCCCCCCCGGTGGATGGTGCAACCCACACCGTATTGAGGAAATCCACTCCAGGTAACTTTGAGTTAACTCCCTGGAGCTTTGCTAATTGAACCTGCAGGTGTGATAAGCCTTTTAAAACACACACCAGGAAAGGAAGGCTGATTAGGCTCTGGCCTAAGCAATGAGCAAAGTGTGGAGTCTGCTGAAAGAAGCCCAGTTGGTGTGCCGCTGCTAGTAGCTAGAGCCAGCAAACAGAGAGGTTTGTTTGCTGTTCCTGTGTGGATCTACGTTCTGGGATGGATGCCGCTGGCAAAGAATCCGTAAGGACACAAGAAGCTGAGGATCTGTGGAGTGAGGGAGAGAATCTCCAGCAAACAAAGTGCAGCTGCCGGTGTGAAGCCTTAAAGACGGAGAGAGTTTTTGCATACAGAGGATTTGCAGACCTGTTTGCCAAAAATAAGCTGAAAAGACTGACCAAGACATTGGATAAGGTATTTAAATTATTATATTAAACCCCAGGCAAGAGACTGAGTGTTTTGGACTTGCAGCGCAGTAAGAGGAACTGAAGTATCAAAGGGGCCCTTGGGTAGAGCATAAGGAGAGAGGGAGGGCCTATGCTCTGCTTGCAGTTATTACTTCAAATAGTAAAAGATATCCAGCATTACAGAGACTACAGGAGTAGGAGAACAGTACTTCATTTATTTGTCCCCTGAGACAGGCAAGCTGCTCAGAAACGCCCTGACTATACCTGAAGTCCAGTTAAAACGTTTATGCAGATGTTTTGTTTTCGGCAATCCGGTTTCTATTTTTGTTTGTATAATAAAATCCTTTTTACTGCACTACTTCTGAACCGTTCTTTGACAGTCTATATGTAACAAGTGTGACAAGGATGGCTGTATAAGCTGTTCCCACTTTCAAACCTACACAAAACATCTGCTACAAAACAGATCATATATGCACATAAAACAAATATGCACAAGCAATAATCTATAATCTGTGTACAGAATGTCCTAGTTATTTTTTTCTGAAGATCTCGTTAAATAGTAAACAACAAATATATAGTTTCACGTTTTGAAACATACTAACCTTATTTTACCAGCTGTTACAGGATTATTATTTTTTTAAATACCACTAAGGATTTGCTGTCTTACAGACACATAAAATGACATTTCAGAAATCATTAAAATGTTCTATCCTAGAAGCCTGCTGTGTAATCGCACAACGTACAACTGGTGGCATTGACCATTTTCTGAAAATAGTTAATTGTAACTAGGGTGACATATAGAACGGACTAGACTGAAATGCACTTAGGCTTGCTCTGGGTGCGTCACTATTGTAAAGTGTGATTCATTTTCAGTCCAGTGTTAAACACTGGGAGCTGCATGCGGACAGTGTTTTGCGGTGTTTAGCTTTCTTACTTTAAAGATTATGCTGTGTAGCGTTTATTATAAATGTGCTGTTCTGTTTCCTGTGGCTTAACTGAAAATGATTGTGCCTACTGCCTCTTTATTCTTGCAGCAGCTGTGACTTACAGTTGGCCACTTACAGAAAAGTGGCTGGGTAAGATTTTATTTTTGTTTATAGCCTACCGACTCACCTGAAAGGATGTAAGTAAAAAAAAAATATATATACAATTAATGAATAGAACATAACGTTTAGTAAAATAAGAAAATATTATTTTGTCATGCTTGGCCAAGAGAATACGAGGACTTGGGTAGTGGTTATAAAGGTATATGTTTACCCCCACCTGGAGTAAGATCAACTAAAGTATTGCTCCTAGTCATGAGTAATGTGAAAGGTATTGTATATTTACATTACTGGAAATGGTATTCAATGAAAGATAATGCTATGGACATGAAGTTTGAAGGCAAGCAAACTGGCTGGATTATTATAATATTGTGGTCTTCTATATGCACTTGAAGTCTTCATAAAAATAGAAAGTGACTACATATCATGTAAAGAACATTCTCACACCACTATCCTGGAGAAAATGGTAGTGAAATAGTCTGTAATGCAAATGAGACATCTACAAGACCCAAAGAATGATGGCTAGGTGATTTATTACTCAATTATAAAATTAATATCTATGGGGGCAAAGACAACTGCCAAAGAGGCAACATTGGGACTTTTTTTTTCTCTTTCGGGAATAGTAGCTAAAGAGGTTTTTCTTTCTTTCTATTTTTATAAAATGTTTGAAGGTATTGGTCAGTACTGGTTTGATTGTAACCAAATTAATATTTTGCCTGCGACTACAAGCATTCACTTAATAGCATAGAAAAATCAAATAATTAGTACATAGAACATTTTCCCTTTTCGCAGAACAAATGTCCTTTCCAATGAGCATGAAACGCATGAATGTGTGAATCTGTGAATTAACCTTTAATAATGTTTTACACGTTATTTATTAACTTTCCTTAACAGGCTACCTTTGATCATCTTTAGAGAGCATTTAATTGCTCTTTTTAATGCCTTCTGTATTTGTACGATTACATGTACAAACACTAATGCTAATGGTTAAAAGATTCCATTAGAACAAAGTGTTTTTCAATTGCAAAGGGCAATGTTCAAGTTTTTAGACAAATCAAGTGGCACCTCTTGTATCTGAAGATCCTTTGTAATTTGTTGATGACCATTGCAAATCTTTTCTAAATTATACTTTTGCTGATTTTTTACGAATGTCCTTTTGGCGTGTTGTGTGTGTTTGTTTGTTTTGTGTCTGTTTGTTTTTTTTTTTTTCTTTTTCTTCAATATACCATGTATGGCAATGAGTATACTGGTATATACCTATTTACCAAATCTAATTTGAGTAGACTTATTTTAAATTCAACCATAAAAAAATATAGATTTATTTTTTTGAATAAAAACTAGAGCTTTATCGTAAGCCTTTATGTTCATTAATGAAAGCAAATATTCAAACACTCTGCATCCAAAATAAAATCTAAGTTTAGCTACATCTTATGGGCCCATAGTAAATACAGACCAGTCCTACCTGATGTGCTCTGTTAAGTCTTTACAGGAAGATAAAGATTATTTCCTATTAAGTTTGTGGAGTCATTTGTATGTTGAGACCTGATGTATCCACCGTAACTAAACAAAGTAGTATTGTCACACATATGGTTCCCTGGTTATTTGTGAATTTGTTAATAAGAGACCATGTGCCAGGAAATCTATTTAAAGGACCACTTTAGGGCAGCCTTTAAAGCTTTCTAGAATGTTTAAATCTCAAACATTTACAGTAATTTTCCTCTAGTTTGAAATATATATCAGCATGCTTATTATTAGTCTTATATCTTGTGTGGTCATCACAATTAACAGTTTAACAAAATGTTTTAAATATTAAATTTTTTTTGCTTTAGATATCCTTTTACTCTGCCAAAGTTTTTCGGCCAAAAGAAAGCATGCAGTTCTACTGAGACAACACCATTGTTACAATATTCTTCTGAAAACAAAAGGTAAGAATGATAGTTAAAATGGTGTTAAATATGTATGGACACTGGCTTGAGCTATAATTTGAGACTCCAGCTAGGTAAATAAAACTAAATATATATATATATATATATATTTTTTTTTTTTTCCCTATTCGGTGAGTGACAATGTCATACTTCATTCTAACCTTTACTTACCGTGTCTTTATGGTAGGGGTGATGGCACTTGAGACATGAGGGTGATTTTTGTCTTATCCATGGTACTGAAACCCAAGCAGTTGATTGGATTGTGAAGAGACAAAGTGCAGGGAGATAAAAATGGAATCTACACTGGGCCTTAGGACATGTCGATAGATCGGTTTAGTGGAAGGGAGGAGGTGCAACAGTAAAATACTGAAGGAACAGTTGGCGATATGACTCAAACAATGAGAGGGTTGTGCACATAGGCAGAATGGGTGGTCAACCGTGTGAAAGGTAGTAGAGGTGAATTTGCCAAGTCTAAAGGACATTTTATCTTTGCTGTCACAATGTCACCTTGGGATCAATTGTGTGTTTGAGATGGCACACAGATTGTAGTGGGTTGAGTTGGGAACCATTTAATTGGTAAGGAGGATATAGACCGTCTATTTCAGTAGGCTAGAGGCTAGGGGAAGTAGAGAAATGAGGCAGTAGTTCAAAAGGAATTTTTGTGTCGTGAAGGCCTGGTGGAAGGAGGGTGGAAATATGCCAGTGGAGAGCGAGAGATTGAAAAGATGAGAGAGGACTGGGCTAAGGGTTGTAGAAATTAAGTTGACCAGATGTGAATGAATGGGATCAAGGGAACAGGTAGGGAGAAGAGAAAATACATTCTATGGTTTCACACCAGTTAGACGAGAATGTATCTGTGGGAGCTAAGGGATGGGGTGCCGAGTGGTCATGTCTATTTTATTTTTGAAGTGATTAACAAGGTTGTGTGCTGGGGATCAGAGGGGGTGCGAAGAATTAAGAAAGTGGTTGAAATAGGCATTGAGGATAAGACCATAGTGGTGGGTATAAGACATACTATAGGCTACCTTAACAATAACTAAGCCTATCCATTTAGATCTATAATGGACATTTGCCGATCAATGTTTCGGTAACTCCTTGCAGTTTTAATTACAGACCACAATATAAAATGTAAGTACAAGCAAATTAAACCAACTTCTGTAACCAAATATGTCTGATCAATAAGTGGAAATATACAGTGACGTAATGGACACACATCCACACATTTATTATCTGTTTTATAATGTACTTTTATAATTTCAGCTAATCAATGGAGAATTGAATGGTTTAAGCGGTGTTAAATTTTAAAGTTATTTAAATATAATGCTAACTTGAATGAATAGCTTTGTATGCCATTGACAATGGAAACAAAATTCGTTTTCACTCTTCAGCCCTAGCTTTCCCTTCTTCCACACCATGGGTTTCTTTAGATTTGTGTGGGGGTTTTTTTTTTTTTTTTTTTTCCTTTTTTCTATATCTCAACATTTTATGTCATATCCAATATATACATATTGATATTTCTGTGTATCTACAAATCTATTTCAATGTACTGTACTGCATCTTCAGCCAGCCTACTGCCCCCTACACATGTGCTACCCTATGCTTGAGACGTGTGGGCCTTGGCAGAAACACACCCCTGCTCCAGACTATTGACAAAGCGTATATGTTTTTTTTTAAATGTCAAATTCGCCAGTAGTGCAATTTGATCTTAACATTTTAAGGCATATGGAGATTCGAGCACAACTCCTTCTCTCACATTACCAACTGCTCTTGAACTGTATAATATGGTCTCATATTGCTACATCAGGGTTTTACGGTTTTGTTTAATTTTTATAGAACATCATATTTGACTGTGTGTATGTATAGAAGTGTGTTCACATTTGAATGTCTAAAGCAAGTTAAAAAAACCTGCTTCCAGCTCAGAATTCTGAGAAAAACTGTTATTACACTGCATTCTGGGAAGCTGAGCTGGGACATGCAAATGTGCCTACAAATGCCTCTCCCTTCAATCCATAGCCATTATCAAACATGACTTCCTTTTTAAGCTTATGCCTACTGTATTACACTGCTCTAATGCAAAGCCAAGGCTGGATTTTACACAAGCAGATTATCCTATCCATGTACAGCTGTATCAAGCTTACTGGCTATCATCAGCATTGAGTGGGATCTCCGCTTGTGTTGTGGACTTTTTTTTTTATGAGTAGGTAGTTCACCACAACAATAATTTTAATATGGTGGGCAAAAGAGCAATAGAAGCTCTCCACTGTACAGTATATAAAGTATGTTGAATATTGCAGATAACCTGCAATAAGGCTCAGCCGCAGCTACACCTCTTTATCTAAGTTTGCTCTATTATGAATGCATCTGATTGACGATTATACTCCTCCTGTCGCTTTTTTTGTTTTTTTTGCATGGGGGGGAAGAAATACCAAATTAAAGAACAAACTAATTTAACAATGGAAGAAAAGAAAAGGGACCCTTTTAATAGTGCACACCTATGAATCTCAATAGTGTAAGAGACCCAGATGATTAAAACTTAGCTTTTAATAATTTACTTTAAAAATAGATGCTATAATGGGCACAAATACTGCTTTAAATATTGTCTTATATTTAAAGGAGTATTTGTGCCCATTATAGCATCTATTTTTAAAGGAGTATTTGTGCCCATTATAATCCAGTTATATCATATCCCCATATCCTTTCCCACCTCCTGTTCCAAATTGCAGCGTCCATATTTTTAGCTTTTGTAGCATCTATTTTTAAAGTAAATTATTAAAAGCTAAGTTTTAATCAACTGGGTCTCTTACACTATTGAGATTCATAGGTGTGCACTATTAAAAGGGTCCCTTTTCTTTTCTTCCATTGTTAAATATGTATATTCGACCCTTAGTGGCACCGTAAGTAAAAGGTCATTATACCCAATTACATCTAGAGCCACCAAACCTATCTTGTTTCTAAAGAACAAACTCACCCTGACGTTTGCTAAATCTCTGGTTTGCAAGCAGTTTTTTTTTTTTTTCCAACACCCCTGGAAATCCCTGCTAAAACTAGCAAAAATGAATTATTCATTTTAGCCAATCAGATAGCTATACATTTTAATACAATGTAACAATTCGTGATGGCAGTTCATGGAATGTGTAGTCCACCTGAAGAAGGAAACCGGAAGAGTTAGATACTGACCTGTAGCTGCTGCGGGCTTGAAGGTTAGTAAAGAGTTAAACATCTGTAATTGAATGCAGTGTTTCTATTCGAAGTACGCTGTGCCTATGTAAGCAGCTCTGGGGTGTGGAAAACAAGTTTTTTTTAAAAAAATCTCTAAGTTTATAGAATGAGTCCATGTAATGTGTGTTTCTGATAAAAGGAGCATGTGTTTGATTAGAAAAAGGTAAAAACAAGGACATTTGGATATGTCTTTAAGGTATGCCTTTTTTGGCCATTTGACATAATGCTGACCTACCATATAGACCATTTAGTAAGATGAAATAATAGTAATGGTGAAAAATTAGAGAAAATGCCTATAAAATGTACATACAAATACACACTAGTGAAATGTATTTTGTCGTTTTCCAGTAACTTTTTATCAGTAATGCAAGCAAGGCATTTTGGTATTTTTTCCATATTTGGCTCTTTCAATCTGATGCTCCTATTTTTAGAACTTTTGTTCCATCTTACAGTCCCTGGAGCATATAATTAATGGAAGATGCAATTTGTGATTTACTGGGTATGCTATCAAAGCAGTTTAATTTTGATTAATGGAAAAAGACCATTTTAAGAGACTTAAGATTTGCTGGCTAACACAGAAATTCATGTCTAAGAAAAAGCCTTGCTTCATAAAGATTTGATGATTAATATTTGGATGCTGTTCTCCATGACTACAGATTTTAGTGTTGGTAAGACATGTCTGGCACAGAGAAATCCTCCTCAATATTTAATATTTTAATATGCTTTTCTGTTGATCTAATTGCTTTACAGCTTGTACTCGGGTAAGGAAAATTGTGCATAGTAGCTGAAAACAATCTCCATTAATGTGTATACAGTAGAATGGGTCAGTGAGAGATTATAGTGTATTTGGAGACCTAGTACTCACTGTAATAATCACATATAATAGTTGTCAAACTATGAGACGTCGTCACGCTTTTGCGAGGTGAGTAGGACTTAGCCGATGAGCGCCTTTGGCGCTCATCGCTGCGAGCCGTTAAACCGTAGCACTTAAAAAAAAAAAAAAAAAAAAAAAAAAGATGAGACGCAAAAATATGACATTAGCGGCCAAACCAAAAACCCAACAAACACACTAAATACACGCAAAAAATAACAAAAAAATCGGACAGCATGGGGCAACAGCCGGGACGTCTGTGAGTGAGGTGGAACGCAAATTTAACTCTATTTAGACAATTTTGGACACTCAAATTGCCTAAGCAAGGAAAAAATGGCCACCGAAAAAATGAAAACGAGGCTACACGACTCCTGACCGCGCAAAACGCGTGGTACTTTACATATCACACTACGACCTACAAGATACACAATTACCAAAGCTGGAAAATGCTCATGAGACGCGTACCACATTAATAACTAGTGATGTCGCGAACATAAAATTTTCGCTTCGCAAACGCGAACCGCCGCAAATGTTCGCGAACCGCCATAGACTTCAATGGGCAGGCGGATTTTAAAACCCACAGGGACTCTTTCTGGCCACAATAGTGAGGGAAAAGTTGTTTTAAGGGGACTAACACCTGGACTGTGGCATGCCGGAGGGGGATCAATGTCAAAACTCCCAAGGAAAATTACATAGTTGATGCAGAGTCTGGTTTTAATCCATAAAGGGCATAAATAACCTAACATCCCCCTCCATCATCATCCCCTGTATCTCTTTACCCCCTCCCTCATCATCCTCCCTCATCATCCTCCCCCCTCCCTCATCACCCTCCCCTGTGTCTCTTCCCCCCCCCCCCCCATCACCCTCCCCTGTGTCTCTTCCCCCCCCCCTCCCTTGATAAGGGGGGGAAGAGACACAGGGATAAGGGTGAGGGGTGTTAGGGTGAGGGGAGGATCATAAGGGGGGGAAGAGACACAGGGGTGTCCTTGCAGCAGAGATCAAGAGTTCTTCAGGACTGTATTGCACATTGTGTACAGTAGCCTAGCTATGGTTTTCCCTATTGTTGCAGTATCACCTACACTCAGCCTCCTCTCAGTAAGACTGCACGTTAGTTATGATTCCAAAATGGCTGCTGGCCATGAGTTAGAAGGCTCTTGAAGGGAGTGTATGCTGCTGATTGGCTGGAATGTGTCTGCTGACTGTGACATGCAGGGTCAAAGTTTGCTCAATGATAAAGTATAGGGGGCGGGCCGAATATCGCATATGTTCGCAGTTCGCCGCGAATGCGAACATGCTATGTTTGCCGGGAACAGTCGGCCGGCGAACTATTCGCGACATCTCTGTTAATAACATTACAACTATACAATGCCACTTTACACAATAAACAAACGGCTTTACCTCGTGCAAGCAGCCTATTTAGAATGCACACTTCAAACATTCATTACACTTTATCAGCAGGGCACGAACACTCAAAATGTATATTCTATGCAGATGCAAATTACAGATTGTTAGCTCTTCAGCCTATTGCTCGCTGCATAAATCTATTATAAAGAAAGTACATTAATTTATTGAATAAATAATTAATTATTAATTAACTACATATACATAGAAAAATATCTCTCAGAGGACCAGAAGTACACGTCAGAAGAGGCTCGCAATGAGCGCCGAAGGTCCTTTAGAGTACAAAACGGTTTCAACCGCATTCCCATGGCTTCAAAAAAATTTGCACCGTCTTTTTTGATGCAAGTCGCTAGTAATAATCCTAAAAAAAAAAATATATATATATATATATATATATATATGTGTATATGTATATGTATATGTATATGTATATGTGTATATATATATATATGTATATATATGTGTATATATATATATATATATATATATATATATATATATATATATATATATATATATATATATATATATATATATATTTTTTAAATAAAGTTCCCCAGAGGTACCCTTTTAATTGGGGAAAACTTCTGCTATAGGTTAAATAGAAGTGGACAGGCTGCAACCTAAAATGCTGATTCTTGTTGAAGTTCCATTACATAAATTGACTATGCAATGGCTGTTTTATCACCCTAGTAGGGAATGTGTATGAAATGAAACTCAAGACGTTCTCTGTGGAAAGCAGATTGCTATCGGCTAAACCCCACTTTGACCTTCAGTGTGTTGTTGCCTCAATGATACTCTATTTCCAGTGATTGGTTGAACCTTTCTGTCCCCCGTAAAAATATTTGGTATCTTGTAGCCCATACAATTTTGTATTTGGTGCTTGGGAGGAAGGTCGTTGAATGTAGCATTTCATGTATTTGTGTTGAGTCCAGTACAGTTATTTGAATATTTTATACTATGGTTGTTCTTGCATGTGCAGATCATTTAATTAATTAACAGAATATTGTTAAATGGGCCAGCTCTTTGGGATGTACATATCCTGAAAGTTTCTATAGGGCTTTAACTTATGAAAAACATGGTAACACAATGTACTCCTCACGTGCCTAGCTCATCATAGCACATTGGTTTCTCTGCAATTCCCAATTCCACTTCCATAATAGACTCCCTTCTTTAAAGGGACAGGATGACCCAAACAGGAAGTTTAATGTTAAAGAATATTTAAACTGTATATACAGTGTCTTGCAAAAGTATTCACCCCCTTGACTTTTTACCTATTTTGTTACATTGCAGCCTTAAGTTCAATGTTTTGTTAATCTGAATTTTATGTGATGGATCAGAACACAATAGTGTGTGTATTTATTCACATCCTTTGCTATGAAGCCCATAGAAAGCTCTGGTGCAACCAATTACCTTCAGAAGTCACATAATTAGTGAAATGATGTCCACCTGTGTGCAATCTAAGTGTCACATGATCTGTCATTACATATACACACCTTTTTTTGAAAGACCCCAGAGGCTGCAACACCTAAGCAAGAGGCACCACTAACCAAACCCTGCCATGAAGACCAAGGAACTCTCAAACAAGTAAGGGACAATGTTGTTGAGAAGTAAAAGTCAGGGTTAGGTTATAAAAAAATAAATAAAATAAAATATCCAAATCTTTGATCCCCCAGGATCACCATTAAATCTATCATAATCAAATGGATAGAACATGGCACAAGAGCAAACCTGCCAAAACTCACGGACTGGACAAGGAGGCCATTAATCAGAGAGGCAGCACAGAGACCTAAGGTGACCCTGGAGGAGCTGCAGAGTTCCACAGCAGAGACTGGAGGATATGTACATAGGATGACAATAAGCCATACGCTCCATAGAGTTGGGCTTTATGGAGTGGCCAGAAGCAAGCCATTACTTTCAGCAAAAAACAAAATGGCACGACTTTGAGAAAAGGCATGTGGGAGACTCCCAAAATGTATGGAGGAAGGTGCTCTGGTCTGATGAGACTAAAATTGAACTTTTCTGGCGCAGACCCAACACCTCACTTCACCCAAAGAACACCATCCACCATGTTTTTCAGCAGCCGGGACTGGGAAACTGGTCAGAGTTGAGGGAAAGATGGATGGTTCTAAATATAGTGATAATCTGGTGCAAATACTGTACCACTCTGTGCGGGATTTGAGGATAGGACTGAGGTTCACCTTCCTGCAGGACAATGACCCGAAACAAACCACTCAAGTGTTGCTTTAGCAGTGTAAGGAGAAACATGTAAATGTGTTGGAATGGCCTAGTCAAAGCCCAGACCTCAATCCAATAGAAAATCTGTGGTGAGACCTAAAGATTGCTGTTCACAAGCGCAAACCATCCAACTTGAAGGAGCTGGAGCAGTTTTGCAAGGAGGAATGGGCAAAAATCCCAGTGGTAAGATGTGGCTAGCTCATAGAGACTTATCCAAAGCGACTTGGATCTGTGATTGAGCGGTGAATGTAGAGCCACCTTTTGTGGCAAAGTCACTTTGGATAAGTCTGAGCTAGATCTGTAGTTTTTAAATATTATTGGCATAAATTGTTCAGTTACAAACAGTAAACTGGACACAATTGTGCAAATGTTTTCCTGTTAACGGTTTTAAATAGTTATATTCAAAATTTATATAACCCATGAAAATGCAGAAGATAAATACTACTTTTTTTTTTTTTTCAATCTGTACTTGCATCTTGCAGCTCTTCAAGTTCTAACATGGACATTCTTCTCTTTCTTTACCTGTCTGAGCTTTGAGAAGACTGATTTTAGTAAAAAAATGTAATTACAATACTAAAATAAACAGACTGTCTCTCTTCCTTAGGCAAAGAACAAAATAGTGTTTACATTCATAGGATGTTCTTTAAAGCTTACAGTTCTATCTACAGACTTGTGATGCCTTTATAATGTCAGACTGTTTGTTCTCATTTGCTGTGTGAAAAGAAGAATGTCTGTGTCAAAGGCATGGATTGCTGTGCGGATAAGGGAGTGCATCAAAAAACCATAAGTGTCAGGGAAACCGTTACCAGGGAAACCTTGAGTGGTCGCTGCTAGACACAGAAATAGAAGCGCCAGCAGCCACGGCTTTAAAGTTTTGTGCAAATGTCCCCAAAATATAGTACTTGCGAAAACTGTAAAATTTAGAGTGCATTATATTATATAAGTTCCTATAGACTTTTAGTCGTTACTTCAGGGGTGTGTTTCTGCGTTGCCCTACAGGGCCCAGGCTTAGGACAGCACATTTACAGGGGGCTGCCTGAAGATGCAGTGATATGTTTGTAAATGTATTTTTGTGCATATGCAAACATATTTCAACAGAACTATCACTTTATATTCAACATTTAACACTTTGACATACCAAACAAACCTTAAGAATTAAAGGGGAAAGGAAGAACTGAGTAGAGTAATTGCAAATGTACTGTGTGTGTGTGTGTATATATATATATATATATATATATATATATATATATATATATATATATATATATATATATATATATATATATATATATATATATATATATATATATATATATATATATATATATATATATATATATATATATATATATATATATATATATATATATATATATATATATATATATATATATATATATATCTATCTCAAAACCCTGAGACACACACTATATATATAGATATATCTATAGATATATCTTTTTTTTATTTACGTTTGTCCAATCATTTTTTTTTTTTAAATATTCATAATATAGCGACAAGCTTTCAAGAGAACCTCTCTAAAGTCAAAAAGCGATACTGGTAAAAATATGTAAAGGAGTAGGAAAGTGGATTGAAGGCAAAACAAATCCATTGGGCAGAGATAAGAAACACTGAGCACCATTGTAAATGTCCTGATAGGTCAGTATGTAGGTTTGCTATGTTCTTATCTAAAACCTGATCTATAGTCCTTAATAAATTCCCCCATTCTATTTGAATGTATGTGTGGGACTGGCATGTCTCACTAGGAGCATAGTGTATGTAATGTCACGGTGTGCAAGTGTCACTAGGACATGTGACACTACATACAACATGCTCCTAGTGACACATGCCAGTCCCACATGACACACTGTAAGCCCCTTACCTTCGCCGTGCCAGCCTCCAGCAAGCAGGTCCAGTAAATGAAATGGGACAGATGGGATGCAGGCTGGAGCGCAGAGCGTCATCAGGGGGCACAGTTCTCAGCGCCCTGATGACGGCGTACTGTTCCGCAACGCGCAATGGTCGGCGTGCCCTATATACATGGTTCCTTTTTAGGCATATGCTTGCAGACGAGTGTGATGCTTACATTTTTATATTAATGCCTATTGGCTGAGAGGGGGAAGCAACCTTGAAATACCCTCTTTCAGATGCAACAAAGGAAAAATTAATTTAATGACCCTTTAAATGTTGTAGTTAGTCCTGGCCATCACAGAACTTGAAGAAAGAATATGTCTTTTTACCAAACTGTTAAACATTCCCCTGTGTCCTGTTACCACAGTTAATCCAAAAATAGGCATCATTTAAAATCCATTGTACAGCTTTGTTTGGTGTAGGTAGCCAAATGCTGCAGTTCTCTATTTATTTGGCAAAATAGAGAATATATTTTTAAGTGACCTATTCAATGAGGTAACTACTAGCAAGACATGAAGTGTACATTTGTAACGTTATTTGCAGAACATGTTTTTTTGTGTTGAAAATAATGTATTGCTTCATAGAAGCAGGCTAGACAATTTGAGTTCCATGGCTTGATAAAAGGTAAATTGAGGCATAATAAAAAAAAAATGATATTAGACCATCAATAGTACGTATTTCCTCTATGCAACAACAGTATCTCATGCCCATTTGCATTACAGCCAGGTTTGCAAACTGGGTTTCAAAGTCCATTGGCAAACACATTTATGTAAACTCTGCTTTTATGAAAATTGTTTTCACAGCTAAATGGATATATGTTGCAGATAATCCTCATATGTGATTTATGGAATGATGCATCTGACATAAATGTCACAGGTGTCGGTAGCCAAATCGACAACAATTCTTGAAAATATAAATCTTAAACTTCTTTTGTTCAAGAAATCATGTGCTTCAGGAAGAAAATGCAAATTTAATTTAGAAGACTTTTTTTTTCCCATAAAGGACTACTAAAAAGAAACGAAACATGCTATTTGGAAGGGAAGGCTGTCATTAAAGTGTGGTGATTTATGAATGCATCTTTTAGAATGCAATCATAACCCACCAAGCAAAAAAGGTTTGCATGAAAAAATGCAAATAGTTTTTGCATTAAAATAAAAAATGTGCTGTGAGTGATGTTCTAGCGAATCGGAGTGTTAGATGGAATCTTGCAGGCAAAAAACATGCTATAGTAGGGTTTAGCATTAAAAGAGGTCTGGCTGGAAAGAGCTCTATAGTGAATTGTCTCTAAACTGGGTAGCTTTAAGCTGGGTATACCTGTACTTGCAAACGTAAACTCTGAAGCAGTGTGACAAAGTACATTCGAAATTATTGTAATTGTTGGTTGTAAAACCTAAAAAACATAATTGGGCTTCATAAATGTAGATTTTTTTATTTTTTTACAATGGTCTCGGTGTAATAATAGTTATTTACACTAGAGGGTGCTTGATGTTTTCAATTTATTCATAACTGAATCACAATGAATGTAATTACATTCAAATTCATGCAACCTTGTATTCTAATTTTGCTATAGGTGGTCAGGTTTGTTTATTTCCTAATTTATTTATTTTTTATTTTTTAATAGTTTTTGTAATTATGCTCTACTCATGTAGGACTTTATTCCTTTTTTGAGTGACTTTATAGATATTAATTTGTCTTTTTAGATTTATAATTTATTTAAATATTATAAATAGGGGTGTCTATATTCTGCATTTCAACCTGATTGTTTGTGCTTTAAAAAAAATAAAAGGAAGGGAAATGAAAAATAGAGAAAGGCAGGAAACCGATAAGCAGGTGGTGGGTGGCTCATCTGAATTAATATAAAATCTAAACCTATCTCTGCCCCCCAGGAGTGGGAACTTTATAGAATATTAACTAATCAGAGCCAGCTTTTATATGGCGTAGTGCTTAAGTCCACTTTGAGTTTGTTGTTTTTCAGTCCTTCAGTCGTGTCTGACTCTCTGTGACCCTATAGACTGCAGCACGCCAAGCACATTTATCTGTCTCGGCTTGTGCTTATCCATCAGGTTTTCATGGCAAATTTTACTGGAGTTGGGTTACCAGTTCCTTCTCCAGTGGACCTCAATTTGTGTGACCTATCTGCTATACCCATCTTGGGTGGCCCTACATTGTAGCTCACTGCTTCATTGATGTACACAAGCCACTTCACCACAACAAGGTAGCAATCCGGATTATGGGACCTTAACTAAGTTTAAGCCTTCAAGAAAGGAGGCATCCCTTCCGGGATCATAGGACCTATTTCTCCACCCCTATTAATTTTGCGGTATATTTTTGGAATATTCTTTTTGATGTAAGTCACCCATGCAGCATTTATTTAATATTACAAAATATTCTATCTTAATTTTCAGATTGCAAAACCTTGAAACTTTCACGGTCTCTTATTCTAGTTAATAACTGGTGTGCTGTGAAAGTTTCAATTGAAAGATTATAGATTTATTTTTTATTTTTTTATATATATTTTTCACTAGATTCAGGCATTTTTATATTTTAAGAATCTTGGTCCTTTGCTGATCCAACCATCCTTGGTGCTTTGGGCAATCCTTGTCAAGTTACCACTTTTTTTTTTTTTTTTTTTTTTCCTGTGTTTAGTAATCATCATCATGAAGTGTATATAAATAAGACATAACATTTGCAAATTACATTTTTTTTTTTATTGAGCTTATTAGGTTAGTGCATGGGTTTTATTATATAAATTTCTGAACTGGCAAAACATTATATCAAAGAGCCAGTTTGAATGCAACATTAAATATAAAATAGGGCTTAACAGACTCAAAGTCTTGCATACAGCAGAGTGACACTACTGAAATTACAGATCTACCAAAATTCACAAAGATGGACACCAACCCACCAAGAATACTGTACATAAGGTTAACCTGATAAGGGATGGAAGTGCAAGGTTTGTCAATAGCTAATATGTTATGTTTATATATTCAGGAAACTGTATTTAGCCTAGACCGCAGGGGTCCCCAACCCACCGGTCGCGGACCAGCACCGGTCTGCGGCCTCTGTTCAGCCATGCCCTGTGTCACCAGCAGCCCCCTCCTCATACTTGCTCAGTGTGGTCCCTGGTCCAGTTGTCTCATTAGTCAGAGGCTGGATATCCTTCCCCTGCCGCGTCTTGATACTGCAGGGTCACATGAAATAATTAGGAATTTCCCTCCCATGCAGTATGAATATCCGGCAGGCGAAGGATATCCATCCTCTGACTGAGACAACCGGACCAGGGACCACAGTGAACAGGTAAGAGGGGGCTGTTTGGGGGAGGGAGATTGGTGCTTGGGGGGGGGAGGGAGATTGGTGCTTGGGGGGGGGGGTAAATGGTGCTGCTGGTGGGGTTGTGAGGCTGAATGGGGGGGTTGTGGGGGGGGGGGGGTTGTGGGGCTGAATGGTGCTGGGGGGGTTGTGAGGCTGAATGGTGCTGGGGGGGTTGTGAGGCAATGTTCCCTGAGTGTACTCAAGAACCTGCTCCCCTTAGCTGAACTGCTGGTCTCGTTTATCCATTTTATTTCACGGTAGTTAAAATCTCCCATTATTAGAACTTGCCCATGCTTAGCTGTATTTCCAATCTGTAACAATAATTGCATTTCCTCACTTTCAGCTACAATTGGGGGTTTATAGCATACTCCTAATATTATTTTGAAATTTGCTGCTCCCCAATATAACTCTAACCACAAATATTCAACTTTATCACTAGCCTGAATTTAATCCTATAGTCAGAGAAGATATTTATGGCGGAAACTAAACACAGACAAATCCCTCCTCTTACCATTGCCCCTATCTTTCCTAAATAGGTTATAACCATCCAGATTAACAGTCCAGTCATGAGATTCATTCCACCATGTTTCGGTAATGCCTATTTAATCCCATTTTTTATTAATTGCTAATGATTCTAACTCCCATTTTTTTTCCCTTGCAAGGATACACCTTATGATACGAGTCTGTAGTTCTGAAGTGCCTGCCACTGTACTTGAGTTACTTAGTACTACCTCCCAATTTATTATACTACCCCTCCCCGTCTCCTCTCGTATAAGTTGTTAATTCATCCCTTCTACACTATCTACCCCATTACTTATATCTAGTCCCTCCCCCCCACCCTCTAGTTTTAAAAAAAATATCCAGCCTTTCTACCATCCTATTCCCTAGCACAAAAGCTCCCTCATCATTAAGGTGCAATCCATCCCTTGTCTTCAGCTTATTACCTAGTTCCCTAACTTAGTACATATTGGTACCAATGACAAAGACCATTTCCTTTCCAGTCCCTCACAATAATTTGCCATTGCCTGGGTTCGTCATGTTGTGGATCGGGTAGACAAACTGTTTGATTGCTGGGATCTGGGTGACAAATCGCCCTGTCTACCTTCCTAATAATGGAGTCGCCTACCACCAAAACCTGTCTATTCTGCCCTCCCACTCCTCCAGTAGAACTGTTCTGTTCTCCCGGCTGTTAGAGGGAACAGCTCTGAATGTCATCACCAACAGTTTCACTCAATCTGGCAAATCTGTTTGTGTTTGCCAACTCGGAACTGGCCTCCCTTCTCCTGTTTCCCCTGATTCCCCTTCTAACTGTAACCCAGCTACCTCCCTGGACATACTCACTAGCCCCAGCTCCACCCCCATGGTAGGCCCAGCTAAACCTGTGCTCAGTGAGCACCAACACCCTTTCCAGTGGAACAATGTCACCAAGTGCTGCAATTCTCCTCTCCAGTTTTCCAATTTGAGCTTCCAGAGAGGCAACATTTTCCATACCTGCCACAGAGGTATGGACCCTGGATCATCTGTTCAGTATTGCATGCACGCACATGACAGGAGATGATATATAGATATATACAACTATAATACATACTGTACAACAATCGGTCACACCGATCCACTGTAAATGTACTAGTATATAACCAACAAAGAATGCCATAACTATGTCAGTATAAAATTGATACTAAATACTAAACGTAAGATCATGGAGATATTATACAAGTATTTTAAAGGTACTATTTAGAAAGCTATATACATTTGGACTATAAAAGAAATATTGTCCAGATGTGTTATTTTATGTGGTCGTTTTGGACAGGACATCCACAATCTAGCAAGCGCCTGACCGTATGGCAACATGGTACACTAGCAACAGATAGGATGAATCCTTTGTGGATCAGATTATGTACCAAAGTATTAGATACAATATACATGTTTATCCTCTTTCTTGTGCACACATTGCAAGATTTGTTATGTTTAAAAAAAAAAAAAAAAACATGCTATTAGATTGGCTCAAATAGAAAATAAAATAATGGCAAAGTAATACTAATCCTAAAGAGTTTACTATATTAATGTAAAGAAGGCCAAGTAAGAAAATATTGGAATATTTTAAAAAGGGAGTTGGGCTGACTGATAGACAGTAACCAGGAAAAGGCATGTTAACTAAACATAATGGGGTACTAATGGTAAGTATATCATCACTTTAATGCAAGAATACATTGAAAAGAGACTTGAAAGAACAAATGTTAATAAAGCACAAGGTCCTGATGCAATACATCCAAGAGTACTGAGGGAAATGGTTTCAGTAATAGCCAAATCATTATTTCTTTTTTTTTTTTTTTTCTTCCAAGTCTTCCTTTCCACATACTCCGTACTAGAGGAGTAGAGAAAAATAAGATAACTTTTTTTATTTAAGAAGGAAGCAAGAGCAAATCCAAGGAACAAACTGCCAGTAAGCCTTATTTATGTAGTGGGGAAGCTCTGATTCCTATTGGATCGTATACAGGAATTGTATCCATGTGAACAAGATAATGAGGCATAGGAAAAGTCAAACCAATCTAATTGGCTTCAATGAGGAAATAAGTAGGAACTTGGACTACATCAACAGAGTTGTCTTGTCCATTTGGATTTTGCAAAGGCTTTTGATACAGTACCACATGGGATGCTGTTGTACAAAATAAAGCATAAAGGACTTTCTGTAAATATATGAACATGGGTGGTTGTTTGTTCTTAATCATGTCAGACTTATGGACCATAGAACTCCAGGCACATCTGTTGGCTTCTGAGATCCATCAATGTCATGCTCATTGCTTCAATGACCTCCAATATCCATCTCTTCCTTACCATTCTTCATGTGCCTTCAATCTTTCCCAGCATCAGTCTCATGACATGAGAGATAGATAGATACAGTGGATATAAAAAGTCTACACACCCCTGTTAAAATGTCAGGTTTCTGTGCTGAGACAAAGATAAATCATTTCAGAACTTTTTACACCTTTAATGTGACCTGTAAACTGTACAACTCAATTGAAAAACAAACTGAAAGCTTTTAGGTGGAGGGAAGAAAAAAAAATTAAAAATTAAATAATATGGTTGCATAAGTATGCACACCCTTAAACTAATACTTTGTTGAAGGACCTTTTGATTTTATTACAGCACTCAGTCTTTTTGGGTAGGAGTCTATCAGCATGGCACATTTTGACTTTAACAGATTTGGTTTTTGCAAACAAGAGTGGGCAAATCTTGCCGATTGCAAGGGCATCTCCTGTGCACAGCCCTCTTCAAATCACCCCACAGATTTTCAATCGGATTCAGGTCTGGGCTCTGGCTGGGCCATTCCAAAATGTTAATCATCTTCTGGTGAAGCCATTCCTTTGTTGATTTGGATGTATGCTTTGGGTCGTTGTCATGCTGAAAGATGAAGTTCCTCTTCATGTTCAGCTTTCTAGCAGAAGCCTGAAGGTTTTGTGCCAATATTGACTGGTGTTTGGAACTGTTCATAATTCCCTCTATCTTAACTAAGGCCCCAGTTCCCGCTGAAGAAAAACAGCCCCAAAGCATGATGCGGCCACCACCATGCTTCACTGTGGGTATAGTGTTGTTTTTGCGCCAAACATATCTTTTGGAATTATGGCCAAAAAGTTCAACCTTTTCCCACATGCTTTTGGGAGACTTCAGATGTGTTTTTGCAAAATGTAGCCTGGCTTGGAAGTTTTTCTTTGTAAGAAAAGGCTTTCGTCTTGCCACTCTACCCCATAGCCCAGACATATGAAGAATACGGGAGATTGTTGTCACGTACCACACAGCCAGTACTTGCCAGATATTCCTGCAGCTCCTTTAATGTTGCTGTAGGCCTTTTGGTAGCCTCTCAGACCAGTTTTCTTCTCGTCTTTTCATCAATTTTGGAGGGAGCTCCAGTTCTTGGTAATTACACTGTTGTGCCATATTTTCTCCACTTTATGATGACTGTCTTCACTGTGTTCCATGGTATATCTAATGCCTTGGAAATTCTTTTGTACCCTTCTCCATGACTGATACCTTTTAACAATGAGATGCCTCTGATGCTGTGGAAGCTCTCTGTGGACCATGGCTTTTGCTGTGGGATGCGACCAAGAACATTTCAGGAAAGACCAACTAGAGCAGCTGAACTTTATCTGGGGTTAATCAGAGGCACTTTAAATGATGGCAGGTGTATGCTGACTCCTATTTAACACGATTTGGCATGGGATTGCTTAATTCTGAATACAGCTACATCCCCAGTTATAAGAGGGTGTGCAGACTTATGCAACTACATTATTTTTATTTTTTATTTTTCTTCCCTCCACCTAAAATATTTCAGTTTGTTTTTCAATTGAGTTGTACAGTTTGTAGGTCACATTAAAGGTGGAAAAAGTTCTGAAATGATTTATTTTGGTCTCATTTTTTTTTACAGCACAGAAACCTGACATTTTAATAGGTGTATGTATGTATCTATCTACACACCCCTGTTAATATATAGATTGGATTATATTGCCATGGTTGCCCTGAAAGATTACCCATCATTTTAGTCTTCAATCTCTACCATCCAACCCGAAGGGGCCAGGTGTCCCAGCATGAAGCCCATTTTCTATGTGTAGAGTCTAGGTCGGCTGAGATGATGCTTATGGAATAGAAAAAATTTGAGTTTGCCAAAATGGCACTATATGCAGGGATTGTCGACTTCCAGGATTTGGCTAGTATATTTTGCACTGCAAAGCAGCTCCACTGTTTTCAAATCAAGTGTTTTTTGGCCTAATAGAGCTTCCACTGGCCTTTGGGGAATCTTGCAATCACACAGTATCTCCAAAATATGATAGGACTCCGAGCACATATGGGCAATCTTTGGACAGTCCCAGAGGACATGTTTAAGGGTTCCTAAGTAGTTACAACCTCTGAAGCAGTTGCAATCTAAAAAGAGTTTCATTCTGGCAAGTGTCAAGTACCGCCTAATATAACCTAATAGTTTTATGCACATTTTCCCTCAGAATAGTCTTTAATGAGGTAAGGAGGAGCCAGCAGCTTGCTTATGAATTTTGTTCCACTCTGCATCGGTCAAGGTAATGGCAAGTTCTCATTCCCTGATGGTGTAGTTTAGATGGTATTATATCCACTATATACAAATTTCCTATTAGAACAGTCCATACCATTAGGATTATCCATACAGCATTTGTTAGATGTGTGTAGACCTAGCTAGAGTATTACGATTGAGTACTTTAGTAACGGTGATATGTACCTGGGAAAAATTTAGCTATTCCTTTAAAGGTATCGAGGGGGACCATTCCTGATTCTCCCTTAGGAGATCCACAGTTATAGCTATATTATCTACCCATCATTTAAAAGGTGATAGCCTTGAACCTGGCCCTAAGAGTGGTATTCTTTTGTGAGTTTGAGACCAGATCGCCAATGATTGAACTACACATGGCCAAAAATATTTGAGCTTTAGCCTCATGATCCCACCTTCCAGTGAACATTTTAACTTTATTTCCTGTAATATTACTTGGAGAAAACTGCTTAGAACCTCTCGAACTGCAAGAAGATCCAACACCACAATTTTGAACGGTATTAATTCTATGATGCTCAGTGTTTTTTTTTGTTTGTTTGTTTTTTTTATATATAAAGGTCAAGCTCCCACACCATTACTACTGGTAATACATAGTGCTAACAATGCAGACCTTTAATGGTAGTTTTTAATAGGATTGCTTCTGGAGAGAAAAGCTATGGCAAGTCTCTGTACAAGTGATTTAAAAAGCAAAGATCTTTTTTTAATTGTTGCTGAGGTGAAAATAAAATTGGTGCCTCCACTACTTGCCAATCTTTGTTCCTGGCAAATAGATAGGGATTTGCCATGATCTTGGTCCCTTTTTTAAACATTCATAGTAAGGGGCATGGGTTTGTATTCAAGTTTGGCATTGTCTTTATTTTTAAAAGCTAAATACCAGATGGGAATTCATAGTTTAGAAACTTTCACTGCAATGCATTGTGCAGACAATGTTACAATGTTGCCAAAGCCAAGTTGAGTTGGGAGTTGATGCAATCTTGTGTTTCATTATAAAATAATTTCTATTTGGACACCAATCATTAACTCTGGAGGGAAAAAAGTAATTGGAAACTTTTATTATCTGATAAATAACCAGTAACATTTGTTCATTATGCCATTGTATTAGGAAAAAAATTTAATATGTATTTCACTTATTAAATAATATGAAAGAGATGAATATTCATATATAATTTGTTTGTATTTTTCTTTCCATTATTTAAATGTTTCAATAGCTCAATCAGTTGAAAAACTATTTTTAAACCATGCCTTTATAATTTTAAGGCTAGAAATTGGGGTTAAATATGTGGATTTCAATTATCAAGATAAACTGTTTTTGTTTGCTTGACACAGGTTTGATAAATTAGCATCTTTAAATAAACCTTGTATACTTTTCCTGTATAAATTGCAGTGCATGAGTAATTATTCATTTTTTTTCTTCACTCAACCAGAGGCAAGTAATGCTTCAGTTGTTTTTTTATATTTTATGAAGTGAATGGTATAGTGTATGAAAGGACAATGTAATACCTTGCACAAAGGATTTGGTAATAACCATTAGCACAACAATTTTGTCCATATGTTTTGTAGATAGGTAAAGCCATGTTTACATTTCTCACCAGAGACTTTAGAGAATAGAAAATGGCAGATTAAATTGAAGAGCTTAATTTTAAGGTGGTAAAAAGAAAGATGGAAAGTGGGATAGAACACAGTTATGAGTGATTGTTTTGGTAATGCTTGTACTGGTATTGCATTTCCTAAAACTGATGGTATTAATGACCAAGGACACTCGTAATGTTTTTTTTAAACATGCCCTTTAATTTTGGTAATGCTTGAATAACCTTGTAAGGTAAATCATAACAAAACATAACCAATATAGCATATTCATTCTTTACAAATTTCTGGTGTCCTAGCAAACCTAATCTGGGAATCTCTGGCATACTTACCAAAGTATCCTTAGAAAAATACTCGCGTGGACTAGAAGAGAAAACCAGAGGGAATGGCAGTAGAGTTGGCCATGGTTGATGGGCAAAGGTGTTCTAAATTGTCTTTCAAAAAAGGGACATTTTGGATTCTAGGAGAGATGTGAGGGATTTTTCCCAACTGGAGTTAGTGTGTATTCGAAAAAGTATGCCCTGGCAAAGCATAAATCATAAGATTTTACTGCTTTATTCAGGTTTTTGCCTTACTGATACTTATTATTATTATTATTATTATTATTATTATTATTATTATTTTATTTTTTTTGTAACCCACCAATATATTCTGCAGCACCGTACAGGGGATAAGAACAAGGAAAGTACAATATTAACAGTTTAAATGGCATTAAAGATTTGCTGTGGTTGTGTCTACAGTATGTTCTTTTTGAAGGTCTAGACTTGATACACGTTAAAATGTCTCTAGAATGTTAAAATGTATGTATTTATTAATGATTATATAGAATTATGTTTTATTGCTAGTTTCTGAACATGGATTGGCCTTATGAACTGAGCACCAGCTCCCTCAAAAGGTCCTTTTATCTTGTATATTCAAGGTTTCCTCTTACCTGTAGTAGCAGATCAGTAGAAACCAAAATGAGGTATGTTGCAGAAGAATTGCATATAAATTTCTGTCTTCATAAATATTTACGGTCTAGTAACATTTTACCCTTTTTTCTCAAATTATTATTATTTTTTATTTTATTTTTTTTAAACCAAATACTTAAGCTCCGGCCACAAAAGTGTGCTTTAAAAAAAAAAAAAAAAAAAAAAAGGCAATGGGCTGTGTAAGAGGTAAGGGATACAATAAATCATTTATTGAACCAATGTGAGCTGGTGGGGAACTCCTCAGTCTCGAACTATCTTGGTCTTTAAAAATAACAAATGGTGTTCACTGTTGAGATTTCTCAAACTCCATACATACTGCAGACTACAAAACAAATATAATTTGGCAGTAACTTTTTTTTTATCTTTAAATCTGAATAGGTTGCACTGTACAGACCTTGATAGGCCAAGTTTCATGGTTGGTGGAGAATCTTGGGAGAACAGCTCATCTGAATTTGAACAAAGATGCCGTCTTGGGAGTGAAGTTGGCACTCTCTCCAGATCAACTTCATCTGAAAAATATGAACTCTTGGACAGCCGTCACGAGAAATTAAATTTTTCTAAATTGAGGTACAGCAAACTGTTTGCTTGTGATAATGGTTTACAGCAGGCACTGTGCATAGATTTACCATGTTTACAATTTACAAAATACATTAAGTTGTACGGTTTTTCAGAACATGGTGAGAAATTGAATACTTACTCTGCGCATTGTTATAAATGATCTATTTCTAGATTTCCTGTTGCAGAAATGTTGCATTTCAATGAAACTGAGCACTTGCTGTGAAAGGCTAATAGGATGCTAAATGTTCTCTAAATTCACAGTATGCAATCTTTCTGAGGGAGGAGATATGTGTGCAATAATAAAGCATTCCAAGTATCTCCCCATTTATTTCTTATCGGTTTGCAACACAAAGTTATTAAAAAGATTAAAACTGCTAAGTATATCTTTAAGTAAAGTAAAGCAATCAGTTTACTACATGGCACATTTTATTGTAATGTGTTTGTTTCTTAATTTTGGTCTGGTTTTTCTCCATACATATATTTATTTTTTCCCATCTGCTATAGTGCAACACTACCTTAATCGCAACATTGTTTAATTGGCTGATTCTTTCCGCAAGCTCTCCAATGTGCTCATTGTTAAATTGCCAGGCTATAGATCATACTAACTATTTTGCTGCAGTATAAACACTTAGGAAAATATCTGAGTTCCTTTTTATTAGATTTTCATTACATTTGATGGTCAAACACAGCAGTATGTCTGAGCCCACATCAAGAAGAAGTTAAATGTGTGTTCTGTACAGAAGTCTTAGACTATAGAGGTGTTTTGGCTATACTTTGCTGTATTGACTTTTAATGCTGTTGGCTCATAAACCCATGGGTGTATGCATCTGTATGTTGCTAAAGGACAGATAATTTGATGTGTTTAAGCTTGCAGATAAATAATTTTTAATGAGTAGAGAGAGAATTATTATGTACTATAAATGCATAAGGCAATCGAGAAGACAATTACTGTTCATCAATGAAATTTAAATATTCAAAATCTACTCACCCCATGCATGAAGCATTGATTATGACATATTCAGTTTATTGATTTTTCTCTCCTCTTAGGTGCTTCTTAAAGAACCTGAAAGTTGCAGTACTGTTTATTATTGTAGTTGCCTGCTCTGTGAGTATACATTTAGCAATTTAGAAAGGTGAACTACCTCTATGCGCTTTGAAACTGTAGTTTTTCAAATTAGTCGAATTTCATCTACAGGCTATCTTTTTAATCATGCTGGATTCTTCCAGATTTGTAACTATTTTTGCATACCTCGGGTGAAAAGCATTCCCATTGCCTTGGGAAACCATGGATTTATTTGATTTATGTACGCAAATTAAAAATATGGATTCTGTATAGATTCTGCTAAGGCCTAGATCAGTGGATCCACCCAAAATGATTTTAGGGAATCACCTGAATATTGTTTAGCGTGACAGACTCCCTAATGACTCTTCTGTCTTTATGTAATAAGTATAATGTCCCATGCTATATCATCTATTGCTTTTTGAACTATACATTATAGTAGCTAAGCACTTCTGTGAGACTTGGTTATACATTTTTCGTTTTTTGTTGATCATTTTTGTAATCTAGTTGTTCTGGAGACCACCTTCGTGAGGCTCACAGATTACTCATGGTCCATAGACCTCAATTTGGGAACCTCTAACCTAGATTACATTTTATCTGAGTACATTTATTTAATACAAATGCCTACTGAAGCCTATGGATTTTGTTAGGTATACATGGTGAAAACAAATTGTCAGAAGCAATGTGATGGGTCTATTTTGTGTAATAATTTACTAAAGTCTTTTAATCTTGCATATGTAATTTGATGTTTTATCACAGTTTGCTGGTTAACTTTAAACATCACAGAAAATGTAATCGGAAGCAGTGATGGCAATGATAAATAAGGCTCCCTTGTCTTGATCAAACACTGAGCAATCTGTGATCCTGTAGAGATCCTGTAATTGGCATACCTCCTCCTTACTACTTTATTACAAATCCCCACATGTAAATGTATAGGGCTTGTAAAATAAGAAATGCATCCAGTGCAAAGAAAATTAATATCCACAAACTGAAACTTATAGGACCATTGTGGTTGTTTTCTTCTCTATATATTGTCTCTTGAATAACTTTGTATGATAGTTGGAAAAATGTTTAGAAAGCCAAAAAAAAAAAAAAAAACTAAGCAACCTTTTTATTTTTTTTTATTTTATGTAATTCTATTTTTTTGCTTATGGTCTTGCCTTATAATCCTCTTTTTAGTCCTGCATAGAGCACTGGAAGTTATAGTTGCCACATTCTCAGTGTGCAGACAAAATAGCAGATTCCACAGAAGCATAAATGCATATGCTAACCAATTTAAGACCTATTTTTTGCTTGCTATAAACATAGGCGTACTTACAAGTGTAGCTCTTAAAGAGAGTATTTAAAAAGTAAGTAAATAAAAAAATATATATATCTATATCCACAACCACAGTTGTCCTTTAAAAAAAGTGCTTCTGCATCGTACTTTTTACCCGCAACTTAAGTTGTACATTTTTAATTCTGGTGATACTAACCCATTAAGCAAATAAAATCTACTGTATTTTTATATAAACTAAAATATTTATGGAAGAATTCATAAATATCAGCATATCATAATCATGATTTTTATGACCGGTTTTGTTCTATTTCTACAGATGTTGTTTAGCACTTATTCTGATAAAGGTAACCCTTGGCAGATGTTGGCCCTGTCATCTCTGGAAAACTACTGTATCCTTTGTCACTTTACATTATTATCTTTCCATCACAGCTTACAACGCAGTTTAATTTAAGGTGATATATAATGGTTCCACCATTATTACAAAGTGTGACACTCACAGAGATTCATTTTCTTGGTGTCTGATTCTTCTCTGCAGAATTAATTTTAAAGTAGAAAATGACTTGGTTCACAATAGCTGTTCCTCCAGGAGCTCATCCAAATGACATTGTTCCCAGTGAAGTATGTAAAACCTTGATTTCAGTTCTGCTTTATTGTAAAATGAAACATATTGCTATACATACAGTGCCTTTGGTAAACGATTTTACAAAAAAAACTGCTCAAATGTTAATTTTGTTATAGTGTACTTAAATACAGATAATTACCAACTAATCACTATATAGTACTTTACTGTCAAAATACTACTTCAGGGTAATTGCAACTCTCATATTACCCATCTTCTCTGAGATCTATTCCAATTTTCTGTAAGCTATCAGTTGTTTCTAGTGCGTGTCCTACAATGTAATGATTGTGCATCATTCTTGAGTGTTGCCATTCCAGACTATTATGCATTTAACCACTAATGTTCTATTGCAGTGCGTGTGTGATTTTTGTTTCTCTGTTTGGAGAATTAAAAAAATATATCTTTAAGCACTGGAAAGGGAAAAGCAAATTTTATTTCTTACTGTAGAAAGAAGCATGTTGTGATTTTGGAGATATAGATATGGATATATAGTGGATATAAAAAGTCTACACACCCCTGTTAAAATGTCATGTTTCTGTGCTGTAAAAAAATGAGACAAAGATAAATCATTTCAGAACTTTTTCCACCTTTAGTGTGACCTATAAACTGTACAGCTCAATTGAAAAACAAACTGAAATCTTTTTTGGTGGAGGGAAGAAGAAAAAAAATAAAAATAATGTGGTTGCATAAGTCTGCACACCCTCTTATAACTGGGGATGTAGCTGTGCTCAGAATGAAGCAATCACATTCAAAATCATGTTAAATAGGAGTCAGTATACACCTGCCATCATTTAAAGTGCCTCTGATGAACCCCAAATAAAGTTCAGCTGCTCTAATTGGTCTTTCCTGAAATGTTCTTAGTCGCATCCCACAGCAAAAGCCATGATCCACAGAGAGCTTCCAAAGCATCAGAGGGATCTTATTTTTAATAGGTATCAGTCAGGAGAAGGGTACAAAAGAATTTCCACGGCATTAGATGTGCCATATTTTCTCCACTTGATGATGACTGTCTTCACTGTGTTCCAAGGTATAACAGTGACATTACCAAGAACTGGAGCTCCCTCAAAAATTGATGAAAAGACTAGAAGAAAACTGGTCTGGGAGGCTACCAAGAGGCCTACAGCAACATTAAAGGAGCTGCAGGAATATCTGGCAAGTACTGGCTGTGTGGTACGTGACAACAATCTCCCGTATTCTTCATATGTCTGGGCTATGGGGTAGAGTGGCAAGATGAAAGCCTTTTCTTACGAAGAAAAACATCCAAGCCAGGCTACATTTTGCAAAAACACATCTGAAGTCTCCCAAAAGCATGTGGGAAAAGGTTGAACTTTTTGGCCATAATTCCAAAAGATATGTTTGGCGCAAAAACAACACTGCACATCCCCACAGAACACCATACCCACAGTGAAGCATGGGGTTGGCAGCATCATGCTTTATTACAGACTGTTGAAGCACCTTTTGATTTTATTACAGCACTCAAAGTATTAGTTTTAGGGTGTGCATACTTATGCAACCATATTATTTAATTTTTATATTTTTTCTTCCCTCTACCTAAAAGATTTCAGTTTGTTTTTCAATTGAGTTGTACAGTTTATAGGTCACATTAAAGATGGAAAATGTTCTGAATAATTTATCTTTGTCTCATTTTTTTACAGCACAGAAACCTGACATTTTAACATTGGTGAGTAGACTTTTTAGATCCACTGTAGATAGTGTGTGTGTACAGATTATAAAATGTGTGTGTTAGAATGACTCTGCTAACTGTACTTCTTATGGTATAGGGAAGTTGCTCGGTTTAGAAGTATATAGGCATAAACCATCTGTATTCCTCTATTCTGGAACAATATGGGTCTCGTGTTCCACTATGGTGGAATGCATAGAGGCCTACTGTTACTCATACGTATATAGATAGTTGAGCATTTGTCCTCAAAGTATTAGCTGGAGAAATAATTTTGTGAGGTCTTCCTGGCAACGATTTTGATTTGCATATACCTACAATTTTTGTGTACATTTTAGAAAGGATGATTGCCAGAACATAACTGCTATATAATGAGACTCTACTTCCTGGTGTTTATGGATGTCAACACTATCTCTTCGCCAATTACTCTAGCATAGTAGCACAATGAATAAATGATAATGGTCTGAGATTTAGAGAGGTTTTCTTTTGTAATTTTATTTAGGCTGCTTTACCTCTCCTGAATAAACACTAATCTCTCTCAAGATACAAAGACGGGGACATTGGTAAGGAGTTGCATTAAAGGCATACCTAAATTTCCTGGATTATGAGTGCATATGATAAAGGAGAATTAATCGTGTATGAAAAACATTTTCAAAACATGAAAAAATACCAACATAAACATTTAATCACGTACCTTGGAGTTGGCAAAATGTCTTGTAATTCCTAGCAGTTGAAAATTAGGGTTCACCCCCCCCCTTCAAACGCATTTAAGACGTCATAGCGAGGCGTTTAAACCGCGCGGAATGTCAGATACAAGCTCCCAACTACAGAATCTATCACAAATATTATTAGGCCAATGGGCTCATGGGTGTTTATGATCCTACTCTGCCACTGTAGGACCAAGGGTTATTTTGAAAATCCCTTTAAGCAGCAATTAATTCAACACCGCATAACCGTACCCAGGACTGTCAGGAATCAGTCAGCAGAGTTCTCCCAGTGTGTAGGAGCAATGTATCAGATAGGATCTATTGCCATAGTGCTGTTATCTTTCCAGATTAAATCCATACACAATGCTGATGTATGTTTAAACTTTCTGGCTTAGATCCCTTGGTTTGGGACACACAAAGAACATCCATATCCTTGTGTAGTTCAAGCAGACTCAGTTTATTTCAGGTCCAGTATCTTTTACCTCTCTCTCCACCCACAGGCTAACTCCTATCAGACCCATCCTCCTTTCATAGACCAGTGTCTTTTTTTTTCTTTTCTTTCCTGTCTGACTCAGGTCGTGGCAGGGATAGTGACGGGAGTGTTAGTAATTCTTGTTAAGACATCTGGGTAGTTTATGTAATTTGGGGTCAAGAACCAGTTAACATGGTCCCAGCTAGACAAAATGGTTGATAGCAGTACATCAAGAACGCATACATGTTAACCCAGAACCCGTGACAGTACTTTATGAGCACCATGTCCAGCTGTCCATCTAGTAATGACAATGGGTATTGGATTAAAGAGGAAACTCTGCATTTATTCAATTCCGGTTTAGATAGGAACTATTGAACAAGAGACCAGTGGTTTTAAAAATATAAACAATACTAGTTTCCTATCATTGAATCACTATGACACTTTGAACCAATTACTTGTTGGTTCTTAGATACATACTGCACTTTTTTTTTATTTTTATTGGCAAGCACTAGCACTTTGTATTTACCACGAGCACTTTATTTATTTATAGCACTTTTATATTGGTGATAACTCGTACATAATCACATCAATTTGGATTGCTCTCTGTTATATTTAAAGCACAGGCACTTTATCTTTTGGACCAGTTAATTATCAGAGGCAGGATATCATATTCATTAATCACATGGCTATAATTACATTTTTTAACAAATATATTAAGAGCAAAGTTTTTTTTTTTTACATTTTAGTCTCTTAGAGATTTGATCTGTAAGAGGTGTGCACAGGAATAGGGATCCCTTTTGTTTTTCCTTTGAATATTACCCCGGCTAAATTTGAATAATTTTGTTTTGGCCAATAAGGTTAGCTGAAACATTTGAATTAAACTCTGGGGTTCCGGTTTGTGCTGCAAAGCAGCCTGGGATATATGTAGTGTGGCACTATATCTGTGCTGTGCTGCTGTCCTAGCACCTGACAGGAAGCAGTAGGGAGTCAAATCCCAGGAGTGGCTTGGGGGCTGACACCACTGCTCTCCTATTGGCTGATGAAGAAAAATCAGGTGAATGAGTTAAAATTGAACCCATAATGCTGATTGGGTGGGGATCAGGGGTCTGTGTAAACATAATCCTTAGAGGGATTTTTAGGAATTAATAAAAATAAAATGTTTTAGGAGATGTACTGACTACACAAAGACTGCTATTTGCATATAGAGTGCAGAAATGTATTAACCCATAAAACTTGGATATGCCTTTTAATGGCACTCTCCAAGTATTGTGGTCCTGGTCTAGAGTTGCCCAATTTACCCTCGCCATTCCTGCCTTTATATAACATTTTCTGCAGTGTTAACATAATGCAATTTGTATTGTCATAATTATGTATGAGGTCCCTGCTCTTAAGAGCTTTCAACTTGGAAGACTAACCTTTTAATTTGGTTATATGATGCAAATTTTCTGCAGATATATGCAAATTATGCAGCGAATGTGTGGTATGTAAAATAATGCAGGTGGTGGTTTAAGGACTATAGTACAGTTAAAATGATGAATGACCCAAAATGTTCATATTGTATGCGTTGGGTACTAAACTTTTTGTGTATTTTGCTTCATGTTGTATACTGTACATTTACATATTTATTTTATTTATCTATCTATCAGGAAGTCCTTTCCTAGACTAATTCTTTTTTTTTAAGTATCCCAAACCAATGTTTCTTTGTTGCTATGAGCTAAGGAAAGTGTTCCCACCACAGCCACTATATTTAGAAATATATTCAAGAATGTGTTTTACTGAAGATTGTCCAAATACATTATGCATTTAGTGTTTCAGCATGCTCTGCAGTTTACAGGACAAGGATTGTGCTCTATATCTGGTCTCCTTAGAATTGTTGCCTGAAGGCTAATTGTATGAACTTACCTGTAAACATCAGATATATGCAGTAGTGTGATCCATGTAGCTGACATATCTGCTAGATCATGTATTTTCTATGTACTTTTCTAAAAGATGTTTTGGCAAAAACACCTGGTAATTTGAGCAACTGCATATGACAAATTCTGATTGAAGAACAGCTCTGCTTCATGTTAAGTTTTGTAAGGTGTTTTTTTTTTTTTTTTGCCAAATCAGAAATATTACATAACAGATATGTTAAAGGCATATTAAAGTGAGGTGGGTTATGAATGCATCCTTTAGAGGAGCACCATAACCCACCTAGCAAAAATGTTTGCATGGTAAAAATGCAAACTCTCTTTGCATAAAAAAACAAAACAAAACAAAAAAAACTGTTGCAGGTGATGTTTACACCCTCCGCATTGAGCTAGGCTTCTCAGGGTATGATTTTGTAAATGTGTACAAAGTCCATGTGAGCATGCTCAGATATGCAGCCAATCAGTAATGCTGAATGCAGCCAGCATAGATGACGATTACACATTTATGGTCCTGCAATGACCTGCAAAGTTTGAGGAAGAGAGCTTGCGTTCATGGTCTCTGAGTTTCTGTATCTGTGTGTGAGTGCATGCAATTCACTAGTCCTGGGGGAGGTCACCGGGGCAATTCACTGAAGCTTGATTTATGGTCCTGCAAGACCCAGCCATGGTCTCTGTGCATGTGTCTCTGAGTGCATGCAATTTACTGGGGCTAGGGGGGTGTAATGGGCCGTTCGCTGGGGGGGGGGGGGGGGGGGGTTTAATGGGGCCCTTGGCTGGGGCTGTCTCCAATTTGATATCCAGAAGTAAAATAAGCAAATATCATACAAAGAAAAAGCAAACAAAATTATAAAAAGTAATCACATTACCATGCAATGTCAAGCTATTGTAGCACACTGCTTCCAGAAGTTTTAACTTTCAGAAGATAACACTTGCTAAAAAACATATTACAAATGAAAAACAAAACTCTCCTAAAGTTAACAGAACAGAAACAATAATTATTTGATATTATCTCCCTGTAAACCAGTCATTCCTTTAAGCAAGGCAAAATGCCAATGCTTTTGGAAAACAAATGACAGTTTTTCAGAAAAGGATGCACAATAAATACTTCCAATTAGTAAATGATTCTGTGAGAGCTGCAGACTGGAAACATTCATGATCTCTAAGGAGTACATGAATAGATTGCATATTTTACATTTCTCCTGATAATTTGTATTGGCTCAGTCAACTGTACCTAAAAAAGCTCATTACTCTGAGTGCTGAAATAAGACAAGTTAACTGTCACTTGTCAAAGTGAGTGATGATTGTTGTACCATATCCTCCATACTTTGCTTTGAACGGACTTAAATGGACAAGGATGGGGCTCTGTGTTTTAAGCATCAGAAACTTTGCTCAGAATCCCACAGCAAGGCACAAAAGCTTTAAGACTCTCCTGACTAACCTTATCCCTTGACTTGAAAATTCAACACACACCAGTAGCTTTTTTTATTCGTTCTATGTATGCTCACCACAATTACCCTCTCCACATGATATTCATGTTTTCCAGCAGTGGAGGAGCTACGCTGGTGCAACGTGGCCCACTATAGGGTATGGACCCACTGCTATTAGCAGCAGCCTGGGGTAAAGGAGGACATTTATTATAGGAGAGGAGCCGTAATCAAGATAGATAGATATATTTATCCTCCAGGGGCACCTATTTTGTAGACTGGAATTCCCCAGCACAAAATAATTTGGGGGCACCAATTACTAGCTGTGCCACTGATGTTCAGGAGGCTGTAGTCTAGAGAGACTTGCTATATACTATTTACTTTTTTTGTAGTGTTTAAACTAACTCTCTTAAATGCATGAAAATCTGTGGCTTCAATGTTCCATTAAAACTAGTAAATGGAGGGCTCCAGTGCTAAATCAAACTGGCACCCTTTAGCCACTGGCCCCTTTTTTATGCCTGGTAATCCCGCGGGAGCCCCTGGCAACACTCTAAACCCTGCAGTGCCTGATGAGGCCTTTAAATCCGCACTAGGTACAGGTTTAAAATACATTTGCACAGTTAAAACCTTTTTTAATATCTCGTTTTAAGCAGCAATTTAAGGAAGTAACTTTTAGAAGGAAGGTATTTAATAGATAGGCCTACATTTTCTCCCTAGAAACACCCTGCAATGTCTCAGACCTGTGAATACTCCCCTGTAGCTATAAAATGTCTGTTGTAGAACACTTTACTATGTTTTAATCATTAAACAAAGCGTGATCTGTAAAATCGCATATACAGATCTCAGCAGTACGGGCTTGCCAAAATCCGTTGGTAACGCAACGTTAAAACTGGGTTTGCGAAGCAAGGGCCGCGGTTGCGGCCAGGCAAGGAACGACTAATGCGCTCCTTGCGCTGGTGGAGATGAGGGCCTTAGGCGCTCCATCCCTACGACCCTGTACGACTTAAGCATCATACCTATGACCTGCAGGACTACAAATCAACAGAAAAAAATCAAATAC
The DNA here is from genome assembly GCA_027410445.1 of Discoglossus pictus. Classification (NCBI taxonomy): domain Eukaryota; kingdom Metazoa; phylum Chordata; class Amphibia; order Anura; family Alytidae; genus Discoglossus; species Discoglossus pictus. The sequence goes on along the minus strand of CM050164.1, from coordinate 304,013,728 downwards.
ACAATTCACAGTGCGAGACCTGTAGTACTTGGAAAAAAGTACGGCCTGTAACCCTTTGAAAAGGAAACAACCTTAATGGCCAAACCGCGCACATCAAAAAAAAAAATACAAAAAAAATCAGACACCGCATGGGGGGACAGCCAGGACGTCTGAGAGGTGAGGTTGCACGCGAATTTAAGTCGAATTTCGAGAGTTTTGCTACTTGAAAATTGCCTACACAAGAAAAAATGGCCGCCAAAAAAAAAATAAAACATGGCTACACGATCCCTGAAACACGCAAAACCCCGCCAGTCACATATGACTTTTTTATCCAGGAACGTACAAGCTACAAAATACACAATTGGGAAGGACGCAAAATGCTCAAAATGCGCGTAACATGCACGATCACCACCATTTTCCAACATTAACTTAAAACTAATAATGTTACCATTCTAAAATGCCGCTTAACATAACTAAACAAACTGTTGAGCCTTGCGCAAACTTGCCACATTGCTGACACTTTCTCTTCAGGTCACCAACAGTCCAAATGTACATTGAATGCTGCAGCAAAAACAAGACATTGTTAGCTCTGTAATATATGCAGCAATCAATATGCTGAAAATAGGTAAAGTATATTAATGTATTATTTAATTGAATTATTATAAAAACATGTATTTATATACAAAAAAAAAGCAGGGGAGAGGCTCTCAATGAGTGCCAAAGGTAATCTGAGGACTAAAAGCCTTACATTGTGTGGCAAACAGCATTACCTGCCTTTGATGGGGCAATTTGCTAGTGTGTACATAAATGTCAGTGGGTTTAAACCATAGTATTTATAGCTGTTTTTGGGGATGTGATCCTCATTTCACAAGGCCTCTAGGGGGAAGCCGTATTAGCGTGGTTACTTATGCTGATCCTTCTTCAGATGTGAATCTCCATATTGTATTTTCTATTCTCTCTATGCTCTTCATGTGGTGCAGGCTCTGAAATAGAAGCCACACCACATGATTATTTCGATCGATAGGAAGCACATGTCTTCACATTTTGCTGCCGACCTACCTCCTAAGATTTGATTGAATGTGATTTTCATTTTACTACATACAACATACATTTTAAAATACACTTCAAATTATTTATATACGTGTGTGTGTGTGTGTGTTGTTTAGTGCAATGGAAATTGTATTTTCTAACCAGTCTTAAATGCAGAGTTGCGCAGAAGATATTGACCACAATAAAGGTAACACAAGTTAATGCCATTTTTTTTACATGTAAGGAATTATTTGTTTAGTTCTATTTTTATATTCTCAAGAAGTAGAACAGTATTTTTTTCATATTTTGGGCTAGTGTGAACCTTTTTCAGAATGTATATGAAAAATCTCAAGCCTAAATCCTAAACACATGCATTGTATTTCAGAAACAAATTGTAGTGTTCTTCAAAGAAAGAAGTTAATGGCATTTCTCTGGGTGAGATGATTGTGCTAATCATATATAATTCATAAGTCTCTCCTGCTCTGTGTTTTTTGTATTGTGAATGCATTTATTGATAATTTGAAAGAAGTGAGCTTTTGAATTGTGTGAACAATAGAGTATAATCCTAGTTTCCTTTTTTAAAAGTTGAAGAAATTAGTCAATAGAGCTGTGGGGCATCTTTATTGTACATGTGAGCCGAATATTTCTGACACAGGCAGAAAGCTTTATACAATGGTTTATTTTAAAATGCATATAAAATGAGTAGGGTTAGGCCACATCCATTTCTACATGGAAAAAATATTTGCTTGGACCTCTGACAATGCTACAGCACTGCAAGTATAATAGTGTGCATGATTAACCCTTAACATTTTGCTCTAAGCTGTGAATCTCACAGATTTCCGTGGTTCTGCCCTTTTAAAACTGGAAGTGGATGGACCATTCGCAGGTGATGTGCTTGACCGAAGAACAGAGGAGTATGTTGTGATACAGATTGCACAATTTGAAGACTCTGTTTCAAGAAGGCGACGGCCAGCACAGGTTATGGTCAAGGATTTTTGAATGAATGCCTTAAATAAATACTATGTTTTTTTAAATGTATTTATTTTTTATTTTAAACGATAATTGAATACCGAATTTATAATACAATTAAAGGGCCAGGCGCCAATTTCAGAATAAACCTTTTCTGCCTGTATTGAACTCACTCAAGGCCCTTTACTTAAGTGATCAGATTTTTCCTTCAATTGTTGTCTTATTATTTATTATTATTATTATTATAGTTTATTTGTAACGCGCTGACATATTCCGTAGCGTTGTACATAAATTAGGTTCAGACAATGATAAATACAGATTGACATTTAGCAAAGGAAGGACGGCCCTGTCTTTGAGCTAAGAATCCAATGTCCATGTTAATTATCTAATGTCTAATGCAGACATGCTTGAGGGTATGGTCGCATAAACTCAAAAAACAAAGGGAGAGAAGCCACAAACCCTGAATAATTAACACACCTATACAAATAAGGACCTCCTATCAACCATATTTCTGAAACCTAAAAGGCCCTTTAAGAAAAAATAAAAAAATAATTGAAAATTAACTTTAATTGCATGTGGCTTTATTCATTCAGTATATTTAGTTTTATATATATGAAGTTCACATAAAGGCTGTGCTTAAAAAAAACTTGTTTAATGTGTCAGGGGGTGTGTGAACATCTAGACCACAAGTTAACTGTGCAGAATAAACAATCTGTCTATTAATTTATTTGTCCAGGCTGCTGCTGAATTTTTTCAGTGATCTGTCAAACTCAAATTTGCACTTCATGTGCAGTCAATGCATTAGGAGTAAATGTATTTTTGTTGTAGTACCGTAAATCAATCACCACTGAACTGGTTATACATATATACACAACATGCACTAATGGAAATATGGCACACACGTGACTATTTAACAGAAGGTCCCCATCAATGTCTTTTCTCAAGCTGTATATTTTAATATACATGTATACTTTAATATTCATTTGGAATGTACACAAAGAGAAATGCACAGAATTGTCTAAATATAGAATAAATCATGCTTAGTTTGTTTTTGTTTTTTTGTTTTTTATATATTTTCTTTTAGCAAAAAGTACACATAAAGTAACACAAATTTTTCTAAGAAAATAATCTAAAAGAGTTCAGAAAGGCACCCTATATGTCTGGGTAATAGGAAGACTTGGTAAACCAAGGAGTTCTTTCTTATCAATTTTATTGTCCAATTAAAAGCCTATTTATCCTTGAAGGCTTCTGTGCTGCTACTTAATATAAATGGCACAGTTTTGTACATATCATTTGCTTTGCTGTGTACTCGAAGACATAAGTCAGCACGGGCTCACTGGAACTGTCCACAGATTTTATACTCTCATTGTGAAATTGCTTGTTAGCAGTAACAAAAGGGTTTGCTTTATGGTCAGTTTGATCCAGTGATCAAATAACCCATCCATTGTTGTAAAGGAAATGTCCATTAATGAGCCAAACGCTGACAGCTGAATGGCTGGTGACAGCATACTGTGCTTTTCTGCACAATTACTGAAAATGTTGGACATGCAAAAAAATATAAAATCATTCCCTTGGTCTTTTTTTTTTAAAAGACAAATTGTTTTTCATCAAATCTTGTAGCTGTCTTAAAACACTTCATGTCAAAGTGCATCTTGTAAGCATTTGTTTTGCTTGTCTTTCATAAACGAACATTTCTTAATTTAAAAAAAAAAAAAAAAAAAAAAAACTTATTTTACCAACCAATACTGGATTAAAACAATGAAGTCTTTCCCCGCACAGCTGAATTTCTTTAAGAGGATTGGCACTGCATTATCAGTAGAGACCCATGTTTTCTGCTTTTTATTTTTTTTAATTTTTTTATTTATTAATTTATTTTTTATATATATTGTACAATTTGACAACCAGTTACACCTTCCCTTTTATGTACATATCATGGGAATATGTTCTCCATCCAAATAACTGCATTTCATCAATACTTTGTAGTCATGCATTGCAAGTTCCCTGGTGGTCCAGTGGCTAGGATTTTAAATCTAACCTAGGTCTCAGTGGTGAAAAAAAAAAATCAGGGAACTAAAAGGTCACACAACTAGAAGCCATGCAGGCTTGGGCCTGGTCAGTACTTGGATGGGAGACCACCTGGGGATATCATGAGTTTTATGCTGTCTCACTGGAGAAGGAACTGGCAACCCACTCCAGTACCTGTCATGAATATCAAGTACAGTCCATGAAGTCACAGAGAGCCGGACACGACTAGAATGACAAACTGCCATGCATGATTTGTATGTTGACATATTGTTTGTTTTTCCTCCATGTCAATTAAGCAATAATTGAATGAAGTTCACTGTCCTTTTTTTTTTTTTTTTTTGTGGGGTGTTTAAGTCACCAAAGTGATTTGTATAGCAGCACTTAAGTATGAATTTATTGTTACAGGTCATCTTCAACTGGACTTTGGCTTTGAGTCCACGGAGAAAGGAGCATATTGTAAGACGGAGAGTTTTTGAAATAGTGAACAGGTTGGTTAAAAATGTTTTTTGTCATGATTTACATTAAATTGTGTTCCAAGGCAAGAGACACTAGTCAAGATATTCATTACAATATTCTTAAAATATGTTTTTTGTTTCTCTTACAAGTGACTGAGGTCTAATGATTTTTGCATTTTTAAAGCAAGAATTTAGAGTCTAAGCAATAGAATTCCCTTTTAAATATATGTGAGTATAAAGGTGTCTAACATGTCCGGTATTACCGAATTATCAGTTTTGCCAAATGTTTTCATTATTTCTGTACTTTACTTTATTTCAGGAACATTTTTTTTTTCTTCTACATGCAAAATGTTCTTTGAGTGCAGTCTGCTTTTGCAGAGTATTGGGGCAGAGGATTTTTGTAGATATATATATATATATATATATATATATATATATATATATATATATATATATATATATATATATATATATATATATATATATATATATATATATATATATATATATATATATATATATATATATATATATATATACACACATTTTATTTGCAGTGCAGTCTTTAATGTGAGGAGAAAAAAATTGCATGTCCGTATTCTGCCCCAAGCTGGCTTTTCAAGTGGGTATGCTCTGAGTTGAGGCGGTGATACAAATAATCTGTTTATCAAATATGTATACTACATATATATCGAGCTGTTCTAGTGGCACAGAGGCATGTAAAGGGCCAAGAAAGGAAAACAATGATTTTAAAACTTAATTTAGTAACCTACAATGTAGAAAATTACTATTTTATTGCATTGACAAAATCTCATTGATCCTCCCTCTGCATGTTATTGATTACCAGTGAGCTTTTAGAATTATCTGGGTAGGGGGGGGGGGGCAGGTCTAGCACAAGATCATAGTGAATTATACAAACTGTTCTCCAATTGCTTAAACTTTTTCTAAAAATACTAATGCTAGCTCTGTTACCATCTGGCATACCATGATGCCTATGAGCAGTATATAATCTGTAGGAAGAGAATGAACAATGCTGATTAGTTGACTAAACATACATTACCTTTTCCACCTTAGAATATTAGAAGTATTTTAATGGTAGTATTGCAACAGTACTTGCCTTGAATTGTACTTGTCAAGGAATTCAGACATGGGACACTTTCTGCTACCTTTTTTTTTTTTTGAAGGTCTAAAATATCCATGTTACACCTTTAAAAATGATGCTTTGAAACTAACAGGAATATGAAGAGTGTCACTACTCTCACAGAAAAATGCTGCAATTTTTAAATCTCACCAATTTTTTTATTTTTTAATTCACAAACAAATTTATTTCTGATTGCCAACTAATAATTTAAATGCCACATTGTTTTTTTGTTTTTTTTCCCTCTTGCTAGTGATATAATTTCAGTCAACATCCAAGCATTCCTACAAGATACCCAACTAGTTCCGCTGACCATAACTCATCAGTACCTTAGCGCCAGCATAGAAACCCAAGTGACCATTGCTGCGGTTATCTTGGCAGGTGTTTATGTGCTAATCATATTTGAGGTAAGACTGTATGAACTGTAACTGATGCTTATTTTAACAGTAGTAAACTATATACCATGATTACCCAAAATGTATGTATTTGTTTAAGTTTTTGTAGTTCTGTAAGCTGTGAATAAAAAAAATGTGTGATGCTATAATATATTTCAAACGCCATATTCTGGCACAGTCTTTAAGCTGTGTTACGTGGAAGCCTATGGTTCCATATAGGGGTAATTGTTTCTCCCAACCCTGTATCGCACCATATGATTCTCACTGTGGCAGCTTTGCTATGGAATTAAAAGAGCCATGGAAATGGTTTAGAACTTTGTTGTTCGGGACCTTGGTGCCAAGTGGTTTTGTTTCGAAGTCCTAGTAAATGGTACTGAACGATTAGGACCCATCCTTTCAAAAGGGGGATGCTATGTGGTGTTTAGAGACATTTTTATTGGGAGGGCTCTACAGTTCTGTCTTTGCTTATGGATAGTTAAAAAATAATTCTGTAACTCTCTGGTCTGTGATGGTGGTCTTGTCTAGAATAAATATAATGGTCTGAAGACCTAGTTCAGCCTACAAAAAATGGAGGGTATTTATTTTATAAAAATTCCTTTCCTTTTTCCTAGCGAATGTGATTGTTCCTCTTTTGAAAGCAGGAGAAGTACAGTAAACTAGTTTGTGTGTATTTAGAATGTATAGATTTGGAACCATGATTTTTTTTTTTCTTTTTGAGAACATTCAACAAAATCCAAATGGGGGAAAAAAAAAGTCAGTTTTACAAGATTTGTACTTTTTGTATTGTAAGCTCCTTGGAACACCCTTGGTTTCCCCAAGCAAGCAGTGTAATCGTGTAGCAGATCTGCTTATTACCTTTTTACAGTATGCATTTTCTATAGTTGCATTCAAATTACTTAGTCGTATTACCTTTAATTGCTTGCTTCTTGGATCACAAGATGTACAGAAATAAAACCGAAGATAATGAACAAGCCATTGAAACAATACTCATTTTGGCATTTAGTAGAGGATATAAAACATACTAAAGCTGCACAGCACTGTTTTTTTTTTTTTTTTTTTTTTTTTTTTTTTTTATATCAGATGTAAGTTTTCTTTTTTTTAGGAAGGATATAAAACCGGTACCGCTGTTTAATGCTATAGTTTTTTCCCTGTGTACTTCTAAGAACAGCTTTTATAATTGTACAAATTTGTGTAATGTTATCTGTGTAATATATAAAGGGACATGGAAGGTTTCTGGATTTTACTAGGAATATAATATACCTAGGTATCGCTTTACTTTTGTGTACTTTTTTTATTTTCTTAAGTGCTTAAAAGCCCTATTTTTTTTTTCTTTCTGAAGAAGATCTTAAAATTACGCTGCCTTCATGAGATACAAAGGGCAGAAACCATTTGGGAGTGATTTTGTAAGTACAGGGTCACGGATTGGCTAATTTGAAACCATGCACTTCACACTATGGGTCTGCCCTCTGTAGCTCAAGAACACACAAATATATATATTTTTTAAATAAAGTACGTAAACAGACCTAGTTTTCTGGATTTCACTAGGAATATAATATATCTACTCCTGCTAGGTGATCTTGTGCATTGATTGAATTATTTTTATTTAAATTGATGTGATTTTACTTTACTTTTTTGTGATAAGTTAATTTATTTTGCTCAAAAAGTAAACTGTTAGTATAAACAAACAAAAATAGCACACTGTATGTATGTGCCATAAAAATAATCATAAATATATATATATATATATATATATATATATATATATATATATATATATATATATATATATATATATATATATATATATATATATATAATTTCTCAAATTTTCACTGGTGTTTGACTGTCTGATATTATATGAATGTATAGTGAATTACATATCGTTGTTGTCTTTGTATTTAATTTAAAAGATACATGCTAGAATTGTTTTTTTTTTTTTTGCAATCTGATCAGAAACAGGTCTAAAATGTCCAAGATGAGGCACTTAGGGTCTCAAAGTACTACAAGATCAATACACATTTAGTAAACTTCTAGATCCTACCATAGACAAAGCACTAAGGCCCTTTCCCTTTTTAAATGCAGTGGTGCCCACCAGCCACTGCTTATTTTCAGTGCCAATACCATAGGGTGAGGGTTATGTAAACCTAAGGTTACAACTTGTCTCAAATAATGGCAGTGCTGCAAAATATCACTTGCCACAACTGCTGCTGTCACTGGTGGAGGATTTGAAATGAGATAGTCAGGCAATATTTAAGCAAGCCCGTAATTTACTACTTAAACACTCGCAATACTACTTAGAAGCAATCATCGTGACATCAATTATTTGCAGTATAAACTACATGTTTCACTGGTGTTCACAAGTACAATTTGTGATTGGACTCGCAATGAAGAAATCAATAAAAATCATTAAAGCACCTATTCTAGTCCATGCAGGTTCCATGATATGTATTGACACCTTGATTGGCGGGATCAATAGAACCCTGATATAAAAGCTAAAAATGTATCTTTATTGGAGACCTTGAGACTGTTGTACAATTCTAATGCCTTTCATTGGTTTCCCGGTATTTTAAAGTACAGTAGTGTGTGTTTATTTGCTGCTGCAGTGTTACGAACCGGTGTTTAAGCAAAAAGAGTAAATCTACTAATCTGAGAACTAAAAGTACCGCATTGGATTTTTTCTATATGTCTGGTTACCTACTCAGAGCAACCTCTTTTTTTGGCTCAATTGTGCCCTTTCAGAACAGGTGTTTAACCCACTTGCAAGTCCTATCTACTACACGTATAATTTTTTTTAATAGTTTACCATTTACGGGTTTGAAGGCAATTGTGGGCTTGTTGACTTTTTGTAATTGAATATCAATTTTGTGTCTAGCATTGGTAACATTTGGGGGCTTGAAAAATCAATGGAGATGGGACGGAGTTACGTTTTTGACAAGCCTGCAGTGCTTTGGAACCTGAAACTTGCAGAAGATATTCAATTGACTATATTTAGCAACTCCTATTCCAATTGCATTTATGGGCTGCATTACGGCTCATGTAATTGCGATTTGATCCTCATTTAAAAATGGGCCAAAGTTTTCAACCCTTGGTTGCCTGGAGTTTTAATGCTTCCTCTCCATTATTCAGTTGATATTTGTGGGATATTGGTAAAAAAAAAAAAAAAAAAAAACTAACAGATTGCTAGCTGTAGTAGCATTGATTCATGACACAGACCCCATGGTTTTGTATATGTTGTAGCAATTTCTCTAAACTCACTCAGAGTTATTGCTCCAGCTGTACTTTAACATAAATTTGTCCATACTTGTTTTAGCTGTCCCATATTGTGATACAGCTAAGCAAGCAAACTTTCTGCTGCTCGTGCTACACTAATGAATTTAAAGTAGGACTGGAAAGTATTGTCTACGTTTTTCTCCACTTTCCATTGTCTCGAATTTGTGCAAGGTAATTAAATCGGAAAATTATGTAATTTCCCTCCAAAGGGATTAGCATAAATTGGAGAAATGGGCAACTACATTTATTCATATTAAAATATCAGTCATTTAAAGTTATGCATTTAGGAAGGAAAAACAGCCATGCAATTAAAAAACTTAATGGAGTAAATCTAGGGGTATCCGATATTGAATGGGATTTGGAAGTACTAGGTAACAATTCCAAGCATCAGCTGCATTGGCAAATAAAATATTAGCATGTAATAATAAAAACAATCCAGAAAATGCATACAGATCAATAAACAAAACATCACTGTAATGTTTACACATTTCGATACGGTTTGCATGATTCCCCTTTTCATTTATAGTGCAAAGCAAATTTGAATATAAATGCCTTTTTAACAGGATAGTCTTTTTTTTTTTTTTTTCTGCTAGATTTGTTTTGCTTTTATTTTTTTTTATAGCCCATTAGCAAAAATAGAAGGCCAGGAGAACGGTTTTCCAACGCACTTTGCTTAATTTAATTTAGATTCCGGTGTCAAGCAGGTGAAAGTACTTTGCACAGCTTATAAAACCAAATGTTTTAAGTCCAGAAATGATCAGTCTATAATTTTAATGGTAGGTGTATTAACAGTGAGAGACAGAATAAGGGGGGAAAAAAACGCAGGTCAAAAAAGTTATAAATTGATTTGCAGGTCATTGAGGGAAATAAGTATTTGATCCCCTATCAATCGGCAAGTTTTCTGGCTCCCAGGTGTCTTTTTTTTTTTTTTTTTTTAACTAGCTGAGAATAGTATCACTCTCTCTTTAAGGGAGTGCTCCTAATATCAGCGTTTTACCTGTATAAGCAATCGATCTGATTCCAAACTCTCCACCATGGCCAAGACTAAAGAGCTGTCCAAGAATGTCAAGGACAAGGCTGGTATGGGCTACAAGACGATCGCCAAGCAGCCTGGTGAGAAGGTGACAACAGTTTATTCGCAAATGGAAGAAACACAAAATAACTGCTAGTCTCCCTCAGTCTGATGCTCCATGCAGAATCTCACCTTGAGTTTTAATGATCATGAGAAGGGTGAGGAATCAGCCCACAACTACATGGGAGGATCTTGTTAATGATCACAAGGCAGCTGGGACCATAGTCACCAAGGAAACAATTGGTAACACACTACGCCGTGAAGGACTGAAATCCTGCAGCGCCCGCAATGCCCCCCTGCTGAAGAAAGCACATGTACAGGCCCGTCTGAAGTTTCACGTAGTTCTCCTCTGAATCATTCAGATATTCATTGGCAAAGTGTTGTGGTCAGATGAGAACAAAATAGAGCTCTTTGGCATTAACTCCACTGTGTTTGGAGGAACAGAAATGCTGCATATAACCCCAAGAACACCATCCCCACCATCAAACATGTAGGTTGAAACCTTATGCTTTGGGGGTGTTTTTCTGCTAAGGGGACAGGACAACTGCACCACATGAAAGGGACAATGGATGGGGCCATGCACCATCAAATCTTGGGTGAGAACCTCCCAGCAAGACGATGACCAAAAACACACAGCAAAGGCAACAAAGGAGTGGCTCAAGAAGAAGCACATTAAGGTCCTGGAGTGGCCTAGCCAGTCTCCAGAGCTTAATTCCTATAGAAAATCTGGAGGGAGCCGAAGGTTTAAGTTGCCAAACATCAGCCTTGAAACCTTAATGGCTTGGAGAGGATCTACAAAGAGGAGTGGGACAAATCCCTCCTGAGATGTGTGCAAATCTGGTGGCCAACTACAAGAAACGTCTGACCTCTGTGATTGCCAACAAGGGTTTTGCCACCAAATACTAAGATGAAGAGGTCAAATACTTATTTCCCTCATTGACCTGCAAATCAATTTAACTTTTTTGACATGTGTTTTTCTTTTTTGTTTTTTTTATTATTCTGTCTCTCACTGTTAAAATGCATTTACCATTAAAATTATAGACTGATCATTTCTTTGTCAGTGGACAAATGTTCAAATCAGCAGTGGATCAAATACTTTATTGTACATGTCCTAATTAAATATTTCTCCAACATATCCTGTTTTTGATTCCTGTGATGTTAATTTTTTAATACAGTATGTAATCCTGTTTGTTGTGTTAATTTTTAAATTTATTGTGTTGTACTTTTCAAAGCCTGCCTATTAAGTGTTTAAATGTTATGATTTATATATAAATATTTTTTTTTTTAGTCTGCTACGGTTTGTTATAAAGCTCTATTTTTGTGTCTTGTTCAGATTGTCCACAGAACCCTGGCAGCAATGTTAGGCTCCTTGGCAGCATTGGCAGCTCTGGCTGCAGTTGGTGATGTAAGTTTTATTTTTTTATTTTTTTGTAATCTACAACCCTTAAGTCACATTTAGAATACAGTACGGTCTATTTACATAACAAAACATTTTTTTCTATCCTTTAAAGTTTGGAATTTATTTATACATTTATTGCTGTTAAAGTTACACTGACATTTGACTGTTTAACTTAAATAATGAATACTACACAAAGTAGCATGGCGCACCTACACCTAATCTTGTTACAGGGTTGTGAGGCACAAAGCCCATTTCTAAAATTAAAAATAATCTCTCTAGAATTTAAGGAGCACTGAAGTTACCATATGTTCTCTACATGTGAGGTAAGATGTGGAAAAATTACTTTAGCCTGAATTCTGCCAGAGCAAGGGAGGTCGGTAACAGATGGAGATACTGGAGTTGGGTGTGCAGGTTGTGAAAAAGACTGTCACATTTAGATTTTTATTTCTGTTTTAGATATACTGTTCTTTTTCACTTCCTAAAAGGCATGTGGTTATTTAGTTTAGTGGTACATGTAGTGTAGACCTGGGTTCAATGCTTATCCAGGACCATTTTTTTTATTTCATAAAACAGACATTTTAACTTTAAGTTGTTGGAGATGTCTAAAGGTCACATGAAAATTAGTATGGAATTTCATATATGTTACTTAAATGGTTTTGTCTTTGAAATATTGTTTCCAGGCTACAGTTCTGCTTAATGCTCATTCTTAGATTCTTTTTTTAAATCATTTTGAACAGGATGCAATTCTTAATGATACTATGTACTTTTATGGTATAATCAGAATTTTGTTGTGCGTTCCTGGAATGGGCACTTTGTTCATTTGGGGAAACATTACTGAACCCAATGGACTGACAACTTGTGTTTTTATAAATGTGATTATGGCTCCATTTTTTTTTTTTTTCATGAGTTGTGTGTGTGTGGTCCAAGGAGACCATTTAAAAAAAAAAAATCTATTTAATCTTTGTGCTTTTTTTACACATTAAACTAGAGAGCAATCTATCCAAATACAATCAGTATAACAGTCACGGACTAACCCACATTATTTATAAGGATTGTTATGTCGGACTTTAGGGGCTGCATAACATATTATTAAAAATAGTTTATTTTTTTTAATAATTTTAAAACAATGATTTTTCACTCTGAGGCAATGGATACTTAAAAGGGCTAGCAAAGTTAAAAAAAAAAGAAAAAAAAAAGCTGCACAGTTAAAATTCCAAAATTATAAAAGATTACATTTCAAGTATTACCTCTATAATAGATATGATTGTCTCACCACTGCATAAACACATAATTTAGTAGTTTGTGGCATAACAAGGGTTTAAAGCTCATCACAAATAAAAAAAAAAATAGTGTGTGTGTGTGTGTGTGTGTTTTTTTTTTTTCTTTCTTGTGGGAGCGCTTCAGAGGCTAGTAAAGTAATAACTAAAATTACAATAGGTAATTCAATCCTTGATAAACTTAAAATCGTACAATCAGATAGCGAGCAGAAAAGTTGTTAAACGGAGTGTCCTTTTTAAAGGAACTATTGATCTATTAAACCTGGATGTGAAACACAAAATAAGGTTAAGAAGTTTCAGAATAATTAGGATGAAACCATATGAATGCTAATAAATTGCCTTCTGAATGACTGGAAATTAAAATGTGAGACCACATTAATTGGGGACCTATTTGTGTATTTATAAATACAATGTTTTTTTTGTTTTTTTTTTTAATCCAAGGCGGAAATTAAGCATCAGATAACCATGAGCAATCAGAACTGGAAACTAATTGTAATAAAAATGCTAATTAACACTCATTTGAATAGCTGATTAGCAAATGAAGTGTGTATTTTATGCAGTTAATCACTGAATGTTCAATGGACCAACGTTAACTCGCCTATCCTTTGATTGCAGAGACCGAGCCTGGTAAAAGTGGTCGAGTGGATTGATTATGAAACACTGGCACTTTTGTTTGGAATGGTAATTACCCATTTACACTTTCTTCCCAAATGGTATTTTGTATATATATATATATATATATATATATATGTATTTTGTGTATATATATATATATATATATATATATATATATATATATATATATATATATATATATATATATATATATATATATATATATATATATATATATATATATATATATATATATATATATATATATATATATATAATAGCCGTGAGTATCCAGATAAATAATAAGAGTTTTGCAGTATATAGTGATACCTTTTTTTATTGGACACACATAATCATAAATAAATGACAAGCTTTCGAGAGTGTTGTCCTCCCTTTATCAAGTCTGAAGCAAAACTGACATGAGATGGAACCCTCAGTTTGAATAAAAATATATATAGAAAACCTGAAAATAAAAATACTCAGAGGTTACTTTAAAAACACACAAGAAAGAAAGATCTATGAAATGGCACACTACACAAACACAACACACTGCTGAATGACTATGGAGGAAATCTGCTTGCCAAACAGCAGTACTTTTTGCAACACTAATATCAACTCTGTCCTCTAACCCTAAGCGTCTGTTTGCCACTTTCAATACTCTCCTCCGCCCACCACCTCTTCCCATCCCTTCCTCTCACAGCTGAAGACTTTGCCAACCATTTTTTTCATAAAATTCAAAACATCCGCAATTAACTCTTATCTCATAGTGGTTTACACACTACACCCTCTTAACTAACCAACAACACCCTGTCTTCTCCCTTACCCAATCCCACTTCCACTTTGAACTGCTTTGATCCGGCTACAGAGAATTAAGTCTCCAAACTGCTATCATCCACTCGCATCATTACCTGTTCTCAGGATCCTATTCCATCTCAACTCAGATCTCGCCTCTCTACCACACTATTCCCAGCTCTCACACATTTTCAACCTCTCCCTTACTACTGGCATGTTTTAGAGAAGACTGAAACATGCCATAGTTATACCCACCCTGAAAAAAACCCTCATCTGACACTGACGCATCTAACTACCGCCCTATCTCTCTGCTTCCCCTGGCTTCCAAACTGCTGGAGCTGCTAGCCTTACCAGCTTTATTTCCTCTAACTCCCTTCTTGACACCTTCCAAACCGGTTTTCGGCCCCAACACTCTAGTAAGCACTGTCTCAGTAAAGTCACCAATGACCTGCTTACCACCAAGTCAAAAGGTCACTTCTCAATTCTTCTTCTCGATCTCTCTGCTGCCTTTGACACTGTCGACCATCCACTTCTACTCCATAGCCTCTTCTCCCTCTGTATTTGAGACCCTGCTCTTTCCTGGTTTTCATCATACCTACAAAATCGTTCATTCAGTATCTCCTTCTCTGACCCCTTGTCTGTTGGTGTACCCCAAGGATCTGTCCTTGCCCCCCCTTCTTCTCCATCTACACTTCCTCACTTGGTACCCTCAAACTCTTTTGGGCGTCATTATCATATCTATGCGGATGACACCCAAATCTACCTCTCCGCACCAGATCTGTCCCCCTCTCTTCTAACGCACATCTCCAACTGCCTCTCTAGTATATGCTCTTGGATGTCCACCCACCATCTCAAACTCAACATGTCTACAAATGAACTCCTAATCTTCCCTCCCTCTCCCACAGCATCAATTCCTCACATCTCCCTCACTGTCAACAAAGACATCATCACCCGCTCCACCCAAGCCCGTTGTCTTGGAGTTCTATTGGACCCCGCTCTGTCTTTCATCCCTCACATACAATCACTAACTAAATCTGGTCTTCTCCATCTAAAAAACAACTCCAGATTTTGTCACTATTTTACACAAGACACAACTAAAATCCTTATACACTCTCTCATCATCTCTCGACTAGACTACTGCAACTCGCTTCTTGTTGGCCTACCTACCACCCGACTGTCTCCACGTCAATCTATTATGAATGCCTCTGCAAGACTCCTCTTCCGTTCACAACGTTCAGTCTCAGCATCACCTCTCTATCAATCACTCCACTGGCTTCCCTAAGCCTCAAGAATAAAATTGTAAAATCATGACCGTAACTTACAAAGCCCTCAACAATAACACTCCCCCCTTACATCTCTGCTCTCATCTCCAAATACTCCCCCACCCTCCCTCTTTGTTCTGCTTTCTACAACTCTGGTCACCTCCTCCCACTCCCGCCTCCAGGACTTTTCTCGTGCTGCCCCTAGTCTCTGGAACTCCTTGCCTCGCTGCACCAGATTATCCTCTTGCCTCAAAACATTTAAAACCTCACTTAAAACGCATCTCTTTAAAGCGTATCACCTTCCACCCTAACACTCTCTCTCCCTTTTTTACCACTCACTATCCCTTAGGATAGAAACTCGCAGACTTACAATCTACTTACTTTGGGAATTCACCATGGGCATTGGATTCCTAGCTCAAAGACGGGGCCCTCCTTCCTTTGCTAAATGTTAAGCTGTATTTATCATTGTCTGAACCTAATTTATGTACAGCGCTACCGAATATGTTGGCGCGTTATAAATAAACTATATAATATTATTATTATTATTATTCATTACTGACCGGAAATGTAACCATGACTACATTACGCACACAATATTTTAAAGGCATTTAGCTAAATACGTTTTTTGTATCCCTTTTACAACCTATAGAAATCACAATTACCCAGCAGTGTTTTGTGGCATGCATACTTTTTACAAGTGTCTAGTTCTTCCAGAGCTGTACATTTTTTTTTTTTCTTCTTCTCTGGCTAAGAAGTTCTAACAGTCTAACATATACATATATAGGTATACGTAATCTAGTCGTTCAGTCTTGTCCAACCCTCAGTGACCTTATGTAACACAGGCACACTTCAGCCACAGCCCCTCTGTGCTCCATCAAACTCATGTTCATTGCTTTAGTAACCTTATCTATCCATCTCCACCTTTGGTCATCCCCTTCTTTATGTGCCTTCAATCTTTACCAGCAGTAGTCTTCTCTAGGGACTTCTGTGCTTCACTGGCTGAAGCAGAAATATTTTGGGCATTTTCATGAGAACAGTTTGTCTTGACTTCCTGCAGTACTGATTTATTGGATCATCTTGTAGTCCAAGGGACTCTAAGCAGTTTTCGCCAACACCTCAATTCAAAGGCATTGAGTCTATGGCGCTCAGCCTTCTTTATACCAAGTTCTAACATCTATATGTTACTGATGGCTACACCATAGTTGTAACTATGCAAACCTGTGTTGCTAATGTTTATGTTTACTAGCTTGTCCAACTTAGCTTCTAGGGAGGAAAGCTATAGCAAACTTATTTTAATTTGATCAAATTTAGGCTAACATCAGTAAGGCAAAGCACTCGAAGTGATGGAATGTGATTATATGAAGGCTGCAAATCTTTGTTTCCTATGTGGAAACGGACCCATTGCAGCCTCCACTAACCAATGCTTAGTGACCTTACTTCTATATCTACCCTGCATAGAAAAAGTAGATTTTTTTTTTTCCCCAAGGGTAGTGTACCAATCTGATCTGTAGTAACCTACTGCTCTCATGTTCTCACTGCTAGATAAACTGGCCATCTAATACTATTGGAGGTCAGACTTATGATGCCTGCAATTGATGAACAAAAGTGTTGAACTCAAAAGCAGTAAAAAATGTCAGGAACGGGTTATCGTATAAATAATAGTTGAGGTAACTGCTTTATCTTGATTTTTTGCTGAAGTTGTATTTTTTATATTTAATGAGATTCCATGGAAACCATGACATTTCAGATGCCAGCACAACACCATTACAAAAACTTGGTTTGATTAAAATTGTCAATTTTTTTTTATTTTTATATCTAACTTTTTTAGAACTAAATGATTACACTTGACGATTGTGACCATAATTTGTCGTTGTATATTCTATACTTTCAGATGATTTTGGTGGCTGTGTTTTCAGATACTGGATTCTTTGATTACTGTGCTGTAAAGGTAAGCACTTACTGACCTTCTAAAAGAACAAACATAATTTGTGTTTGGTTAAACAACTTAAATTACTTTCTCTACTTTGTTCTCAGAAAATTCTATAATGAACTGCATTAAGAATGTTTCACCTTCCATAAAGCTGAACATCTTGTTCTATTGAAAACGCCAAATAGCTGTATAGTACAAGCATGTCTGTAGGTCTTGTGAAAGTGCAGTGTTTTATAGACACCTGCTTAAAGCATCAAGCTCTATGCTGAGACATGGCGTTTTCACAAGGCTCTGATTCAGACATTTTGTCAAATGTGTAATTGTGATATTTTGTTAGAATTCATGCTGAGCAAAGGTATCAATTTACTTTGCTGGAAAGGTGTAATAATTTGGTTTGCATTGTTTTCAGTATATTCCTCTTATTCTAGTTTACATATGTGTAAGTACAGTAGATATAAAAAGTCTACACACCCCTGTTAAAATGTCAGGTTTCTGTGCTGTAAAAGAGACAAAGATAAATCATTTAAGAACTTTTTCTACCTTTTTAATGTGACCTATAAACTG